>OX346242.1:5349200-5949200 GCA_947049295.1 Ligdia adustata | reverse complement strand
GTAGAGGGATAAACATACATAGATACACATATACAAGCATATGCTCAAAAAATATTACACCACTTTTGGGCAGTCAGCAAAAAAAAAATTGTCAAGAGATTGCATTTTTTTATAAGTCCAAATTTTTTGTAGTTTCTTGGCCTATAGTTCGCAGAAGTTTATGTGTCCTAAAGGACTTGTTTCATTTTCGGCCAAGACGGTGTACGTCTACCAAAATATGCTTAAATATATAATTAATATTGTGTATTGATGAGAAATGCATCAGTCACCTCCTTCATTGTGTACAAAAATATCTAAATTCTGTGAATTGTAGTGGAATTCTGGCATACCTGGAATATTTATGTATTCTAGGTTGACTTCTATGGTCACATTGGTCTTTATTGTACTGTCCGTCACAAATGTCAAAATTGACACATATCACATTATTGCGTAAATAACGTGGCAATATGTTGATTCGAAAGTAATTTTGTACACTGCGATAAGTTACGTTAGTTTGAATTTGGTTCATATAATAAAGATTAGTAGTCCTTAACGTATTTATGGTACGAGTATTATGTACACTGTCATGGCCTGGGCTCCATACAGTTTTGATACATCTCTTTTATAGTTAAAAGGCAAAAGAAAATAAAACAACAAAATTAAACCAAATTTAAAATAATTTTATTTATTTTTTACTAACCAATTTGAACACTACATCCTAAAACCGAACATTAATTTAGAGACACCAAAAGAAACCATTATCAAAATATTTAAATTTCACTAAAAACCTAATTTTGAAATTTTTTTAATGACGCTATAATTTCGGACCCAATTAAGAATATATTTTGAATGTAACCGAAAGCATCTATTTCATTAAAAAATACGTCTATAGTCTGTAGTCTGTCTGCGAAACGCTAGTTTTGATTATTTCTATCTGTCACTGTCAAAATGTCAACTTCACGTAATGTCAATTACAAGCAAAATTTAGAAAAATAAAATCTTGTGAATTGTCTATGGCTGTAATTTTGATAACACTTCTTGTGATTAAAAAAAGCAACCTTGTAATATAAGAAAAGCATAAACAATTTTCAATTTAGCCCAATTCTGAAGTTTATAATCACTGACATGTATTGTATGGATATCGGTACATGGCAGAGATTCCACGGACTCGCACTTAACGTTTTGAGTCTACTTTTATTGTGCGTACAGCTAGGTTGTGGAATTCGCTGCCGAGCTATTACCCGATAGCTATAAACTCGATCTTTTCAAATTGCGAGTGAATCGTTTTCTTCTAGGCAAGCGTGCATCCGCATCGTCGCTTTACATCAGGCGAGTTGCGGTCAAACGCAAACTTATTATTATTAATAAAATAAATCCATGTGTCGGTCGGTAAAGCTATTGCATACGTATACGTCTAGTCGCACGCACATAAACACCGTGCCGAAGTCTGCCGAACTGAAACGAGACGTTAGACGAGTGTTAGATTTATTTTCGTTACGAAATTTCTTGATTCGGTTGCTGTGCTCAAAGCCCGCGATAAAAGCTATGCAATAGCTTAAAAGATTAAAAATTCACTAGTACTAGGAAATGTCAGTTGTTTTTAAGTCAATTTGAAGAGCCTAGTGTGAGTGAACTAAACATAGTCATGTCTCCCATCACTAACATTAGTTCCATGTACTGACACTGGACGCACACGCACACGTCACCGACAACATGGCGGACATCTAATGCGTTTATTGACACTTTGACAGTCTGACGTCCAGCGTACTTGTATAATACAGATCAGTCCTTATCAGTGACAGCTTGTCATTTTTAACCTTGCCGTTATATTTTTTCGAAACAAGAATAAAAAGTGAGAGAATTTTATAAAGATTTAGTTTTTAATGTATTCAACTGTCACTTATAGTCTTCAAAATAATTGTCATAATCATTAATTACTAAAATGAACTCTGCTTTGCAAACTAAAATCACAAAATTTTTAAAGACTACATATTGCAATCGTACGTAGGCCGTGAAATTGAAAAAAATACTTTTGACAGTGACAGGCGCTTAGACAGAATTAATTCAGACTAATACAAACAGGGGTTACATAGATTAGCATTTCATGAGTCGCAGGGATTACACGGGTAAGGATTGCACGGTTCGCAGGGATTGCACGGGTAAGGATTGCACGGTTCGCACGGATTGGACGGGTAAGGATTGCAGGGCTCGCAGGGATTACACGGGAAAGTATTGCACGAATCGCATGGATTGGACGGGTAAGGATTACAGGGTTCGCATAGATTACACGGGTCACAAGGCGTCGGGCACGGATCACACGGGTTTGAGCACGGAGCAGGGCAGGGTGTAGGGCAAGATTGCGGGGCACAGGGGCTGCAAGGCGTATAGACTGTAGCAGGGCCGGCGCAAGGTTGCGCGGGCCGGTTCAGGCATATTGAAGGGGGGTTGATGGTAGGTTTGCCAACGTCGCCAAAGCAGACAGTTGCCCCATCACCAGTGCGATAGCAACGCCACGGCGCGGCCATGGCGGTACCTATCAAAGCTGGAGGTTGAAAAAAGTAAAATTACTAAGCTGAAATAAAAAACAGGTTCAACTATATAGTTTCGTTCACATTCTGTGAACTTCATCAGCGATGAAATGAGCCGTTCGTGTCTTCAACGATGACACGTCTAGCACTGAATCGTTGTTAACAGGAACGACTCATACACACGATAAGTTTGCGTTTACCAAGCCAATATATTTTTTAAAGAATTAAAGTCGTTTACTCAACTCAACTCGAATTGAATTCGATCCGAACTCGTTTTCAACCCAACTCGTTCCAACTTGTCCCCAACTCGTCCCTAACTCGTATCTAGCTCGTCACTATTTGTCCCAACTTGACCCAAACTCGACCCTAACTCGTCCCTAACTAACCACAAACTTATCCCCAAGCCGACCCCAACTCGTCCAAAACTCCTCAACTCGTCCCCAACTTATCTCCACCTCATCTCAATGTATTATTTAAACTGAAATTATTTAAGCTCCATATATAAAATAATTTTATTTACATTTTTCCGCTCAGCTGTAAAAGTAACTTTGTATTTCCATACAATCTGATGGAATTTCTATAGGATTACCAAGTTACTTATTCAGATTGTATATCTCGAAAACGGATCAATTAATTTGGAATGTCAGATTTTCCCTTACTATATTGTTTAGTGTAAACGACAATTGTGTTCAAAATTTGGAACTTGTAGGTTTGCTAGAAATACCTTAGAATTCTGATGATCGGTGAGTACGTGAGAACATTAGGGAACTTTAATGTGCTATAATTCTTAAAGTGCTCGTCCAAATTTCATGTAATTTGGAAATATATCTACAAATGTTTGCCTTTACTGGTCATTACAAATTTGAGCTTCTCGCTACTCCCACAATGAAGTTACAGGGGGTCGAAAAGAACCCGAACCGCTTCGAGAAAAGGATGGTACGGCCGTGCGAGACTCGGCGGGGGCACTGTCGTGTCTCCAGATTTTTGTATTGCTATGTTTTATGTGTCTATAATAAAGTATTGATCTATCTATCTATCTATATATAGGAAACAGACAGAATTTCTGGTAATCCAGCATTTAAAGGTTCCAAATGGTTCCAAATGAGAGTTTAAAAATTAAAATTTTATTTTCCACAGGTACCATATTATAATTAATTACCACATGATTAAACGGTAAAGGAAAAACATCGTGAGGAAACCTGCTAGTCGGAGAAGATTAATAACTTTCAAAGATAAGTGAAGTTGCCAGACCGCAATTTGGCCAGCGTGGTGGACTATGGCCTACACCTCCTTCATAGGGGAGACCCGTGCTCTGCAGTAGAGCGCTATGGCTAGATACGACAAACTAGTAATATAACGCCTAATTCCAAACTCTTCCAGCAACTATTCCTCAATTAAAAGCCTCGCTGAGTCCATTCCAGTTACTGGTCGTTCCAGTAGCCATTGAAACCGCAACTGTCCAGTTCAAAGTGACTTTGAGTGAAGTTGAAATGGTTAGAACTTAGTTTACTTAGTCGTTGATGCTTCTAACTTAGTAACATTGAGGTGATATGGATAGACATCAATTCAAGCAAAGTGGCACTGTAGCTTTAAGTTGGGTCTGACGTCATAAAGAATGGAATCATGACTTGTATTAAAAATATTCTACGACTACAAATGTCTATGTAATGAAATATATTTATTCCAGACTTTCGTACATAGTATATTACTTAACATTAATTATACCTAACACATTATATTCTGCTATAATATCGTAAAACCTTTAAACGAAGTTTCGTTAAAAATATCTGTACGAGTAGTGTACCAAGACTGATTCACATGTGCCGACAGGCAGAAGACAAATTTTGTTTGACCTTAATCAGAGGCGCTATTTTCGCTCGGTCAATAGTGGTCAATCATTAATGGAGGACCACTGTGTAATATTAGTAGTATATTTGATTCGGGAGCCGGCTGTCTCTGGTTCGATTCTTAGCCAGGGCTTGTATTCAAATGATGAAATCGAAATCTGTCTTCGAGTCTGAGTGTGTTGTGTATGTGATTGTGGCTATGACACATAAGAGAAATCTTAGTGGGGGGCTAAGAATATGAACGCTATTTTAGAATCGCATTGACACGCCGTCTCTTTGCTTGCTTAACACAATATTAATATATCTGTAAGTGTTTGTGAGCGTTTTTTAAATGTAATTTAATTTTAATGTTTGTTTATTGAACTTGTGATTTAATTTTAATTTTTTGACCATATTTTTATTTTAATTTAACTGTAATATTGTATAATTTTTATGAAACTAATGTATTATTGTATATAACTCGCCACGTGCATTGGCGTTTGCAAATGTGAGAGAATTGAATAAATATTTTTTTTGTGCTTAAGGGAGATCCTTTCAAAGCCTTCCTAGAAATATTACAATCTAGCTTAAGGCTTATTAGTAATTTAAGTTTAATTCAAAATTCTACACAATAATGTCTAAGAATTTGTCCATCGACACTTTTCTTATTGTTTAGAAAAAATTAAAAAAACTTCTTACCAAGGACAATTAGTGCATGTAGCTCCATGTTTCACCAAGTGTGCGATTGCTCAGACTCGCTCACAATTTATATACTCCATTTGTTTAATGTCACGGCGTATCTGTTCTATTGTTATATCTACGGTCATTGGAGGGTGCTAATACAAGGATTTATGTTTTTAAAAATAAATGTAATAATATATAAATTATTGTAATAATAATTTGTTTATTAGCAACTTGAAAAATAAAGCAGTTTTTTAATCTGTGATACAAAAATACGCCGAGGCTCAACGTAACCGACTTCACCACCATTCGAATGTCTTAAGACAGAAGACCTTAGAGTATCACCGACCCTTGACACTGTTTTCTTAATTCTGATAGAATTTTCGTTCCGGGGCGTACCTCTTTTCACCCCCTAAATTTTAACATATTTTTTTGTTATTGGTGTCAATCGCTACACTATGATGTATTTTAGGCCTACACGTTTTATTATTTGGAAAGAAGTTATTGAATTCTGCATAATAGGCATCATATCAGGGCAAAAAAATGACTGCTTAGGAAGCTTGTAACTTTAAAGTGATATTAAAGACAGAAAAAAATAAAACGGTAAAGTCTAGAAAAATAATGTGTTAGCTATGTGAAAAAAATTCCACTGGAATTGGACAACAATAAAAGGTAGAAAAGAGCTATATCTTATTGTATGGACAAGTTAGCGGTCTATAGCCGTTTGAGTTAGTGTTTAAAAATAGTGAATAATTATAGTGTAAGCGCTAAAACTAAAGAACACATGAAAGAACTGTCTTTATCTTAACAAAACATCTTAGAAAAGTGTCGATGGACAAATTCTTAGAGACATTATTGTGTAGAATTATATATTAAATTTAAATTACTTATTAGCCTTAGACTAGATTGTAATATTTCTAGGAAGGCTCTTAAAGGGTCTCCCTTAAGCACAAAGAAGTGTTTCAATCTGACGTTTACCCGACTGCTCAAAAGGAGGGTAATGTTTTGCGATTGTATGTATGTAAAGGTCATTCTGACCCTTTACAGTCAAAATTGGTAAAACGATTTTGATGTGCGTGTCGACACAGGATTTGTCTTTATCTACAGATCGTGAGGAAAGCATAGCATGGTGGTAGGACGTAATCTATCGCTCGCCTGGCTAGCCACCACACTCTAGTTGTAAAATCTGTCGCCAAGCACGTAACGGCGTGTTGAGACAGCCATCCTTGAGAACCAGTGTATTTCAGACTAGGCATGCTCCATCTAGGGCTACAGTATCGCTGACTTCCGTGCTCGTGCGAACATATGATCAAATGCCTATTTGTGTAGGAAAAAAAGATCATAGGCTTATACTGCTTACATTAAATTTTAGCAGTCTGGTTTTTTCGAAGTCGCTTCTAACCATTTTTGTCGTAAATGAAAGTGAAATAGACCAAGACATTACAGAGATCCCGAAATTGATTCACGATCGTGAGAAGTATTCGAAAATAAATAAGTACTTAGATAATATGTCTATAGCATCCATCCATTATACAGAAAATTCTTTTTTAGCTATTGCATAGCTTTTATCGTGGCCTTTGAGCGCGGCGACCAATCAATCAAGAAATTCAATGAATGAACCAAAAAATTCCGTAACGAAAATAAAACCTAACAAATCCGAAATCTGCCGAACTGAAACGATTCACAGCTAGCAACGCCGCACCGCTGTGCCGGTCGCCACTCGGATCGCGTTAGGTTTATTTTAGTTACAGAATTTCTTGATTCGGTCGCCGCGCCCAAAGCCCGCGATAAAAGCTATGCAATAGCTTAAAAATATTTCAAATCAGTCAGAGTAATCAAGTATCAAGTTTATAATCAAGTTTCCTAAATAAAACTCCGTTATTTTTTAAAGCTGGGGTTTCAAAAATAACCCCATGTTTATTTAAAATTCTTAACCATTAGCTTCATTAGCAAAACCCTTCCGTGAATTTGTCACAAATCAACCATTTTATAACAAAGATGAAGCAATTGTAAATCTTAAATAACATAAGATTGGACATGTTGTTTGATCTTAGTATAAAATGTGATGGTATATTGTATGATAATACAGAAACTGTCGACATGGGCCGACTTACGGTTCTGGGTATAGTAGGTAAGTTACAACAAATCAAATATTAAAAAAAAAATATACCCATGAGAAAAAATATATGAAAAAATGTACTCGCCATATTGTGGTGAATAAATTTCGGCCATCTTCGGATTTATTGTTTTTCATAATGTATAGTATAGTGTTCTACTAGTGAATCTCTTTCTTTAGAAACCTATATTGGGGAAAAACTATGAAAACTATAGTGAAAAAAATTAAATAAATATATAAATATATTTTATTAATCAAAAGCAAAGGAAAAAAATCATTCACAGTTATAAAAACTAATCTATAAAATATATTAATTAACTTATATTATTTCTAGCTCTAATAGCATCCACGGCTGCCGCGCCAGCTCCGCAGTTTCCGTGTCCGACCCCGTGCCCGTACCCGTTACCCTGCCCGCAACCTTGCCCATGTTCGCAACCTTGCCCGCAACCTTGCCCCCCGCCTTGTAACCCACCCGACCCGTGCGATCCTACCAACCCGTCTGATCCGTGCAGTCAGACTGATACGTGTAAGTCACTTTTATTCTTTGTTCATTTACAATAATATATTTTATATTTTTAATAGATATCTATTTGGCACCACCGTATAATATTCCATTCTAGTAGAGTTTGTCTGAAAGAGATCGCTTTTTAGCGATAAGACCACCCTTTGTGCCATGTTATTAGGAATGGAAATATATTTATTTGCATCAGAAATCATAACTTAGACAAAAATTTAAATGATAATATGTATTAATAAATGCCTTCTGTCACAAGCCGGTCACAACTCAACACAGTGCCGGCTGAAGCCAGCGTTGATCTTCCGTTGATAGAGTGTTGTTCTTTGTTTGTTATTATTTTTGTCGTGACAATAAAGAATTATTTATATTTTAATATCCAAAATTTAAATGTAGAAAAAACACGACTTGTTGTCTGGAATAGAATATTAAGTTCGCCACTTATAGCACTTTATATAAATGCATTGACTAACAAAACCACAGTAGGCTTCGTTGATATACTTCGGTGTCGAAGAGAAATTTATTGCTTTCTTGCTATTAGCATATCTCAAGAAAATCATTAAATTGATCATAGATAAATAGAAATTTTTATTACTATTTAATTACTAAAGAAGACAATAAGAAAATGAGTACCAGTTGTTACTATCTGGAATATTTACTTGAACACAAAAAGCAGAAATAGACGAAAAATTTCATTGCTAATAAGTTACTAATCTAATAATAAACCCCCAGTAAAGGGGAAAGTTTCTAGAGTGCTGGCTGCATTGACAAGTTGATAAGCAATGCTAGTTTTTTGCATTAAATAACAAGTGGCCTCCGTGCTTTAAAATACCCAAATTTTACTTTCTTAAGTCTGAAGTCGTACTAAAAACTAAAATTTCTTCTAGCACCGATCAGCGATGGAGCAATCAAGGTTCAAGTCCTGAAATCCAGCCTACCAGACCGCATCCGTTCCTTCGGCTTCAAAGAAATCTCCGTACCAGGCGGCTTCTTCTACGTCCACCCATCCCCTGACGTCATCATCCAACCACCCCCAATCTTAGTCAGACCTCGACAACATCCCCCTATCACACCCCCAGCGATAACCGTCCAACCGCCATCGATTCCTCCTGTTACACCGAAACCGATTTACATAAGGCCTAAGCCTTTAAGCCCAATTACTCCACCAGCGGTGTTAGCTAGACCCAGTCCTTTGGCTGCGATCCAGCCGCCATCCATTGTTGTAAGAGTGCCAAAGCCAGATATGATCCAGCCCAGGCCTATTTCGGTTCAGCAGCCTCTGCCTAGTCCGATAGATATTCCCCAGGTTGTGGTAAGACAGCCTCAGCATCCGACAGTTCAGATGTCTACAATCTGCGTTCCAGTGTCAGCTTGGCAAGGTCAGGCAGGTTCTAATGCTCAGTCTGGTAGCTCTGGAAGTTTTTCTTCTGGTAGTACGTGTTTAGTTTCTGGAAGTTGCGGATCTTTAGAGCCTTGCGAGTGCCCGTGCCCGTGGCCTTCTCCGTGCCCATGCCCGTGTCCGTGCCCTAGCCCGTGTCCTAGCCCGTGCTCTTCTCCGTGGCCATGCCCCAGCCCGTGCCTCAGCCCGTGCCCTGACCCGTGCCCGTGCCCGTGTGAGTGCTCTAGCCCGTGCCCCGGCCCATGGCCTTCTCCTTGCCCGTGCCCTTGCCCCTGCCCATGCCCTTGCATTTAAATTCTGACAGTTGATGATATTTAGAAACGTTGACAGGTTTGATTCGGTGCATTGACATATTGTGTTACGGTGACAGCTGTACCGTCGTTTCTTTTTTCTTTCCTTTTACAAAGACTTTGGCTTTGCAGGGCTTTTGCATTTGCCATCTTAAAGTCTTCGATATAGTTTTGAGTGCTTTAATTGTTAAGATATTTTCATCGACTTGACAATTTAAGTCTTGTATGTAAAAATTTTGATAGGTAAAGGGATTTTAATGCTTATGTTGAAAAAGAAAAAAAATATATTAAACACGATTATTAAATTCTAAATATCTTGTAATCAATATATTTTATTAGATACTCGTATCGGATCAACTTGTCAATATCACCGAGAGAGTTTCACTGGAAAAAAAAAATCAGTTTTTACGAAAGATCTCTATGAAAAATGGCTTAGTATTTTGGAATATCGATTTGTTAATTTTAATACAACAAACCTGTACGTATTCTAATTGTGATGAACGCTTGCAAACGTAGTTCTAAATATATATATATATATATATATATATATATATATATATATATATATATATATATATATATATATATATATATATATAATCATGTTTGTTTATTGTATTATGTATATAAAATATAAATTATGTTTTATTCATTGAAATGTTTTTAACTTATTTTTTAACCCTTATAATAGAAATTTAAAAATAAATGAAAAAAATATTTTAATTAAATTATTTAATTTTAATTTCTTTAACATTTAATAAAAAAATATGGTAAAGAATTTTTTTTATCTATTTGTTACCGTTTTAAAAAAATATATATATTCAATTCGAGACAATTTTTCGTATGCTAACGGATTTCTCGGTAGATGTCTGTCTCAATTTGAAAAATCCACTTTTTTTTTTAAAAAATAGTGAATTAATTATTTTTTGTAGTGATTTTATCACAAGTTTCTCAGAATCAGTCAAGATATCTTAATCCAAATAAGTAAAAAATTAAGATTGTTTAGAGCTCTAAAAAATATTTCTTAGTTCAGTGTGTCATTTAAAATCGACGGATTCTTGCAAAGAATACATATTATATGAAACCGCAGTTTTTATGAGAACTAACATGAATATGTTTGAGGGATATAATAGTGACCGCAAAACTAATGAACGTAAAATTTGTGCCCTCCGCCATAGAACCGCACTGTTCAGGAAAAGTGTATTGGGTATGGGACCTATGATCTATAACCACTTGCCTACGTCATTACTTGAATCGGAGAATATCAATTTATATTTAAGAGACAATTATTTAATTTTTTGATATTGAAAGGTTACTATTCGGTTAAATAATTTCTGAAGATAAAGTAGTTATAATGTAAAGGTGTAATTTGTAAATGTTATTTTCTCTAGACATAAGCATAATTCTCTTCTCAATACTAATTTGCATGTTTAGATTTAAGTAAGTAGTACTAAATAGTACTAAATAATTGATGGAGTCAGGCGTTACTTTGCGGAAATCCATTTATATGGTGTGGTGGATATAAATCTATGTAAGTATATCCATTTAGGAGATGTTGAAGAGTCAACATCTCCTGAGGATGCCTTGTGCTAAGGCGAAACACATGTCGAGGAAGTCGGATACTGAGAGAAAGAGAAATAATAAGGTGAGGTGTGGCGGTGGTGAGCAGGAACCACACCATAAAAACAAAAAAAAAATTTCTATTTCTCACGCTGACATCAAGACGAGGCGGAAAAACACTAAATATCTTGTATATACCAAAGATGGTATATACAAGATATTTAGTGTTTTTAATAAGAATAAGATATTTAGTGTTTCTAATAAGAATTAGTATACTAAAGTTATTGTATATTCGCAAGGACAATACTGTTGAAACGATAAGAATTCTACATTAAGACCAATTTCTGTACAGTTATGCAATAAATGATTATGATGATTATGATTTAGAGTTCTATCTTCGACTGCACTATTGAAAGTCGCCAAATTTTTTTTAACAAGTACTTTTCAATTATATTTAATTGAAAAGTACTTGTTAAAAAAAATTTGGCGACTTTTTATTCCTGTTTGTCACCTCAATCTGTCCCCTTAATAAACAGGAATAAAAATTCATATTTTTATTTATAAATTTAATTGCGTTTGACCGCAACTCGCCTGATGTAAAGCGAGGATGCGGTCTAGGATGTGGCACGCTTGCTTAGAAAAAAACCGATTTACTCGCAATTTGAATAGATCTATATTATAGTTATCGGGGGTCTTTGTCCCCCTATGACCAAAATGGTGACAGAATTGCATTATTTTTTTCCAGTTTGTCATCTTAAAGACACAGATTGTGGTGGCAAACAGGAATAAATCAAATAATTCACCATTTGACCCCCTTAGGGATTGAATTTCCAATAATCAGTTTTTAGCATACCTCTACACCGTTGTAATGAATAAGTTTCGTTTACTGTAAAACACTTTCTAAAGGAGATGTTACAATAATGTATAGAGCTTCGGCCAGGACAGTGTGCATGGTACCATAAATACGTTAGGGATTATTAATATTTAATATATCAACCAAATTCAAAATAACGTATCTTATCGCAGTATAAAATAAATTCATATCGAAATATTTCCACCTTCTTTACGCAATTGTGAAATTAGCTTTGATGTGTCAATTTTGACATTTGTGACGGGTAATACAATTGATAAATCAAAGTGACTTATAAACTATAGATTCCATAACTCCACTACAGCTCACAGAATTTAGATATTTTTGTACACAATGAAGTATGCAACTGATGCAGGTTTCATTAATACTTAATATTAACCACATCTTAAGGCATTTTTTGTTAGACGTACACCGTCCTGGCCGAAAATGGAACAAGTCATTTTCCAGGCGTTTAGGCTCTGAATTGTCTACTAGCACTCAGTCAGGACTTAATTTTTTTATCTATACTAATATAAATCATTATCTCTCCGTAAATTAAACCGAACATTTATTTACGAATGATTATTGCGAGTATGACATGTATGTATAGGTATGTATTAACTATGTATGTTGATTAATTTTAAAATATTTTTTTTCTTATTGTTTTTTTGCGGTACAATATTTGTACTTGTATTTTTTTTTTCTTCTGTTTTTTCTATTGATGCATCACCGACGTGACTATTCTCACTTAGTCCGATCCATCCCAAGGTTGCCTGGAAGAAATTGCTTTAGGCGATAAGGCCGCCCAATGTACTACCGATGTTTTGTTCTTGCCTGTATCTTATTGTTTATTTTGTTTTTGGTGTGCAATAAAGAAATATTGTATTTTATTGTAATATTGTTAAGAGAAACGATAAGATTGTTTGTTTGTTTGCATTGAATAGGCTCCGAAACTACAAAACGAAATTGTACATTTCATTCGCTGCTGAGAAGCTTCGCTATCCACGGGTGACATAAGCATTGTCATTCAGCGTGGTAATGCGGCTAGCACGCTAAGCACGCGGCCCTCTGGTGGTGAGTTGGAGCATTTGCATTACCTGTAGATCTTAAATGGTCTATAGATAATCTTTCTGCTATAATAACTTTGCTGTAGTTATAGTTAATCATTTTGTTTAAATTAATGAAGGTACTTCCTACAACGTAACATGACTTATATTTTACTAGTATTTTCCAAAACAAATTAGGCATTTTTACTGAAAATATAATAATATAATTCGAGATGTAAAAATTATAAAATTTTAATTTTTTTGTTTTATATCCATGCGAAGGCGGAACAGGTCGCTTGCAACGAATAAACTGATGAACTTCTGTACCGAATCTGAAAATGCTTTCGCCATAACGAGCTGCATTATCACCGAGTAACACAGGCTATAAAATTTGTTTCTTTCGAAAGGTTTAGTAGTGTCGTAAATTTGTAGTATTGCCAGATTTTATTTGGAACTAATATTGTCATTTTTATACTTGCAGCATTCAAATACAATAACAAGAGTCAATAGTGACGGTCCCCGGGGTTTTTTATTAGAAATGAAGAATAGAAAATGTTGTCTGTCTCATTCGGTCTCCGACCATCGTAACGAAACGTGATTAAATTCGTAACTGAGTTTGAATTCATCAAAGTAGGTTTTTTAGTTCGATCGAACTATACTAGATGGCGCTGTTCTACCTAAAAACGCGCAAACGTAACTGTTCTGTTAAACGTAAAGTTTTAATGAGTATTTGATCATCATTATAGTAACTTTTAATCTAACACTAGAAATCGAAATTTTTTGAAGGCAATTTAAAGTGCCTATATTTAAAAAAATACGCTACTATAATAATATTTATTTATTATTTATATTAGGCATCATACGATTTGTATGTTTGTCAGCGTCAAGTTTGTCAATTTTCAAGGTATTATTACTCAATCAAGTTAAGTCAATTATCAAGATATATAGAAAACTCTTTATTGTATGTACACATAATAATAATACAATAAACTTAATAAAACTTATGATTACGTCCAACAAGCGACGGCCTTATCGCTAATAGCGACTTTTTCCAGGCAACTTTGGATGGAGAGAAACTAAAGCATAAGTAATGACGGGGAAACTAAACATAAAAACTTACTTGCATTAAAAAAGATTCTTAATAATGTTGACAAATGTACCTAATAGATTTAAAAAGGTGATTATAATCTATACCAATATTATAAAGAGGAAAGATTTGTATTTTTGTATGTAACGAATAAACTCAAAAACTACTGAACCGATTTCAAAAATTCTTTCGCCGTTAGTAAGCTACATTATCCAGGAGTAACATAGGCTATATTTAATAATATAAAAAATTAGAGATCCTTACATATTTCCACTAAAACCAATCCAAGGTGTAATTTTTTTTGCCATAAAATGCCTTTCATCGCATACGCTGCGGTAAGTATTGATGATAGAACAAAAAAATGTTCTACAATATTATAGAGCATATCAATATCTACAAAAAAGTTCGCGATAGCATATGTCCAACTATTAAAGTTATGTCACTATAACTACTTTTATACATTTTAAAAGTTGATAGAAATGCCGATCAAACTCAGACCAATTTATCTATACCTTCGTATTAATTCTTATCAAAATAAACTGTTTCGTATTCAAGTCTGTTTCAATACCTGTTAATAACTATTTGAATTATTAAAATCGGATGTACCATTCAAAAGATATAACGAAATTAAAAAATAACAAGTCATATCTAAAAAAGTGATAACCACTTCGACTTCGACTCGCTAAACTTACGTTACCTATAATGGCCTCTTAGGAAATTAAAAGTTATCTTCAGAAAGATTTGTATACTGGGCTGATTTAAAAAATTCTTTAGCTGGTGGAAAGCTTCATTGTCACTCAGTAACATACAACATTATATTTAACATTAGAGATCCCTACTAAAACAAAATCAAGGTGTCAAAACATTAGCCATAAATAGTCTCTCATCGAATGCTGCGGAAAATATCTATGATAGAACAAAAAAAAACTACGATATTATAGATTATATTAATATCTACAAAAACTTCAGGAGACCATATGTCTAACTATTGTAGTTATGTCACTTTAACAAGTTTTTTACATTTTAAAAGTTAATATAAATTCCGATCAAACTCAGACCATGTTATTCATACCTTTGTAGTAGTCTTATCCAAATAAATTATTTCGTATTCAAGAATGTTTCAGTACCTGTTGATTACTTTTATAATTATTTAAATCGGATATTTTATCAAAAAGATATTACGAAATCAAAATATGAACGCCGATGGCAACGCGCCGGCCGCCGACAACGGTGTCTTACCACGGGAAAGGGGACACCGGAGTGCGGGAGAGGTGTGCTTATCTACGAAATAGGTAGGCTCCCTACGCAGTGGACGCAACCGCCATCGAATATTTAAATTTTGTTCATAGTATATTTTTGTGTCCAGATAAAAGTTTTTTTCAAAATTACTTACACATTATTTTATTCAACCTTTAAGTAGGTACTATTAATATTTTCACTTTTTTATTTCAGAACTACCTTCTCAAACCTTTTCTAACGTCAATTTTCTTAGTTTATTTTTTATATTCTCTGTTTTGAAAAATCCTTTCAAATAATATGCCTAGAAAAAGAAAATCGCAACTATCTAAGCATAGTTCCCAAGCTAGATTAGCAAAACTACGTCGTGATAGAAAATCTTCTTCTAGAAATACAGTAATAAAAATCAGTATGTGTAATGGTACAAGACTTTTGATAAAGGAATTCAGAGAAAATGTGATTGTAGCAAGCATTATCACGGGCCCCGCGGCCGGTCAGCTTGCACACATTCCACGGATCCCGATAATACCGACTGATTTGCCTATATCTTTTAAAAGATTACAATTTCCTGTAAAGACATCGTTTGCCCTTACAATAAATAAATCCCAGGGACAAACTTTCTCGATGGTTAGCGTCGCCCTAAGGAAAGACTGCTTTTCCCATGGCCAATTGTATGTTGCTCTATCTCGAGTAGGATCTCCTGAAAATCAATACGTTTTGTTGCCACCTACAAATACCACTGCCAACATAGTATACAGTGAAGCATTAGGGTAAACAAAATAAGCAGCATTAAAATAAAAATATAAATGCAGAAATTAATATAAAATAACAAAAATATATAAAAATAAAATAAACGTATGGTAAGATGTTTAAATAAATAAAATTTTAATTAATTTCAACAAAAATTTGTTTAATAGCTGATTAAGGGTCTTTGTATATAATTTTGCACCTTTTGACGAATTAAGTTAACGAACGTTAATTAGCATAGGTACATATAGGAAAATTATCTTCAATTATCGTAAAATGTTTTAACAAAATATGTCAACCCGTGCGAAGCCGGGACGGGCAGCTAGTATAATATACATAGTGTTAGGTACTACATACATAGTTTAATGAGAATATAATTTACATATTACAGTGATTTAATAATAACATTAGAAACAACAGCGATATACAATGAACTAAATTCTTCATCTCTCATAATCTATAAAGTTCTAAAAGTTTAGAACTTTTTCAGTTAGGTATTTTGACTTACAAATCAAACCTCTTGACTTTTGATATATGTACATTGAGAGCACAGAGCACACATGTGTGTGGGACCTCAGTGGGGATAGCACAGAGCACACATGTGTGTGGGACCTCAGTGGGGATAGCACAGAGCACACGTGTGTGTGGGACCTCAGTGGGGATTCAACAATAAATATCGGTTTCCTGTAAAGTCGGTTTACTGACGACAGTTGAACGTGACAACGTCATAAGAAAATACTGATGGAATGGTTTAATTTCTCAAAAGAAAATTATAATTTTTTTGTTTTTTAGACATTTTGTATCGAAAGAATCATTATCTTTATCGCCGCAATGATCGTTGCTGTAAACAATTGACACCACATTCACTGTTGACTGCACTTCATACATGACGGAAACATGTAAATGTATTATTGTATAGCAGCTGTCCACGCGGACACATCACTCACTGCAGTAGGAGAGAGACAGATGTCGAACGCTGCCGGACGCGGAGGCCGATTGTGCCTCTCTGTCGCACGTTCCGCGCTCTCGCTTGCACTTCAAGCCTTCAATGGAACGCCTCCATCGAATTATAAGACGGTGTCACGTCAAAAAGAATGTTTTCAAATCAGATCGGATCGATATTTTTTAGTTTTTTTTATTATCACGTAATAGACATAAAAAAGTAAATACAATCGAACCTCCTCTTTTTTTTAAGTCGGTGAAATTTATATTCCAGTAGTAATACCACCATAAAAAAACAAAATAATTTAAATTTTAAATGTACTTATTTATATTCTTAAAATCAAAACCTTAAACAGTTTAAATCAGCCAAAACTGTAATGCAAAATAAAAGTCAAACACCATTTATTAAACATTTTACTTCAAGGATGACAAAATAAACAATTTAATAGTAGTGTAATTGATTATGTAATGTACTCGTAGGGGTATAAAAGGGTTGGCGAAGCGTTTTCTCTATCAGACGACCAAAAGATGGCGCGGGGCAAAGTCATATGGTTATCTGGTAAGAAAAATATACTTAAATTATATTTTCCTTAAAATAATACTTGAAGCTAATAGCTGACCACTGGGATTTCTCATGCGTCAGGGATGCCATGCAATATTCAGACCTACATACACCCAGACCTTTAAACAAATATATCTCAAATTAATTTTTCACACTTGCCCCAGTAGTTAATCGAACCCAGGAAAGTCAGCTTCTGAAGAGAGCTTTCTAACCACTAGGTCATGGCGGTCGTCAAATAACAATTAATGTTCATTAATAATGGATTTTTTTAAATTTTGTGATTATTTTGTACAATACGATAATTTTAGGTTTTATTTAATTTGATTGATAGATTAAAGATTAATAATCCCTAACGTATTATTCGACTATGTAGTAGTCGAATAATACGTTTAGTCGAGAGTAGTAACGCTGTGGTATCATGTACACTGTCCTAGCCATACAGGAAGACGTAAGGAAAATAAATTTTTCAGAAATGTATGGACACTGTCCATACATTTATATTTAAACATTTATTTTCCATACGTCTTCACCCCAACACCATTAAAGACTTCCAAAAGTTTATGGTGCATTAAGTATTAATTCAAATTATACTCGTTAATAAAATATCTTACTTATATCTGTAACCTGCGGCATTAAACGTCACATAAAATTTAATATAAGAAATTTTAAAACTTTGAACCCTTAGAGGATGAATAAATACACCAAAACAATGGCCAATAACTTTTTTTTACATCCTCAATGTGGGTATCTCAATACACAGTAGAATAATAAAAATCTAAGAAAAGATTTAAATCCAAGATGGACGCAACCACAAAATGGGGAAATACATATTTTATTTCATGATCGGAGTTTTTAAATTCTCATTTTCATGTCCGCAGGTTCAGCGATTTAGGCTCTATTTTGATTCCTAGCGAATAACAGCCAGTAGGAACTTACTCTGTTACATATAAATATAAATAAAAAAATATGAGATGCTGAAATGAAAGTTTTACACTAAAAAAAATTGTTAAACATACAAAAACACAAATCTATATATTTTAATTCGAAACTTAATTGACTAACAAAATATAGTATGTTCTACAAAAAATATTTCAATACCGGAAGTAGTTATTAGTACGTTAATTGATATGAATAGTACCTCAGTTTCCGGTCAAGCCGCGATCTCTTTATTTAGTCTGTCCCAATTAAGGTTTAAATCAACAGTTGAACTTAACTCATGGTTTACATAGGATCTGTGGTAATTATTACAAAATTTGTGTAAAGTCAAATCTATATTTAGTTATGGATTTAGATGACGAGTCTATATTTGAAGCGGCATTTAGTACATATCTATCAAGCTATCCTTCTATGGAACGCGCTGCCTTTGTCAATCAGACAGGCTAAATCCGTTTTTATATTGAAAAACTTGCTGAACATTAATAGTTCATTGAAAAGTTACATTTGGTGTTGCGCTTTTTAGAGGACGCATTTTTTTTTGTGTAGGGGGGGGGGGAGTCAGTGTAAAGCTAAAAACAAGTTTGTGAGGTTGCCACCCCTGTCCCACGGCCGCCATCTTGAAAATAGGGGTTGAAATGGTTTTTACGATATATCTCTCAAACTATTTATTTGATAAAAAAATCCAAAGATTTCGCAAAAACAACTTTAATTTGTCATCTTTGTCCACAGTTCTAATCATTGGTTCATCAGTGGCACAACCTTTGCCGGAGCCCGCGCCGCAATACCCCTGTGATCCTGGCAACCCTTGTGATCCTGGAAACCCTTGTGATCCTGGCAATCCTTGTGATCCTGGTAACCCTTGTGATCCCTGCAACCCTTGTGTTCCCTGCAACCCGTGCGACCCTTGCAACCCTTGTGCTCCATGTGGAGTTATCAATATAGGACCTTGCAACCCCTGTGCACCTCCCATAAACTACATTTATGGACAAGCTCCTCAAGGTAAGAAATTAAGGGAGTAAGATAGAAGATAGAAATTCTTATAGTCTTTAATTCCTATTCTGATTGGGATCGTTGATATAAGACCCTGCAAACAATGTGAGTCTCCCATAAACTGCATTTACGGATTAGCTCCTCAAAGTAGGATTGGAAGTAAGGTAAAAGAAAAGAATACGAAAGGGCTGAAGGACTCTGATTTTGACAGAAATGCTGGCTTATTTTTTTACGCAAAAATAAGTCTATCAATCTAGCGGGGCAATGCAGACAGCATTTTGGGTACGTTGGCCAAAATTCAAATTTTTTTATTTGATTAATTTATTATAATTTACAACTTTTAAGGAATGGGCACAAATACTCATAGATAGAAGATAAAAATTCTTATAATGTCTTTGTTTCCCTGCAACCCCTGTGAATCTCCTATAAGCAACATTGATTATTAAGGAAAATTAGAAAGTAAGATAGGATACTCTATTTCGTTTACTAAGAGAAAATCTCAAAATGGTAAGATTTTCAAGCTGAATTTGGATTAGGCTGGCCACATTTCTCGAAAAACCGATAACTGTGGAAGAGAAATTCTTGAGAAGCGATCACAAACCGAAAGACGCAGCGTAGGTAGACCTATCACGAAAAAGTCGCGAATAGCTAGTGGATGCAATTGAAAAGAAGGTTTATCGTTTGGAATGATGTTTTACGGAATATGCTATACCTATATTCAGCAGCATATTTTGCTATATTTTGCTGAAGTGGCAAAGGGCTGGCCACATCGCTCGAAGAACTGTACACCGAAGGGGAAGAAGGGTTCTTGAGTGGCGACCACGAACTGGAAGAAGCAGCGTAGGTAGGCCTTCCACTAGGTGGACCGACGACATACTCAAAGTCACAAGTAACCAGTGGATGCAATTGGCGGCTTGTCGTTCGGAATGGCGTTCTAAGGGGAACGCAGTGGACGTCTTCTGGCTGATGATAATGAAGAGGAAATCTCATAATCTTAGTATTTTAGGGTGTATCTGGTTTATGCAGGTTTAATGTCAGTATATCTTTTATCAACTACATCTACTCGTAAAGTACTTACTACATTTATAGTCTAAGGGTAAGTTTATAGTAAAATGGCATTCTCGCAGCCCTTAGCCGAATCCCAACAGATGGTCTATGCTATTGGTAGGCCGTTTTTTGAAAATATCTTTTGTTTGAAAGGAGATTAGGACAAGGATAAGAGGACTTCTTATGAAAATCATAGCAAAAATAGCCCAATACTTAAGTTTATAAATTAAAATTACTAAGACAAAATAAAAAAGCATATATTTTATTTAGCTATCTGCTAGATGAATGTATGAACGAAACTGTAGTTGGACCTTTACAACAATCAGGTACACGTGAAAACCCGTCTTCTTAAACAATATGAATCAAACACGCGTTAGTTTTCTTAATATAATAAAGTAATTGTTCATTGTTTGTTATTTTCTTTTATACACACAGGTGCGGTGCTAGTGAAGCCGGGGCAGGTTCGGTTCCCCCTGCCGCCCCCGATAGTGGTCCGTCCGGGGCAAGTGCGTCCGCCGCGACCACCGCAGATATGGGTCAAGGTTTGTGTTATTCTTGATTCTAGTGCTTACTGAATTTATTTGGTTTTAATTGACAGCACATGTACAGTATGTCTTTATCTGTCCGGTTGACGCAGATGGTAGCAACCCTGCCTTCTGCGCCGCTGGTCCCGGGTTCTATCCCCGGACAGGTCAAACATGTTTGTTTGACGGGATGTTCACTATAAATATAAGTATGTATTTATGTATATAAGTATGTATATCAGCCATCAGGTTACCATAGCACAGGCTTTGCCTAGATTGGGACCTGAAGACTGTGTGGATGTTGTCCCATTAGTTACCTACTAAAACTTGATAAAAATGGGGAAGTGCCTTTATAACCAAAAACAGAATGACTAACTACAACAACACAAAAATATAGCAGAAAAATTATCTATAGACCATTTAAGATTTACGGATAATTCAAATGCTCCAACTCACCACCAGAGAGCAGCGTGTTCAAATGCTAGCGGCATTACTACGTTGAATGGCATAATATACTCGTATTAAATACTTAATTTATTAGTTATATAAAATTAAGTCTTTCTAAACTGTAATTCCATTGTAACCACTTTCATTAGCTATAAACAAATTCTGTATACATGCTTAGGAATACAGTCTAGATAATAACATATACACCTCAACCTATGTAATTTAGATGATCACATATTGTTTTATGAACGAGTAAAGCGAATAGTCTATGTTTAACTGCTTGGGAAGACGCTAAAGATATCATAAAAGTTTTAAAATGTCAGAAACAGTCAACAAGAACAATGAATGGTTAGAAAATATGTAGTTAAGTTTCTTTTTTAAGTAACGTTGCCTGTAACGAATGTTATTTAAAGGTCAATAAATATTTCTTATTCTTATTCTGATTCCTTAAAATATGCTTTTTAAGATGTTCGTTGGAATATTGAGCCTCACTTTTAGATTTTTTTGGACAATATTGGCGAAACTTCTTCGAATTATTAGAATTGTAGTCATTAGATATTTTTGAGATATTATTATTATACTAAGTAGGTAAGTGGCAGCCCAGTCGGTAAGCCCGTTGCCTCACAAGCGAAAGCGCGCGGGTTCAAATCCAGGTTCACCGCTGTGGTTTTCACTCATGTGCATATTAAAATTAATTACAAGAAAACCTGTTTGTCGGAGAAGGTAATTTCAACTTTCAAAGATAAGTGAAGTCCCCAATTCGCAAATTGGTCAGCGTGGTGGACTATGGCCTACACCTCCTTCATGGGGAGACCCGTGCTTAGCAGTGAGACGCTATGAGTTGATACGATGATATAATTCTACTTGTACAATATTTTTCAATTTAAAAATATTAGCATGCAAAACTGCCATTTTTAGCTACGTTTGGAGACAGTACGAAAAGTTGAGCGCTCATAAGTTTCTTTCCGTAGTTGCTTTCGCCACGTAAAAAGCTGTCCAATATTTTTAAAATCATAAAGTCTCTAAAATGTACTCTTTTTCTGACAACAGTAAACTAATAGTTTTATTTTTCCCCAGCCTGCCCCAATCCAGCCACCTACGCCGGCCCCCATTACAGTAAGACCCGCTCCCGTGCAGCCCCCGACGCCGCGTCCGTTCTACGTGCGAGTGCCCCCGGTGACCCCGCCAGTGCCCGCCCCGATCTTGGTCCGGCCCCCGAGCGTTCCCGTGCCTAGACCCGCGGCTATTAAGGTGAGATCAAATAAAATAAATAATATGGGACAACATCCACACAAGGCGTTCAGGTCCCAAACTAGACAAAGCCTGTGCTATGGTAACCTGATCACTGATGATATACATACTTATATACATACATACAAACTTATATATATATATATATAAAGTAAACACCCAGACACAGGTCAAACAGACATAATACTTGAACTAAGTCTACTCGCAATTTTTTTTTTTAATCTACATATTATTACAAACACAATATTAATATTATAGACGTTCTTGGCTTGTGTAATTAAAAAAATAAATTTTTCCAGGTCACACCATCACCTGTAGCGGTACCACCACCAGACGTGCTAATAGTTACCCCCTCAAGAATTGCCGTTCCAGCACCACCAACAATAATCTTCCGCCCCCACCCCCCGACCTCCTTCCGCACAGTCGGCGGCATTTGCATCAGATGCCAGAAAATGGACGGCAGTACTTCGTCCTTGCCCCTACCCTGCAATGATCCCTGTCCTTCACCATGCGATAATTGCAACTCGTGCGTGCCACCTTGTGATTCTTGTATCCCATCCATGCCCCAATATAACCCTTGCGTGCCCCCGTGTAGCTCGTGTCAGCAACCATGTGACCCTTCCTCACCCCCTCCCTGTATGATGTGATTATAATTTATTAAATTATGTATATATATATATTGTTGTAAATAGGATACGTTTGTTTGTGTAAGCGATTGGAATATAGTACGGGTTTTTTTAAAGCAATCATATTTTTGGTGTTTTTTTTTATACTTATATATACATAAAATATTATCAATAGTGGTAGCCTGTTTTACAAGCGAATAGGTGCGGGTTCAAATCCAGGTTCAGGCAACCACCTCTGAGCTTTTCACTCGTGTGCATATTAGAATTAATTACCACATGTTGAAACGGTGAAGGAAAACATTGCGAGGAAACCTGCTTGTCGGAGAAGGTTAATGACTTTTAAAGATAAGCGAAGTTCTCAACCCGCATAATGGTCAGCGTGGTGGACTATGGTCTACAACCCCTTCATGGGAAGACCCTTGCCCAGCAGTAAGACCCTAAGGGTTGAAACGTTATAGAAATATTTAATTAGGGTTATTGGCTAAGGGTGTACTACTACGCCAAAAGGGGGTAACTGTACTCATCATAAGGAACAACTTTTAATATGGGACTAATTCTGAATTCGAAAATAAAATGAGGGTAGAAAAAAAACATATAAGTCAAACGAATACATTTATTAGCCAATCAAAATACATATTATTATTATCACATTTTTGAAGTTATTTTTTTTATAATCAGGCGACTTTTTACCACAAGAATAAACTGAAAATTTATCAAATATTTTGACGAAACATTCAAAAATAAATTACAATAAAAATAACTGTGATTAAAGAAATTTACAACAACAATTAAAGAATCACAGAATTTGGAATAACTGTAAAATAAACAACATTATTTGAGAATATTATTTCGAATTATTAACCAAATTTAACATTATGTTAAGTTCGTCTGAAGTATTTTTAATTATACGCTTAAAAAACTCTATTAATAATAATAATTGAATAAAAATACATTTTTTAAGTTGTTATTTTAAGTTATTTTTTTTAGTTTTTTCCCTTTAGCTTGTGCTGTTGTGTAATTTATTACAAAAATCGCATAAATAAAATATTAATCTAATCAAATATTATTTTTAAAAGAGTATTATTAATTTATAGAGATACCAAATTCTTGCCAAATTCGTTGCCACAGATTTAAAAACCAAACGCAAAACTGTCATGGCTGTCACTTTTGACATTTTGGTTAGAGAAAAAAGGGCGGATTCCGACACTTCCTACGCTATTAGTACTGCTTAGATTGTAGGAAGACGAGCTATTTATAAAAAAGGACGTAGACCATAACCCATACCACCGTAGAGGCCTCCATAACCTCCTAAACCGAGGCCTAGAACGTTGGGAGCGCTTTCGCAAACAGTCGTGGCCCCACCGAGACCTCCCAAATTTAGACCACCGTAGCCAAGACCGCCTAAACCGAGGCCAGCATAACCTAAACCACCTAGACCTCCTAAATAACCACCGCTAGGAGCGGTCTCGCAGACAGTTGTAGCACCTCCTACGGGGAGACCTAGCCCATATCCACCCAAACCCAAACTTCCTAATCCTAACCCACCCAGACTTCCATACCCAAGCCCACCCATACTGTAAACATTCGGAGCCGCTTCACAAACAGTCGATGCACTTCCCAGAGGAAGTCCTAATCCAAGATTAAGACCTCCATAAGGAAGTAAGCCAAGACCGCTAAGGCCGCCAAGACCGCTTAAACTACCAAGACCACCAAT
Organism: Ligdia adustata; assembly: GCA_947049295.1. Classification (NCBI taxonomy): domain Eukaryota; kingdom Metazoa; phylum Arthropoda; class Insecta; order Lepidoptera; family Geometridae; genus Ligdia; species Ligdia adustata. The sequence goes on along the minus strand of OX346242.1, from coordinate 5,924,302 downwards.
ACCGCTAAGACTGCCTAAACCACCGAAACCTCCGATTAGGTTTGGTGCAGATTCGCAAACAGTAGTACCACCCAACCCTAGACCTAGGCCTCCTAATCCGACCCCACCGTACGGGAGACCCATACCATAACCGCCTAACCCACCGAGTAGGCTAGGTGTTGATTCACAGACCGTAGTAGCACCGCCCAATCCCATTCCACTCAGACCAAGATTCGGAGAGCTTTCGCATACGGTCGTAGCGCCTCCTAAACCGAGGCCTCCTAGGGCTCCAAGACCGCCCAGGCCTCCCATGCTTCCCAGGCCACCTAGGCCGCTTAGACCTATCCCATAGCCTCCTAGGCCATAGTTGGGAGCGGTCTCGCAAACGGTACTAGCTCCGAGCAAGGGGTTGGCACGAGCGCTGCAAAGAAGAGCTGAAAAAACATTAAAAAAAGATGCTTCAATAATGTATGGAGTCCCGGCCAGGACAGTGTACATGATACCATAAATGCGTTAGTAATTATTAATCTTTAATATATGAACCAAATTCAAAATATTTCCACAGCAGGTTTTATTAATTACATAATGTTAATCTAATCTTTAGGCATATGTCGGTAGATTAACAGCGTCTTGGCCGAAAACAAGCGACAAGCCCTTATAAATAATGATAATAAACTATCAAAAAAATACGTAAAATTAAATTTGTACATATATAAGAGTAAGTCCTGACTGATTGATATTCGCGAGATATAACGCAAAGCCTAAATCGCTGAACATAAAGACATGAAATTTGGAGGGTGTATTCATTATACGTAGGATGTAAGGACCTTGAACCGCTATTTCACCCTCAATAAATGAATGGGGTTGAATATCTAAAAAATATTTCTTAGTACTAAAAAGTTCTGGAATCCTATCTTAGTATTTAATGACTTCTAAGATTTTTGGAAATTTAGCCCTTAAAACTCTAGAAAGCGAAATATGGGTTAAATTCAAAGCTTTTCATGCAAAATTTTAAGCTATTGCATATCTTTTACCTTTGACTTTGAGCACGGCGATCGAATCAAGAAATTCCGTAACGTAAATAAACCTAACAGCCCCGGCACAGAGCAGTGCGACGTTGTAAGCCGTGCATCGTCTAACGTCGTTTCAGTTCGTCACACTCCGGCGCGGTGTTTGTGTGCATGCGACTACACGTATGTGTATGCAATAGCTTTACCGACCACTGTCCGACTGACACACGGAGTTTTTTTTAAATCCATTTTAATATCGCGTGCACCGCCGCGAGTAGTAACTATTAGTAAATAATAAGACAGATATACTTACTTTTGGAATTCTATTATAAAAAATAATATATATTTTGCACTTACCAGCCAATAAGAATATAGTTTTGTTAGCCATGATGATACCTTGCTTGGCACGATCTGTGCTTTACAAAACTTTTCACCACTTTTTATACTACGAAAAAAATATTAATTTTCCGTATTGTTCTTTCTAATTTAATATGCCTTTCTTGATTTACCAAACATTAGTAAAGATCGATAACTTTAATTAAAAAATAAGACAAATATTTATATGTTCGGTTTTTTTTTGTAAATTAAAAGTGTCAATTTGGTTTAATTAAGTTTAGTTTTGAAAACCTTGATTTTCCTTTGTCATGTTTTAAAAAACATTTTCTGAGAAGTTTTTGGATTTCAGTTTGCATTTGAGGTTCGGATTCAAGATTGGGTTGTGGGAACGGGAGCTCGTGGCATCGTAGCTCCCAAACGGATGGACTGATTTTGATTCTGAATTTTTTGGTTTGAAAAGTGAAAGGTCGGGAGTGTTCTTAGCTAAATTTGATGAAAATCGGACCAAGATGGCCGCCGTCACAAAATGGCGAAGTACATTTTTTTACAATTCCATCATATGTGTACCAAATGAAAGACTTGACTTGTAGAATACTATACATTGTGACAATTTCAAATCCAAGATGGCTGCCACAACAAATGTCGGGGCTTTTTCAACATTTTCAATTTTACTTGTTAACAACTACATAGACGAAAGTGGATCCCAGATTCCCGACCTCATAAAATTATTTTATATAACTTCGTTAATAAGGTCTATTTTTGAAAGAGCTTGACTATAAAATCCAAGATGGCCGCCACCACAAATGGCGAGTTGCATGTTTCTTTATTTCGTGTCAGGGATATTTAAATTTCAAATTTAATTTTGTTATTTTATAAACTTATCAGAGAGATTGATCGATACGCGTCACCAATATGTCGATGTTTATCTGGCCCAACGTATAAGCATTGCCATTCGGTTCGACAATGACACTAGCAGCTAGGTACGCTGCCGCATATGGTAAGTTTCAACATTTGGATTATATGTATTTGGGAATATGTATCCTGAAAATAGAGAAAAGGTCTGGGTCAAAGGTGGGGTCCTTTATGACCTAGCTCCGTCCTAATGTAGTCTTTTAGAAGATTGCTCCCTCAAAAAGGGCGCTTCATACTTAATCCGCCTCAGGTGTTGCCAATGTGTTTGTGAATGTTTCATGCCATCACGGACAAAGAGAAATACAAGTGAGGAGCTATACGTGTAAATCATTATGTATTCAACGTGTAAAAGAAAGGTATGACAATATTTAGTGACAATGTTACGTGTTAGTATACACGTCAAGGTGAACCCTTCAAAAAAAATATTTCGTCCTCCATACAAAAATTAGTCACGTGATCGGTCAAGTTGTATGGATGACGAAATATATTTTTTTCGAACTTTCCAAAATGTTGTTCTACTGTGTGTTCACTTTCACGTGTTGACTAACACCGTTAAGTATTGTCACACCTTTCTGTTACACGTTGTATATATTTTTTATCTTAATATATTTATATTTTTACTTACGAAAAGCTTACAGCAATCATGTATCGTACCTGAAAATAAGAATTAAATTGTTATATTATTTTACACTAGCTGACGCCCGTGACTTCGTCCGCGTGCTATTTATTATTCCTTCTCTTTAATTTACCGGGATCAAAAGTATCCTACATTTTGACCAGGGATCTAAGCTACCACCATGCAATGTTTCATTTAAATCAGTCCAGTCGTTACGGAGATTAGCCTGTACAAACAAACAAATTAAAAAAAGCGAATTATGTAGTTCTATTTCACTTCTCACATCTCCCCCAGCATTTCTTTTTCATTGTACTAAAATTCGACCTGCACGGTGTTATTATATAAATATATAATTATACAAGCAGTTCTGCGAACTGTTGGCCTGCCAACCACAATGTTTTGCCTAATTCATTCATTCATTCATTCATATAATAAAGGTAAAAGTTGATTGCAGCTTCGCCCGCGTTATATTTCAATAGGCAAGACAGACAAAATAGAAATAGCCTATTGCATTATGTAGACTTTTCGAACTATATCTGTGCAAATAATCAAGTCAATACGTCACTTAGTTGATGAGGATAAGACAAACAAACTTTCGTGTTTATATTATGTATGGATATAATTTGCAATTTGAAGTTTCGCACTCGGTCTATTTTGAAAAGCCCCCGACATTTGTTGTGGCGGACATCTTGTATTTGAAATTATCATAATGTTTTACTAGTCAAGCGATTTCACTTGATACACATCATAGGCAGTTGTGAAATAATTGCACTCCACCATTTTGAAGCGGCGGCCATCTTGGACCGATTTCCATCCGTTTGGAGGAGGAGGAGGAGCTACGATACCACAGATGCACACACAGACAGATACGTCAAACTTATATCACCCCGTCGTTTCTGCGTCGGGGGTTAAATAACCGACAAGCCGTTTAGGCTCTAGGAAGTGACATACAAATATACATACATACACTCGAAAAACATAACCCACCTTTCGTCAGTCAATTAAAAAATGATAAACACGAATCGAGGACCTCCAATTTACAAGGCAGTTCAATAAAAAAGAGCACAGCATTTATTAAAATTAAAAAATAAAGACACAAAAGAGTTCATAAAACCTACTACAGCCTTTTTACTTTCCTCTAAGGAATTTCTCAGTTATTTTTTCAAGGTTTTTCTTATCGCAATGTTTTTACTAGAATTTTTCACAGACACAAATGTTTTTGCAAAAAATCTGATATAAAAGAGCTTGTTTACGTTAGAAAGGTTGGTTTTTTTCGCAAAATGATTGTTAAGCTTGCAGTATTTTTGTATATTTTTGGTAAATATTATGTAATTACTATTATATAATCAATAATATAAAAATTAATCGCTGAATGTGTTGCTAGGCGCAAATCTCGAGAGCAGCGACACCAATATTGCTAATTCTTTTTTTAGAATATTCCGTGCAATACAATGATGGTTCTTAACGAGAGAAATATTTAAAAATTGCCTTAAAAGGTCTAATAACAAGGTGTTGTTTTTAGACCTTTTGAGGCAATTTTTAAAGTGTTAGAAAAGTGTTTCTATATTCCCATACATTCGATTCGTGATAATGCTTAACAGTAAATTTGTACTTTAATACCATACCATAAAGTTAAAGTGTTAGTAGAGAGGTCCCGAGGATAAACATCGATTATTTTGTATACATATTTCTGCTTTTTAGGCTTCCGTAGCACTATTAAAAACCCTAACAGTTTCGCTCTGTCCGTCCGTCTGTTTGCCCAATTAATAAATATGAATTTAGGTTAAAAGATTTTTCAAACTTTATCATCAAGAAAATTATTACTATGTTGATCATTATAACTTTTTAACATTTTTAGGCACGTTAACCGAAATTCAAAAATTTATGTATTTCGAGTGTATGTATGTATGTATATTTGTTTGTCACGCCCTAGAGCCTAAACGGCTTGTCATAGTTTCATGTGAGTGGTGTCAATAGATTCGTCTCAGTCGTGAGAGTGACACTGGGTACATCAACATTAAAAAAATAATAACTAAGGATGATGCACAGGTTTAACGATTTAGAAGTCAGAGTTTTTTTTGAAGTCGGTTCTAACCACTTGTTTCACAAAGTATTTTTTTTCAGGCACCATTCTGCCATTGTTCGAGTCGTCCATGGAATTCACATTCTACCCTCAAACAAGAAATCTTAAATTCAGATACTGTTTTATACCAAAATGTCCTCTTAGACTTTATACACCGCAAGAAAGATGTACGGATTGTAATAAACTGAATTCTGTATTTTAAACTCAGACAAATTGACTAAAATTAAGCATGAAAGAGGTGAAAATATGAGCAAACAATGACGTTGTTACTGAATGAATGAATGAATACAACTTTATTGCACTTTAAACAAAAGACACAGCAAGATAAATCTGTATATAGATATAACATGTAAAGGAAAGGTGTGACAATACTTAACGGTGTTAGTCTACACGTCAAAATGAACCCACAGTAGAAGAAAATTTGGAAAAAAAAAAAATCGTCCACCATACAACTTGGCCGATCTCGTGACCAGATTTTGTATGGAGAACCTAAATTTCTTTTCATGGAATTTTGAGGTTGTTCTACAGTGGGTTCACTCTGACGTGTAGACTAACACCGTTAAGTATTGTCACACCTTTCTGTTACACGTTGTATATACAATAGTAGTACTATGGGTGGATTTATCGTTTAAAACGATTTCTTACAGGCAACCTTTGGATAGAACTAATATTATTTGACAGCGTTGAAGCGGCGAACTGTCAAATATAGACGCCATTAAAGTTTTATCTGTCATCTGTGTGATCGTTAGTTGTCTGCTGTATGTATTATTGTCTACCGTGGCTTATTTGTTTTATTTTACTTTGATATATTATTATACTATTTAGTAAATGTATGTATTGATTAAAGCATTTTGTTTATTAAGTTTATACCTACATTATTGTATACCCCATCCTATTTCATTTCATTTTTTCACAATTTTCTCCATCCTAAGCTTGCCTGGAAGAGATCGCTTTTTAGCGATAAGGCCGCTACTTGTAGCACTATATTTGGTAAGAATGTTACTCTTGAATTTTTTGTGTGTCTGCAATAAAGAATTGATCTTTCTTTCGTTTTCACCTCGATAAAGGAAAGATTTTATTTGAAAATTTAATATACTGTTATTATCGATTTTAAAAAAGTTTAGCTGTACCGGCAACCTTCGTGCCGCCTAACAGTTATTCATATTTCTCGCCTTTTAAACCTTTCCTGGAGTACGATAAACATTTCAAGACCAAAATCAGGTAAATCAGCCTAGACGTTCTCGAGTTTTAGCGAGACAAACGAACAGCAATTGATTTTTATACAAAGTTCCAAGAATGCTGGCAGCATTGCCACGTTGAATGGCAATTATATTTTTCTTACTAAAATAAAAGCCAGCATTCTGGTCACATGTCGCTTCCACTGGTTTTTGATATTTTCGAAAAATATATTTTAAAACGCTCGATCCCCATGTCCCCATTATTCTACTGCAAAATTACACAAATATGGAACCTCTGTCCAGGCTTTCAAATTTGTGCCGCTTCATAAGTTCGGAATTTTTGTTATTCTCTATTTGCTAGTTTATTAAACGGGCTACAAAACATCAAATACTCGTAAGGATTTCTGTTCGTAAGAACACCCACTAGACGCCACATATGTCTGATGATAATGAATCGGCCTCCCGGCGACAAATATAAGGTTTATTATCAACAGTAGCATTAGAACTCGTTCAATGTCAAGATATCTTCTTAAAGAGCTTGTACTCGCGTTACAGTGCAAGAACAAACTAAAAGCGCTTCTAGGCAAGCGTGCTCCATCATAGACCGCATCGTCGCTTCACAAAAGGCGAGTTGCGACCAAACGCATGCCTATTATTTATATAAAAAACGGCTTGTAAAATTTCGTACCGCAACTGACAGTTGCCTTTTTTGGTGACGTCATAGCCAAAATAATTAGGAACAAAAAAAAGACACTGCAAGCTAGGCACGCTGCTCTCTGGTAGTGGGGTGGAGCATTTGTATTATCTGTAGATCTTAAAGATCTGTTGGTTTATAAGTAATCTTTCTGCTAATATTTTTTTTTTGTATAAGTTGTTAGTCATTTCGCTTTTGGTAATAAAGGTTCGGTTTTATTAAACAAAATTCAAAATTAATTTTCAAATTTTAAAAATTAATTTACAAACGAACAGCAATTGATTTTTATACAAAGTTCCAAGAATGCTGGCAGCATTGCCACGTTGAATGGCAATTATATTTTTCTTACTAAAATAAAAGCCAGCATTCTGGTCACATGTCGCTTACCCACTGGGGTATATTAATCAACCAAAAAAATTGCGTTAAAAATCGAATAAAAATATATTAAATAAATTATTACATTTAATATATTTATTTAATTTTACAACAAATCAGCCATTACTATACTCGCACGCGGATTTATAAACCTAGGCGCGGTTTTTGAATAGTCAGATAAACTGAGCAATAGCATTTATTTGATTAACAGCGAAATTTTTCAATTTATCAATCATCCAATAAAGGTTCTATCAGAGCAATAACTTTTTAGACAATTGATAATATATCAAATATTTGACCCGCTATTTTAAATACGACAATGTTAAGACAAATGAAAAATAACATTTGTACGCCTATTTTATTTTTATTTTATTCATATTGTAATAATTACGTTATTAGAGATTTTTGAAAACATAAGCTCTAGTTTATGTGAGAGACTCTCTAGCACGTGCCAAATAAATTTACATAGATACACAACCCTCCTTCTTTTGCAGTCGTGTAAAAACAAATATCCAATTATGAGTCAGATAAAACGGCAAATAAATTAATTGTCTCGATAACAATGAAGCGATTATTTTTAAAATGAAAAGTCGGGCCTTATATGTATGTTTTTATTAATTATTCCTTACTATAAATTCTATGAAAACTTTAACAATATTGTAATTTGCAGTAAGATTTTAAGTGTACATATACATTTATACATATTAAAAATATATATATTAAATATAAGTTAATAAATTAATTATTTTATGCTTGATAATTTGTAAAAATTCTTTGACATTTATTAGAGTATAAAAAAAATTGTAATGAAAATGCTCGCTCGAATTTTTATATATGTGGTTTTTTTGTTGCGTAAGTATAGACTTATTATCATATTTCAAATGACAGTTCTATAAAAGTGGACAGATGACAATTTTAAAATCGTAAAACACGAGGTTTCTTATTTCTGATTTAATATATGGTTTTTTTTTTAAAGTGACAATCGGCTGTCATTACGTTAGGTGCTGATAGAACTTTTTTTTTAGTAATTTCGATACATAAATCAAACATCTTGACTGATTTCGATAAAATCAAAATGAGACCACACGCAAAGTATAGCCTTTCAAAGAAAAAAATCACAATGTAATGCATAATAATTTTTTTTTAAAAGTATAAAACTACATAAATATTTCTCTTAAGTTAAGTTTTTTTAAGTAATTAATAATTCAAATGTAACAAGACGTTGCCTGTAACAAACGTTATTTTAAAGGCCAATAAATATTTCATATTTTTATTCAAAGATTATTTTTGAACAGTTTCATCCGTCTACTAAAAAAATACAATTGAGCCGATTTGAGTAGGTACCTTCACCCTTTTAGAAGTTTGTAAGCCAACTGACTGTGATGGCTGGCACACTTTGGTAGGATCAGGTTTAGTCCCAAGTCACTCATCTCCTTATTAGAGAAGTCATTTGCGTATCATTGTATTTTGTACATTAACATATTATTATTTCAGTCGTATTGGAGGTGTTTTTCTATTGAGCACATTTTATTTCCTGAAAAACTGTTCATAAAAACCGTTTTCCTATTCTCCTTCTTTTTTATTATATTTAACCAGACTGTACAGAATTTCTGTTAACATATCACAAGGGGACATACAGGAACATAGATTCCTGTTTGTGACATTAAACATATCTCAAGGGAATAACCAAGAAAAATAATTCCTTCCCTTTTTAGTCGTAATGAGACAAAGAAATTTTATTTCCTGTTTATTCCCTAAAGGGAAAGATTAAGGTGACAAATAAAAATTACCCAAAATTTGGACAATGCTTTTCTAGTGTATGTTTGTAAATTTGTATACAACGTGTAACAGAAAGGTGTGACAAAACATAAGGGTGTTAGCCTACCTAATTATATTAGAACAAAATTTTTCAATATTAAAAAAAATCCAAATAAATTTGATCACGTGATCAGCCAACTCGTATGAAGGACGCAATATTTTTTTGTATTATTTTGTTCTACATAGGGTTCGCTTTGATGAGGAGACTAACACTGTTAAGTATTGTCACACCTTTCTGTTACACGTTGTCATAGTATGTATATGTGTAAAGCCTAAACAGGTCGATCTATTTTGATTTGCAAGTCATTGCGTTTGTATTTATCTGCAGATGGTCATGGGCTATATTTGTTGTATCCCGCGATTTTATTTTCTAAAAAACGGTGGTTTAAAATTCTTGCAGTAGGTTTTTTTTTGTAATTTGCTTATACCCACTTGTTGAAATCAATAAGGAGTGGAGTGAAACCGATTTAATATGGTGTATATGTTTTTATGTATAAGATCAACTATACGCATAAGCGTGTAGTTGATTTTATACTCCTTTTTTCCAGCGAGTTTTTAAACTATTAAACATCGAAAATTCATCAATGTGTCCCCGCAAAGGAACAATCACGATTAAAATTACTGTCTGTCTCTTTTCGGTCGTGAGATAGATAAATAGATATTTTTTTATTACAAACACACAAAATAAATTAATACAAGAGAAAAATTCTTACAAAATATAGTGCTACAAGTGGCGGCCTTATTGTTAAAAAGCGATCTCTTCCGGGCAACCTTAGGAAGGAAACAATTATGAAAAAATTAAATGAAATAGGACGGGATATACAAAATATACTTAATTAATACACAAATTATTATGATCAATACATACAACTTACTAAATAGTATAATAATATATCATATCTAATCAAATATCTCAATTTATGCACATAGGATGTTTCTATGAATAAATATTTATCTTACCTCATATCAAAGATGACGATCAGTAATAAATAATATTGAAAAAGTTAACATTAAGAATTCATTTTCTTCAATAAAACAAATAAGCAAGGTTTACTTGCTTTTCCCGCTGCAATATTTTCAAGGGGACTTACAGGAATTTATTTCCGTGGAATTCCTGATAGTTCTTGGTGACTAAGAGCACAGAACATACATTTTTTTACTACTTTTTTTTTAACAGTGGTGCTGAAGACGTCGGCGCGGCCGCAGTGTCGGTGCACGTTGCCCTGTCCAGTCACCTACCCCGTCAACCCTGCCTACTCAACCACACCTACCCTCAACGTAGTCATAAGGACAGGTAACTTTTTTTACCGGGTTCCTAAAAAAGAGGAGGTTAGGACTGAATTTGCCTGTATTAGGGTTCTGTACCCTGTATTATTGTTGTAGTTAGTCATTTTGTTTTTGATAATAAAAGCACTTGCTATTTTTATTATTTATTTTAATTTTAAAATGTATAAAACAACTAAATATTCTGTAAATATTTCAAGTGTCTTCCTATTACGATTCATGAGATACAGCCTTGCGACAGAAGATCGGACAGCGAAGGCTTAGTAATAAAGTCCCGTTTTTTCTTTACTGCGAAAGGTTTATGTTTTTCGAGTGTATGTATGTATACTCGTATATATATATTTATATTTCTTTGGCACGCCCTAAAGCCTAGATTTGTCTTAGTTATGAGAGTGACACTGGGTACATAAATAATATATATATATATATATATATATAAATATGATTAGCAGTCGAGTGTTTTCGAACTCGCTTCTAACTACTTGTTTTAAATATTACTTTTCATTATACTTTCAGAGCCTTCAAAAGAAAGCTGTACGTGGAAGAGTGAAGCTACGCCCACCCCCGTACCATGCTCATCCCCTGTACGATGTTCATCTCCTGTACCATGTTCATCTCCTGACCCATGTTCATCTCCTGACCCATGTTCATCCCCATGCCCCGGTTCGTTTTGTAATCCACGTAGATTTTGCACGAGCATCTGTTCCATCCCCGGAGCTATCATGGACTCTATATTAAGCGGGGAAGTGAATATTTAAATTTAAATATATTTTTGAACGTATAGACATTATTTTATTTTATACAAAGTTGTGTAAACACTAATTCCCGTTTGTTCCCATAAAAATATCGGAAGGTGACAAACAAGAACACAGATTCCTGTCTGAAACCTCAAAAATATCGGCAAACAGGCTGACAAACAGGAAAAATAATTCCTTTCTGTCACCGTTTTAGACATAATGGGACAGAAAGGATTTAAAAGATTTAAACATTTTAAATCATCGATTTATTCCTGGTTGAAGTGACAAACAGGAATAAATCGATATTTTAAAATCTATACTTTTGAGGGGGGGGGGGGGGTTTAACTATACAGACCCCCAAATCTATATTTTTCTTAATTTTTGTCTGTCTGTCTGCTTGTTTCTGGATTTTCCATAACTTCGGAACTGCTGGAAGGATTCTAATGAAACTTGGTATGCTTAAGGTTTATATCATGAGGTAGGATCTTATTTACTTTTTATCCCGAAACTCAAAAGGGGTTCCCGTGGGAGGGGGGATGAAAGTCTTCATTTATTAAATAGGTCAGTAACGAAATGATTCTTTATTTGTTAGAAAGAACTGAAATTCATGTACAAAAAAAATACCACTTCATTTTTGTAGTTGTAACAAATGATCTATTATTGGACGCCTACATAAAAAGTTGTAGCAACGAAGTTATTACCTACTATTGAAATTTAATTTACTTACATATTTTTTGGATAGGATTATCTGAAATTATTGTACTGAAAAAAAGTAGGACTTCGGTATTGTAGTTCTTTATTATTATTATTTTTGAGTTTATAGCCGGCATATATAGATTGTGATTGTACATATATTTATTTATTATACTACACAACTAGGCATTTGACCACAAGATCGCACCACCACGGAAATCAGCGATACTTTAGCCCTAGCGAAAGTTTTAAAATGTCAGAAACAATCTATAAGAACAATGAATGGTTTGAAAAAACGTAGTCCTGCGAGAATACACTTTAGAAATGATAAAATAATGACAGTTATATCACTTTATATTTATAGTAGTTTATTAGAGGTACAAGAGGATAGGGAAATACCGGAAAAAAGAATTTCACGTAATAATAAAAAAGGGCGAGTCCTGCCTGTCAACAGATTATCTAAGTGTAAGAAACAGGGACTTTACACCAAAATATTAATGTACAATAAATTACCAAATAGCGTGATGGAACTCAATTTTAAAATATTTAAACAAAAATTAAAATATTTTTTTGAAAGAAATCCTTTTTATAAACTCAGTGAATATATGTCAATGCAGCTTGTGGAATCATCGTTCTTGTGTGATGAACAACAGTTACAAAATGTTAGTAATAGGTAAAGAAATAAATGACAATGTAAATGTATAATATAATAAGTATTTGTTCTTAGAACTATAAAAGTATTTATAAGTTAAGTTTCTTTTTAAAGTAATTAATAATTAAAATGTAACAAGACGTTGCCTGTAACGAATGTTATTTAAAGGCCAATAAATATTTCTTATTCTTATTCTTATTCTAGATGGAACACATAGCACACATATGAGACATATTATGTGTCAACACATAGCGTCGACAATTTTTTGTAACGATGGTGACCGAGTAGTTAAAGGGTGTAGATTGCCGTGAGAGAGGTACGATGTTCGATCCCATTAAATAAGCAAGAAGAACCTTAGCTACCGGTGAAGGATAATATCGTGTGGAAACCATAGCATGGTGGAAGGGCAATCTTAACACTTGCCTGGCTAACTAGCTAGCTCAAGTTGAAAAATCTGTCGCCAAACAGCTAATGGTGTGTTGCGGCGGCTTTTCTGAGAACCAGTGTATTCCAGACTAGGCATGCTTCGTCTAGGGGTCACAGTGTCGCTGGTTTCTGTAGTCGTGCGAACTGGTTGTCAAATGCCTAGCTGTCTTGAATAAAAAATAAATAGGCAATCGGGATACATACATTAGCAAAACAAAATCCTACGGGTTCAAATGAGTGCAGAATTCGTAAAATTAAATAGGCGTTTATGATATGCAGAATCTTAACATGCTGAACATAATTGTGCGAACTTCTCTGTATCGCTTTAATTGGTAAAATTTACAGTTTAAAACACTGCTATCTTATTGTATCTAGTACAAAGATAAGATTTAAGACGGACCACTTAAATTATTTCTGTAATTATTAAGTCCCACTGACATAATAATGAAAGGTTAGCAACCGCGAACGAAGTCGCGGGTACAGCTAGTCTTAAAATAAAATATGAAAAACTATATTAGTCGTTAGGTTTTTTTTAAATTGCAAATAATATAGTTCTCGTCAAAATGGCCGTTTTGACATAGAATAGGCCATAGTTAGTATTAAACAAAACATAATATTTAATACTAACTCTGTTCTATTCTACGTCGCAACGGCCATTTTGACACAATGCAATTGTTTTTCTGAGACAATTCAAGTAAATGACTTGACCATCTGGTCGTAGTTTCCATCCAATCTGATTGTCCCTGGGATTGAACCCAAGCCCTTTCGCTCGAAAAGCAACGCGTATAGAGAGTACGCTACCACTGACATGACTCAATTAGACTTTATCAGCCAGGCAATAATAAGTTTCCCTACAAAATCCTACATATTGAAAGCAATCCATTTTAAACTTTTTGCATTTCGTTCCGACAATGGATTTTTTAATCACTTAATTTTTCCATTATGATTGAAAAAGTCCAAGTTAAAAACCAATCCGCGAGTGAGTGAAACCTATTGTTTTTTTTATTCACTTTTTAATTGAGTTTCATGTTTTATAAAAATATTTAGAGTGTATTTGGATGAATTCCTGGTCACTGACATTTATTTATTAGGCTTGTGTAAATTAAACACACCCCAAAAACGTCCTATTTTACTAATAAAAAAATTACCAAATGTTACAAAGGTTACCAAAATGGATTAATGGTCACCAAAAAAAGTTGATACCGAAAGTATTCAGAGTGTCTTAAAAAAATAACCTGAACCTACCGCGGACCTTGTTGCCGGAAGTATTCGGAGTGTCATAATTTGGTGACCGTTACGCCATTTTGTGAACCAAAAGAAAATTTTTGGTGACCGTTTAAATTATATCCTTTATTATAAGGACTAAGTATTCAATAAAGAACTTGAGAACTGGCACAATACACAGAGTGTGGTGGCCAATGAAGAAAGAAAAAAAAAGGATTTAGTAGTAAATGACAGTTGTTGTTTTTGACAATTTGAAGCGCCTGGTGGGAGTACCGGGAACTTTTTTCTTTTAATATATGGCACCATACGATTTGTATATTTTCCAGCGTCCAGTTTGTAAATTATCAATCAAGTAACAAGTTATCGTGCTCAAGTTAAAGTCACATCATGTAGCTACGAACAGTATCGAAATTGCAAATCGTAGTGATTTCCAGTTTCGATACTGTCCGTAGTGGCAGTCTATTTATATAAGAAAATCCTAACCATCTGACTCACAATCAACGAAGAGTCTTAATCGCCGAAAATAGATACAGGAAATTTGTAGATTGTATTCATTATAGGGTGTAGGGGTGTTTGTAGCGATGATGGTCGAGTGGTTAGTGGGGTCAATTGCCGTGCGAGAAGAACGAGGTTTGATCACACGGAATATGCAAAAAGAGCCTGAGCTACCGCTGAAGGAAAACATCGTGAGGAAACCATAGGTGGTAGGACGTACTGTAACGCTCGCCTGGCTAGCTACTACATTCTAGTTGTTGAATCTGTCACCAAGCACCTAACGGTGTATTTCGGCAACCTTCCTTGAGAGCCAGTGTATTTCAGACTAGGTATGCTCCATCTAGGACCACAGTATTCCGTGGTCGTGCGATCTCATTATCAAATGCTTAGCCGTGTAGGGTAAACAAGAAAGGATTTTTTAAAATTCAAATTAGAGGTCTAATGGGGTTTTAAAATTTGAAACTTCTTTATATTTTTTAACTTTTATGTAGCGGGTAACGCCGAGGGTGACAGCTAGTTATGCATTCCCCTCGCCCTTCTGCTCTGATGTAGAGACGGCTTACTCAGCAGTACTTGCACATCTGTGGAAAGCTGACAAAGGAGTCTCGTATGTAAGTTAATGTTAACAATATTATCATTAGAATTGTCATTAGTTTTAGAGCCTCTATATCGGCTACACGTAGTTTAAATTAATACTAGAGCCTCTATATCGGCTAAACGTATTTTAGATTGATATAAAAGCCTCAGTATCGGCTATATGTATTTTTAATTTAGTTTTTAAAAATATATTTCAGTGCTCCCTAAATTTCATGTCTCTGGGTTCAGCGGTTTAGGCTCTACGTTGATTCATAGAAAATATCAGTCAGTCAGGACTTACTATTATGTATATACATATATATAAATTTGATGCTGTTATAATCTTACTTATCTTCCTTTGTACGTCGCTTCGCTATCGCGTTACAATTATATTTTTATAATTGCTTTTTTCCGTAACATGACCACGCGAGCATGTTAACTTGATGTACCTATCTAATATCCATGGTATGTTGTGACAAGGGTGCTTTACGTAACGTAATTATTTTGTTGGATTTTGCCTTTTTTTTACCGAATTTCAAAAAGGAGTCTTTCTTTTTTTTGAGTGTATGTATGTATATTTCTTTGTCACTAACTAGAGCCTAAACGGCTTGTCGTATTTTGATGTGAGATGTGTCAATAGATTCGTCTTAGTCATGAGAGTGACACTGGGTACATCAACTGCGGCGTGTTGGTTTTTACCCTACAGCCCGCAGGTAGATAGGTGGACTACAGTGGCCGGCTAGGCCGTGAGTAAAACGCACTTGTTTATGTTTGTCCTTTACTTATTGTTTGCCGCACATTAATTACACTGATTAGACAGAAGGTAGGTGAAAGGTTACGTCCTTTGGCCGACGCTTGCACGACCCCGTTGACGACGACTCGCAGGCTTCTGGCTGGCGGACGTAAGGCTCCAGCACAGGACAGGCAGCGGCGAGGTGTTCCGGAGGTACAACACTCCACGGAATTTTTTCTTGTCGGAGACAGATGGAAGATTTGATGAGTTGGTAGATGGACGGATGGATCCTGGAAAGAGCCAGGTGTCAGTAGATAGCCTAGACCAGAAGTGTCCTGCCAAGCCTTGTCGAGGTTATGCATGAGCACGCGGCGCAAAGAAACGACACGTTGCACCCACGATTTGCAACCGGCAGATAGTTGGCGAGGCAGAACAGCTTACATGATAAAATGAAGAATTTAAATGGCAGGCAGTGATAGATAAATGTTAATAAAAACTCACCCCAGCGGGATCTATCAAATTCACAATTATTTAGTATTACTTTTAGCTGAACGTCTATTCGCGACAGCGTTCGGTAGTGAAAAGCACGAGGTTCGGATAGCCGTTGCAAATGTCGCTACGCGATCACTCTGAGTCGCCTTGCTATCGCATAAATAGCAGGAACTTAAATATTTTAATATTGATGTGACGTCGCCTAGACGCAACGTCACACAACATTAAAAAAGAAAAGTAATTAAGTATGATACACAGGTTTAACAATTTCATAGTCGGCTTTTTCAAACTCGCATCTAACCACTTTTTTTATCCTACACATCTAGGCATTTGACCACAAGTTCGCACGACCACGGCAATCAGCGATACTGTAGCCCTAGACGGAGCATGCCTAGTTTGGAATACACTGGCTTTCAAGGAAGGCTGCCGGAACACACCGTTAGGTGCTTAGCGATAGATTTTACAACTTGAGGGTGGTAGCTAGCCAGGCGAGCGATAGGAAACGTCCTACCACCATGCTATGGTTTCCTCACGACGTGTTCATTCACCGGTAAACCAGGCTGTTTTTGCATGTTTCGTGTGATCGAACCTCGTACCTTTTACACGGCAATCGACCCCACTAACCACTCGACCATCATCGCTACTTGCTTATGTATAACTGATTTTTTGGAGACGGATGGTCCGATTTGAAAAATTCCTTTTTGTTTGTAAGAATATGAATTTAATGTAATCCCATTTTAATTTTATCAACTGGCAGTGGTTTAGATTTAAGTTAGTTTTAATTTTTGGATATTGCTTTTGTACATATAGTTTATAACTTTGTATAGTTTTAGTTACAATTTTATCATGTTTTATAAGTTTGTGCATAAAGTATTTTATCGAAATCGTTTTAGAGGGTAGTTTTTAAATCACAATCACAACTGCAAAGTTCTATCGACGCCTGACATACGGGAAGTCAGAAGTCATTTTATTTTATTATGTATTCAACGGAATCTTTTCTTTTCACGTATATGCCCTGACTTCCTCAAGATCGATTGAATATTAGGAATTAAAAATTCTATAGAACACCAAAATATTTTTTCAAATTATCGATCCAGCCGTCGGCGTCGTCGCCCAGAAATCAAATAACAAACATTAAAAAATAAAGCATGAAAATAAAAAAATAAAATACAGTCGAATTAAGTAGATCCTCCTTTTTGCGAAGTTTGTAGAAAAATAAGGTATTCCGTAAAAATCCCACTCTGGAGGTTAAGCACAAGGTTAAATGAATGAACCGTACGAAACCAATCGCTAAAAGGCTGTAAGTGAAAAAAAATACAATAATCAAAATAGCCGCGGTGTTCGTCGGCGCGGCGATCTGCAATTGTAATGAAATTGATGGGACGCTGTTTTAAACGCATTATTGTGTATTTTTAAACCTTTTTAATTGAGTTCTCGGTTCATTTCAATGGTTGAAGCGAGTGTTAAGTGGTAGGAGTACTAAATTGGGTTTAATTCTTGCATGTTAATTATTGACCGAGCGAGCGAAGCAGCGATAACGTAGTGATAGTTCCTCTATGGTAAGTCTGGTAAAATGTTCTTTCGTCTGTCAGTATGTTAGTATGTATGATAATTTGTCTGTAAGTATCCAGTTATCCAGATGGAATTCAAACGACACAGTGTCATTACTTTGTATTTGGCTGGAAAATCGCAACCAGCCATTGTTAATGCGCTACGACATTTACATCTTAATAAAATGTTTGTGTATCGGGTAGCATTAAGAAACGCCATGGAGGTGGACATCCAACAACAGCAACATCATCAGAAATGGTTCGAAAGGTAAAGGCTAGAATTGAACGAAATCCACGGCGAAGCGCAGTTAAATTGGCGAAAAGTCTTAATGTATCTACCCGGAGCATAGGACGCATATTAAAAAATAAACTACAACTGAAGCCTTACAAAATACAAAAAGTGCAAGACTTGACACTTGCACAAAAGGCAGTTCGCCTAGAAAGAGTTAAGGAGTTAAAGCAGTTGCACGTTGATAGCAAGCTTGAAAATTTGGTATTTTCCGATGAAAAAAATTTTACGGTTCAGCAATATGTGAACAAACAAAATGATCGCGTATGGTTAAAGTCTAAATCAAACGACAATTTAGACCAACGAATTGCTCTGCGAAAGCAAGCACCAGCATCAGTGATGGTTTGGGCCGCGGTAACTGCTACGGGACGTTCACCTCTCGTTTTCATTGAGCAGGGTGCAAAGATAAACCAGCAAATCTACCGTGAAAAGATTTTAAACGATGCTTTGTTACCTTGGGCATGTAAGAAATTCGATAGAAACCATTGGACGTTTCAGCAAGACTCGGCACCATCCCACAAAGCCCGTGAAACCTAAATTTTTTTGCAAGAAAAAGTTCCGAGCTTCATTTCTTCGCAACAATGGCCACCATATTCGCCGGACTTAAACCCAATGGATTTTTCCATATGGTCAATTCTAGAGACCAAAGTGTCAGCAAAAAAAAATATGAGGCAGTCGACGCCTTAAAGATTGCTCTTCGCCGAGAATGGAACAAAATATCAGCAGACCACATTTGTGCAGCGTGTGAAGCCTTCTCGCACAGACTCGATGCTGTTATCCGCGCTAAAGGTGGCCACATCGAACAATATTTTTTCTTTTTAATTTTAAATGTTTTTTTCTATATATTGAAGTTTATAAATAAAAAGAAACAAAATTGTCAAAATTACAGCATTTTGAATTGGTAACACTTCGAGTGCCGACCCCTGTATATAATAAACATAACTAGATAGATAAAAGTACAAGATATAGAACACACAATAATATAATACAATTTTCAACACACGCACTCGTAAAAGGCTTCTTATTGTATCGATTGTAGTGACGTAATGCATCTCATTACGGACACTCGCCTTCTTCACTTTACCATTGTTGCACAGGTGTAGTTTAATTTTAAATGAATGATTTTCAACTACAACTTGCACGAGTTGTTATGGCGCTAAAAATTGTTGGAAAATTTTGAGAAATTAATTGCACTTAGTTAATAATTAAGAAAAATAATTTGGGATATTTTATTATACTATATTAACACATTTTAACTATGTTTAAACAAAAAGTAAGAAATACAAAACATAGGATTTATTTATTCTTAAGGTTGGTAACAGAACTCTTTCGATCGCGCCTTCTTTAATATTCGCGCGCTGTTAACTAGTGTAAAAAAAATCGCGCTCGGGAAAATATCCTCGTTATTTCATAACTCTTTTTTGTTTACTGTTTTATTAATAATAATCTTTTTACTCGCAAGTGTGTTGAAAAACGTCGTATGACACTCGTGTGCATTGATCATTACAGCCTCGGCTACCTAATCGATGATACCGCCTCTGCTGTAATGATCAATTTGACACAAAGGTAGTGAAAGTACTGATAAATTACATACAGTATTGTTGGAGTGATAGGTAGTGTGCTATGACTCGATTCTTGAAAACGTTAGAGAAGGAGCATGTCTGATGTCAGTGGGGAGATTGTTCCACAATAATACAGCTTTCACCGCGAAAGAGGACCCGTAAGAAACTGTGCGATGTGATGGAACAGATAGTTTGAGGTCCTCCGATGACTTGCAAGTTGAACGAATGGGTTGTGTGGCAGAATTTAAAGCATCTCTGAAGGTACCGCGGAGAAGAATTATTAAATAAGAAGATAAAGCAAAGAAAGTATGTGTAACATCCCGGCGACGGTGAATAGGGAGCCACTTGAGCTTAGTGCGATATTTAGATGTATTTAGGTACTTATGAGTTTGATTATTTTTATAATATTTCTTTTATTTTACGGTAAGTTTTTTATCTATGTATTAAATTTATTGTCTTAAAAAAATAAATGTCAAAGAAATTGTCGTCCTAAAGCGCCCGCACCGCACAGTGCCCTTGTTTTTTTTTGCGGTACAGTATTTGTAACATGCCTTTTTTTCATTTTTTGCTATTGATGCACCACCGACGTGACTGTTCTCACTTAGTCTTATCCATCCCTAGGTTGCCTGGAAGAAATTGCATTAGGCGATAAGGCCACCCGGTATTACCGATGTTTTTTTTCTTGTTTGTATTTTATTTTGGTGTGCAATTATTTTGTTTAGTTGATATCATACGGTGTGAAAGGGTTAATATACTAGTTTAGGTTCTTGTAAAGTGGTGAAATTTAGAGTTTCTATAGAGATTGGGAACACGAAAACCACGTTATTCCATCTTTATATCGCTTGCCCACACTTGCACATAAACAACACATTAATGGTTATTAATCCACCAATATTACACATTAAAGCTTGCAGAATCACTAGTTTTGTAATTTAGTACATTAGGTTTCTAATTAATAGAGTCAGGCGTTACTTTGCGGAAATCCATTTATAATAAAATGGTTTATAATTTTAAAAAAATAGTGTTTTTTCGCGTGTCGGAAACACGTGTCGAGGAAGTCGGATACTGAGAGAAAGAGAAATAATAAGGTGAGGTGTTGCGGTGGTGAGGAGGAACCACACCATAAAAACAACATTTTTTTTCGATTTCTCACGCTAACATCAAGACGAGGCGGAAAAACACTAGATATTTTTTATAAATCACCTTATGATTCACATTAGGTTCTGCATAAATAACTTAGTTACGTGATCGGCCAAGTTGTATGGATAACGCAATATATAGTTTTTTAATATTGAAAAATTTTGCACAACATTGGGTTCAGTTTGATGTCCTACACATCAAATTGAACCCAATTACATCTCTTTTAAGAGGTACACTAAACCGTTAAGTATTGTCGCACCTTTCTGTTGCACGTTGTATCTGTATGTGTCTAACACAATTCGCCATTTTGAAAACGCCATCTTTGCATTGTAGGCTCGGAATTGCCATATTTCACAATAATCTGCCAAAATTGCGGATTAACCGCGAACAGCTTTATTTAACTGCAGCAGTTAAAGGCGTTTAATGTTATTTACATCTTAAGGGAGGCTTTTGAGGGAGTTTTAAATGAATACATAATATTATAAGGAGTAATAATTCCGTGACTGTCTTTTTAGGCTATTGCATAGCTTTTAAAGCCGTAATAGTAGCATTATCTACTCTCAAAGACGCGACTGTTAGGTCGACTGGTACGAATGTCTCCGGGTCAACTAGTAACATATATTTATTACAAAAAATATCCATCTGTCATAAAGCCGAGACGTGCCGCGAATTAAAAATAAAGTAAGAAATGTCAAATAATTAGGTTGAGAAAATTCCTACCCACAATTTATGTAGGTACCTAGATTAAAAAACCAAGATGGCGGCAGTTATTAAATTGAAAAAAATATGCAGCATTAACAGTACACCTGACATTTATTTATTGCGGCAGTATTTCAAGATTAAATTTGAATTTAATTTCAAAGATAAGCTTCGTTTGCAAAGATTAACTAATAATTCTGTCTTTTTTCTTTTTTATTAATTGGCAATCGCAGTCGGTGTATTGTGCCAGTTCTCAAATTCGTTGAGTTTGAAAGTTATAAAATAATGCCTTTATTAATTACCAAATACGAAATGACTAAGGACAACAACAACAAAAAACATAGGAGATAATATAGACCTATAGACCATTTAAGATGCTCCAACCCACCACCAGAGGGCAGCGTGCCTAGCATGCTAGCAGCATTAGCACGCTGAATGGCAATAAAATAATTAAGTTGTGAAGTCATAACTTATTACTTTGCAGTATTTTTTTATTTCTGTACGTATAAAAAGTTCGTATTAACCCTTATACTTCCCCCTGCACATTACTAGTCTTCCCTATGAAAGGCGTGTAGGCCATTGTGCACAACGCTGGACAACTTCAGGGTTGAAGACTTCACTTAATTTTGAAATCTATATTACCTTCCCTGACAACTAGGTTTACTCACGATTTTTTCCTTCGCAGTAGTTAATTAAAATCTGCACCATGTAGTAAAAACTAAGAGTTGCAAGCTTAATGCTGGGATTGAACCCGCATCATTTCGCTTTAAAGGCAAGGGGTTCACCGAGTACATACTTAACTTAAATTTATTGTTAATTTTCAGATGCTGCTATTTTTCATTGCTTAATATATCAAGTAAAATGTTTAAACGACGCTGCAGATTTTATTAATGTACAAGAAGAGGTAAGTTTCCGCTTATCTACAATCCTGCAATTACTTATAACTTCCAAGTTATGCAAACTCCGGAAACAGACAGACAGACCGACAAAAAATACAGATTATGGGGTATTATAATTTATTTTGTATCATAAACAATATTTACCGCAAAAGACATTTTCAAAATATATTCAATGCATAGAAAATGATCTGTTATAGTTTTCTTATAAGTACTAGCTGACACGGCGAACTTCGTACCGCCTAGCAGTTGATTCTTTAATTATTTTTTTTATACTTATTCTGCTATTCCGGACGCCGGCTCAGTAAATATTGACATTAATATTAATACGACACTAACGTCACTCAAATGTTTCACCTTCCCGGAACCTCTCCACTAACACTTACACTTTACGGTATGCTGTTAAAGTACAAATTGACTTTTAAGTATTATCACGAATCGATTGTATGAGAGTATAGGTAAGTGTTGATATTAGCATTTTTTTTTAATTCTCTCCGTAAGAACCATCCTCGTACTTCAAGGAATATTCTAAAAAAGGAATAAGCAAAATCAGTTCAACTGCTCTCGAGATTTGCGCCTAGCAACACATACAGCGATTCAGTTATATACTTATTATAGATTTAAAAATATCACAGGGTGACACAGCAAAAGATAATTCCTTTCTGTCATAGTGGGGCAGAAAGGAATTTTTATTCCTGTTTGTGAGGTGACAAACAGAAATAAATCTTTCTGAAGTGGTCATATTTACAGTTTATCCAATTCATCCATTGGTCTGAATTTTCAATCGAAATAACTAAAAAAAAAATGTAGCGGCGCTTCCTGATTTGAATCTTGTAATAGTTTTTATAAAAATACTAGCTGACCCGGCGAAATTCGTACCGCCTAACAGTTATGTATGTTTCTCTCCTTTTAAACCTTCCCTGTAGTACGACAATCATTTCAAGACTAAAATCAGCTACATCGGCCAAGCCGTTCTCGATCGTTAAACCTGTGTATCTATCTGAATATATATTTTTTTATACATATTTTCTTTTTTTTAATTTTGATGCACACTGTGTCATTCTCACGACTAAGACGAATCTATTGACATCACTCACATAAAAATATGACGAGCCGTTTAGGTTCAAGGGCGAGTCAAATAATATACATATAGACTCGAAAAACATAACCCTCCTTCTTTCGCAGTTGAGTAAAAACCCCGTCATCGCCATTTTGTTGTGACGGACATCTTGGACCATTCACCAAACATAGCTAAGAACACTCCCGACTAATTTACCTTTCAAACAAAAAAAAAAACAAAATCAAAATCGGTAAACCGTTCGCACACACATACATAATATCAAACTTATAACAACCCGTCAATTTTGCATCGGGGATTAACAGTAAAATCCACGCCTCGTTTGGCCACATCCTAAATTGCCGTCAAAAAGGGTATAAAATATCCCAAACAACCCTTCAACCAAAGGTATCTTACTAATTTAGGGGTTGCTTTGTATATCGGATATGAAACTAAAAACGTCCCTTGGGGCAAAAAACGGGCGCGGAATCATGCCTAATAATGTCATACTATACTAATTCTTAAACGCGTTTTTGCTTGCGTATAATATAAGTGGATTTATAGGCTAAAATAATGTGGAATGGAGAAAGGTTATCGGTCTGCGACAAATAAGTCATGTCATAATATGTATACAACGTGTAACAGAAAGGTGTGACAATGCTTAACGGTGTTAGTCTACACGTCAAAATGAACCCTGTGTAGAGGAGAAATTTGCAAATTCGAGATAAAATTATTGCGTTCCCCATACAAGTTGACCGATCACGTGACCAATATTTGTATAGAGACACAAATATATTTTTTGGATTTTAATAATATTTTTCTACTGTGGGTTCACTTTGACGTGTAGACTAACACCGTTAGGTATTGTCGCACCTTTCTGTTACACGATGTATAAGAACACAACTTAATTTTTCTTTTTCAACACACTTTTAACGCGTTTTTGCTTGCGTCAATATAGATTTTGAGGTCAGAGGAATATTTAGTAAAATTGAAATTGCGAAAGTTTATTCGTTGTTGACAAAAATCTGCTGTTTTTCTCGAATTCAGAGTTCACATAGTGAAAGTCGTTTTTTAGAATAAGTAAAGTGACCCCCTTTTGGCATAGTACACCCCTAACATAAACCTATTTATATGACAACTATAGTAGCTATCATCCGCGACGTTGCTCACGACAAAAATATAATATAAAAAGGATCAAGCTTTGAATCCATTTGACCCCCTTAAGACTTGAAGTCCTTTCTTAGTACACCCCTACCCTATAATGAATACAGCCTACAAATTTCTTGTCTCTAGGTTTAGCAGTTTAGACTCTACGTTGATTTCTGTCGAATATCAGTCAGTCAGGACTTACTCTTTTATATAAATGAAGGATCGAAAGACTTTATTTGACGCGTTCAAAAATTTATCTGAACCTTTTCGAATCCGATTTAGAACTTTCCGAAGCTTGCCGTATAAACATTAAATATTTAAAGAGTTAAAAACGAAAGTTTTGAAGACAACTTGAAACTTTTGAAAGGTCTTGGAAAGTTTTTTTGGTACAATACTTATCAGAAACATCAATTGTCACTTCGTACAGGTAGAGCTATGGAAAGGGCTCTGCTCCAAGGTGACAAATAGGAAAAAATAATTCCTCTTTGCCCCGTTTTTAGTCAGGGGGATTGCGAGGAATTTTTATTCCTGTATGTCCCCCTTGGAGCATACATATACATATTATGGTGTAACATAATACATTAACATATTTATGGTTTTGATGATTTTGGTTTTCTGTTCGAAAGGTGTATTAGTTCTTAGCTTTGTTTGGTGAAAATTGATCCAAGATGGCGGAGTACAATTTTTTTCACAACTACTTTAATATGTATGTCAAATGAAAGGGCTTGAGTAGTAGTATAGTATAGTATAGTATTCTGATAAATGATATGATAAATTACAAATTGAAGATGGCCGCCACAACAAATGTCGGGGGTTTTCCAACATATTAAAATTTACTTGAATATTATCGAAACGTTTGAATTACTCATTCGAACGTTTGAATAATCAACGGCAATCACTCGGCAATGACATTACTTACGAATATAACGCAATAAACTTTTATATTTCTAAAAAAATCATACCCTTCATTAACAACCTGATATATAAAAATCAATTGATGTTCGTTTGGCTCGCAAAAACTCGAGAACGGCTGGGCCGATTTTGCTGATTTTGATCTTGAAATATTTGAACTTCGTACCGCCTAACAGTTATATACCTTTTAAACCATTCCTGGAGTACGACAAACATTTCAAGACCAAAATCAGGTAAATCTGCCTAGACGTTCTCGAGTTTTAGCGAGACAAACGAACAGCAATTGATTCTTATATATAAGACTAGCTGTACCGGCGAACTTCGTACCGCCTAATAGTTATTTATGTTTCCCACCTTTTAAACCTTCCCTGAAGTACGACAAACATTTCAAGACCAAAATCAGCTAAATCGGCCCAGCCGCTCTCGAGTTTTTGCAAGACTAACGAACAGCAATAGATTTTTATATATTAGATAAGAGACTACCATCACGAGTACGACAGGCACCTATAGACTCTTTCAGTTATTTCGATCTAAAAATGAAACCTCACAACCGATTTTCAAAAAAATTATATGTGACCTCTTGGGAGGTCACATATAATTTTCAAACCTACTTATCAAACAAAAAAATAATTATTCAAATCGTTACAGCCAGCTCCAAGAAATCAGGCAATTAAAAATAAAACCAATTTCTTTTAATCGTCTGATGTTTGATAGGTATTTTTCTAGCTGGAAATTGTGACCTCCACGCGAGTACCAACATTTATACAAATACAAACTGACAAACGCAAAGCAGTAACGCTTCGCTCGCTTAAATAATTATTCTACGAAAGCTACTTCCTTATTTTCCCAGAAAACTTTATACCCATTGCATGTTCCTAGAGTAGCACAAAATACGGATAGTACAGAAGTCAATCTTCGTACAAAATGCGCTCGAGTAACTTACACACGGACACGATATCACGGAACGATCGGGTTCAGTGCGAACGCGAGTCAATTCAATTTCAATTTTAAAATACCTTTATTTACCATAAACAATGAACACTCCCTAGTATATTGTCCTGTGTACATAACCTAGCATTAAATGAACAGTAGTTAAAAAACTAAGTTTTCCAAGCTCTTAGGCTTGTAAAAACGCGAGCACGAGTGACATTCGCTTAAGACGCGCGTTTCTCTAGTTTTTAGAGCGAAAGTTGAAATATTTTAGTCATTCTACATAAAAGAGTAAGTCCCGACTGACTGATAGGTGACAATCAATGTGAAGCTTAAACTGAGCAGAATTTAGAGACATGACATTAGGGGGTGTATTTATGATAGAGCGTAAGGTTTCAACTCAGCGAATTTAAAAATAGATAGATCTTATTGCAGACACAAAAAATACAAGAGAATTAATTTAACATATGTAACAGACGGCGCTAGTGAACTGCGACGCCGCGCCAAGTGACTGAGCTGTGTGACGTCACTGCCTCATTTTAACGTCCCCCCTCACGCCACTGCCAGCCTGCCATGGAGGGGGAAAACGCTAAAAGCCAAGCCGAGACACCGCCAGGTCTCTTTTAACGACTGAAAACATCTGTTTCTGCGTTTTGTCTTCATCCCGTAACAAATAATATAGTTCTACAAGTGGCAGCCTTGCCGTAAAAAATTGCTAGTTGCTATTCAGCAGCCAGCGGTACTTTTACTTCTGTATCTGACTATTTTGTGTCAACTAGACAGGTAATACCTACTTGTAACAAACTATGTTGGTAGGACGTAAAACCGTTGTTTTCTATGTTGGCGCAATCGATTATATTACTTGAAGTCATGCGATGTATTAAACCAATGGTTGGTAATATTGTAGTATAAAAGAACATTGAATAGAACTCAGGAATAGAAGGCAATGAAATGCGTGCAATTGTTTTGGTGAACAAGCGTTTTGAGCTTTGTTTTTACCCAACTGCGAAAGAAGGAGGGTTATATTTTTACCCGACTGCGACTTTCCATCTTTCACATTCGTGTAAAAAGGGCTCTCTTCTAAAAAACATCCCTCAAGACAATATTACTGTTTTTATGTGTATTTACAGCTTTTCTATTAAAAGTAATCTTCGCTATAATGAAGTAAAAAGCCATCATTAAATTCGGATTTAAAATTAATTTTGTTGAAATACGCATCCGTATTATTTCATTTTGTTATCCATATTATTATTTTTAGCTGTGTTCATTATAAGTATGTATATCAGTGATCAGGTTACCATAGCACACGCTTTGTCTAGTTTGGGACCTGAACAGCTTGTGTGGATGTTGTCCCATATTATTATTATTTTCGTATTCATTTTATTTCTTAAATTTATGTTTTTTATAATCTATACTTATAATAAAACTGTAACAGGCCAAATTCTGTACATTGAATATATTTAGAAAAATTCTTTTGCGTAGGGTTTTACCCGATACGATATAGACCCCAAATCTATATTTTTCTCAGTTTTTGTCTGTCTGTCTGTCTGTCTGTTTCTGGACTTTCCATAACTTCGGTACTGCAGGATGGATTCTAATGAAACTTGGTATGCTTAAAGTTTATACCATGAGGTAGGATCTTATCTACTTTTTATCCCGAAACTCAGTAGGGGCTCCCGTGGGAGGGGAGATGAAAGTCTTATTTAATTATAGCTCAGTAACGCGTGCTTTGATTTGGATGATTACTTTTTACTCCAAAAGTCTAACTGAAATGATGTTATCCCAAAAATTAGTAGATTCCTTTTTTGTTAGAAAGGTGTACCTGAAATGGTGTTATCCAAAAAATTTGTGGGGGTACCCGTGATAAAAGTCATATTTAACTATAACTTGCTAACGCGTGCTTCGGTAAGTATGTTTTTTTGTTAGTAATCACTAACTCAAATTATTGTTCTCAAATAAAATACTACTTCATTTTTGTAGTTGTAACAAAAAATGTATTATTGGACTCCTACATAAAAAGTTGTAGCAACGAAGTTTTTGCTACTGAAATTTAATTTGCATAGATATTTGTTAGAAAGGATTATCTGAAATTATTGTACTTTTCAGTACAATAATTTCAGATAATTAAAAAAAGTAGGACTTCGGAATTGTAGTTCTTTATTATTATTATTTTTTAAGTTTATAGCCGCGGCATATATAGATTGTGATTGTACAATGCCGCCAGCAGCACGGTAGGAGCCAAGGTACCGGTGGTAGGGACTACAGAGAGAGGAACCTCCTAACAGTACGTGCTGTATCGAGGATCACTGCTCTCTGTATCCGACCCTTGATCCAACCATCTAGCGAGAGCCTCTTAAATTATTATTTATTATTATTATTTATATAAAAAAAACTTTTCAACACCTTTAAAAAGTTTCATGATGTCTTTAAGTATACTATGAAATTATTTTCGGAAATACGAAAAAGAAAACGAAATAAAAAGAAACAAAAATATTTGATTACGAAAATATTATTATTATTTTTGTTTTTATACGTTGTTTTTCTAATTTGGGTCTAAGTTTGAATCCCTAAACTTAGAAACTACTATATGAATATATAAGTCTCGAGCAACGCCGCGGGTAACAGGTACTAGTAATAAATGGTTCATAACTATTTATGAAACATGGTTACGAAAACGGCAAGTACATTCGGCTTTCGTAACCGGTTATCAAGCAAGAAAAAAAAAAGATCAGTTACGAACGTAGATTAGAAGGGTTTTAAAATATTTTTTTAAGTAGTATTTAATCTTCAGTCAATGCGATTTTGATTGCTTTTCTCATTTATTAATTACCTAACTACCTAGCTGTCCCCACGAACTTCGTACCGCCCAACAGTTATTCAAGTTTCTCACCTTTTAAACCTTCCCTGGACATTTCAAGACCAAAGTCAGCTAAAAAGGTCCAGCCGTTCTAGAGTTTTTGCGACACAAACGAACAGCTATTGATTTTTATATAATATAAGACTTTATATAATATGAATTTAAATTATTAGGATAATTTTTGTCATTTTGTCATTATTTTCGTCTTAATTATGATTCTTGAAATTGTTCAAGGTAAATGTAGGGGCTAGCTCACTGGGCACGGTGCCCTCTGGTTTATCTGTAGATCTTAAATGGTCAATAAGTAGTCTAATTGGGAATAAAATTCATAGAACAAATGTGTAGTTTTTTTTTGCTCGTTTTTATAACGGCAATAGTTGACTAAATCCTTAAAATAATCATTGAATATTTAGTGGTTTATTTCCTTTAGGAATAACTAATTGTATTTTGGGACTTTACCACACGCACATAATTTTATTCAGATTTAAAAATTTTTTATTGACACAATTTCCTGTTTAATAATTATCATGACATATTTAAAATATATGTTTACATGTAAAAAAATATATCAGAATAAAATAAATAGGTATTCAAGGGGGCTATAATACTAGAAACGTAATTTTTTTCCGTCATTTGCTCGCACATAAACAAATTTTGCATTTTGAATCGACAAGACAAGTTCTCTATTTCCCGATAGCTATAATCTCGGTGTCTTCAAGTCACGAGTGAATATGTTTGTTCTAGGCAAGCGCGCTCCATACTAGACCGCATCGTCACTCTACATGTGAGCTGAGTTACGGTCAAACGCAAGCCTATCAACTATAAAAAACTATATAGCAAATCAAAATTTCACTTGCAAAAAAATTCAGTGACGTCGGTTCTGCCACGCACGAGCTAGCGTAAACTAACGTAAAGGACTTGTTTCATCTTCGGCCAGGACGGTGTACGTCTACCAAAAAATGCCTAAAGATCCATCCTAAATGCCATCAGTCGCCTCCTTCATTATGTGCAAATGAAAATTCTATGAATTGTAGTGGAATTATGGAATCCCTGGAAGATTTATATATCCTAGGATGACTGCAATGTTCACATTGGTCTATAATTTATACCGCCCGTCACAAATGTCAAAATAACAATAAACACAATAAAAACGAATTTATTTATTTTTGAGGAAATAAAATGGAAATATTTTGATTCGAAATTAATTTTGTACACTGCGATAAGTAACGTTATTTTGAATTTGGTTGATAGATTAAAGATAGAGTCACTTACGTATTTATGGTATCATGTACACTGTCCTGGCCGGAACTCCATACATTTTTTAAACGCCTCTTTTAGTTTAGTCCTGTCAAAAGTCAAAACGCCATTCGGCCGTCACTACCCTAAACTAAATTTTACTGACGCCGTACGAAATTGGTTTTAGTTACTCAATTTAGACCAAATTACGTGAAACGTTTATTTACACGTTTTTAGTGATTTCATCCTAAAATTTACGTCAAATTAGACAGCACTTAAAATATTTATATTTAAAAAATACATTATCCGCTTTTTTGAACACGGCAAAACCACGGGCTGCAGTAATCGAATAACGTAGGGGTTGATTCCCTATATAAATCAACGCAATAATTCAACCGTGAGGGATCTCGGGGGGTGGAAGTGAACTTTAAACTCGATTTCTTAGGGGATGGAGGCTTTTAGTTTTTGAAAGGACGTACTTTAAAATAATTGCATTTATTATAGGTAAGGGGGTGGTATTAAAAAATGTTATGAATTTTATTTATGAAAATTTTAAGAAAGTAGGCGGTTTCAGAAACAATTCATATGTACATGCATAGTTGTCCGAACGATACCGCTTTAAGCGATAGGGTCGTCATTATAATACTAACAGACAATTTTGTATTGTTTTTTTTAAGATAATTCTTTCAAAAAAATACTTTCGTTTGATTCAAATTGTTTAAGAAGACGGGTTTTCACTTGTACCTGATTGTTGTAAAGGCGCAACTATAGTTTCGTTCACATTCAGTGAACTTCATCAGGGATGAAACGAGTCGTTCGTGTCTTCAACAATGACAATTCTCGCCAGATTTTTATTATTCGTTTTTTTCCTCGGTATTTCAGAGACGTATGGACTCTATTAATATTATTATTATCACCTCGGTGGTCTACATAATATAAATTGTATAAAAATCTGTTCAATAATTTAGTTTTTAACAAGTGCATTTGCTGAAACGCGTCTTATAACTATAAATAATTGGCCATGTGCGTGTCGAACTCGAGCACGAAGGGTTCCGTACTATAAGCTATACGACATTACTTGTTCACATTTCTAACTGTTGTTGTCGTATTAATATTAAATAATAAGTAATTAGAAGAGACTTCAAAAAACCCGACTGTTAAATCGTTAAACCTGTGTATCGTACTTAATTTCTTATTTTTTATTTTTATTTTGATGTACCCACTGTCACTCTCGCGGCTCTATTGACACCACTCACGTAAAAATACGACAAGCCGTCTAGGGCGTGACAAATTTGTTTTCTGTCACCTAATCTAGTGAATTCCTTAAATTCGAATCAGAGTCGTAAATGCTAATTTGTCTTTCACGCAGAGCCACCACTTAAATCATATTAACAGAAAAAAAAAATACGCGCCGAATTAAAGTCAGCGGGCACTTTTTTAAATAAGGAATTAATCTTTATTTTTATTTATTAATTTTTCTAGTTTTTTTTACATTATATGATTCTAACGAGTAATTTTGTCGTAGTGACCGGGAGCTCATCTTATTTTACTAAACTTATCGGAGCGTTTGATCGATTCGACGCGTGACCAGAATGCTGGTTCCTATCTGGCCCAACGTATAAGCATTGCCATCGTGGTAATGCAGGTAGCAAACTAGGCACGCTGCCTTCTGGTGGTGGGTTAGAGCATTCGTATTAGGTATCTGTAGATCTTAAATGGTCTATAGGTAATCTGCTATTTTTTTTATTGTTGTAGCCAGTCGTTCCGTTTCGTAATAAATGCAATTTTATAATAATATATATAAGTATTAATACATAAAAGCTTGTAAAATATACAATTTGGAAAATAATTTAAAAATTCAAACCATTAAAAGAACATTAGCTTAGTCTGTGGAGCGGAAACTTTTAAATGTCAAGTAACAGGGGATATGTCAGATGTAAATGTCAAATTGAAATGTCATGAAGTTGACATTGTTATCGAAGGTACTACCTAGGGAGTTTTTTTTTTTTTTTGTTTTTACCCTACACAGCTAGGCATTCGACCACAAGTTCGCACGATCAAGGATGTCGGCGATACTGTAGCTCTAGATGGAGCATGCCTAGTCTGGAATACACTGTCTCTTAAGTGCTTGGCGACAGATTTATCAACTTGAGTGTGGTAGGTAGCCAGGCAAGCGATAGGAAACGTCCTACCACCATGGTATGGTTTCCTCGCGATGTTTTCCTTCACCGGTAGCTCAGGCTCTTTTTGATGATGTTTCGTGTGATCGAACCTCGTACCTTTTGCACGGCAATTCACTAACCACTCGACCATCATCGCTACATATGATATTTAGTAATTCCTCCTTTTTTGGAAAGCGTTAAAAAATTAGAGAAAAATAGATATAGCTATTTAAGATAATAAAAATAGTAGTATGACATAAATAGAAAATAATAATTTAATCTGTAATTAAAGTTATAGAGTTACTTATTAATTAGAGTTAAACTTTTATTGTGCGAACCCTGGCAGTTCGTGTGGAATTCACTGCCGAGCACTCTATTTCCCGATAGATATAATCCCAGTCTTTTCAAATCGCGAGTGAATCGGTTTCTTCTAGGCAAGCGTGCCACATCCTAGACCGCATCGTCGTTTTACATCAGGCGAGTTGCGGTCAAACGCAAGCCTATTTACCTATTTAAAAAAAAAACTTATAGACAACGTAACACACAGCTTTTTCATTTCTATATATATAAAAGAAAGTCGTGTTAGTTACACTATTTATAACTCAAGAACGGCTGAACTGATTTGGCTGAAAATTGTTGCAGGGGTAGCTTAGAACCAGGAGAAGGACATGGGATACTTTTTAACCGACTTCAAAAAAAAGTAGTTCGATATTATTTTTAGTAGAACTACGCGGGTGAGACCGCGGGGTACAGCTTGTTATTTATATAACTAGCATCCCATCCCGACTACTAATTCTATCTTCATAAGCTCAGCAGAAATCAGTTGCTTTGTTTATTTTCTAGTTATTTTAGATTAAGTTCAAAGAGGATGTATTGAATCAGAGGGAGGTTTTTTCTGTTGGCCCACAACACAGGCTCCCAGGAGACCTAGCGTGGGGCACTGAAACTCGCTAAGCTACTTTTATATTTATTCTTTACCTAATTTACTCCGTATGTACCATTTTGTAAATAATAAAAACTTTTTATGTTTATTTTTTTTATCAAATTTTTATTCGATTGCGGAAGAAGCAGGGATGTGTGTTTCAAATGTATGTATGTATAAATAAAAGGAATAAAAATTCCTCTGCAAAAAAAGCATACTGGTGATTAAATATGGTGGTTAACAGTTTATATTGTAACTAAGGGAGTTGTTATGGTTGCTTTCACGTTTTAAGTTAATAAATTGTTTAATAATCTGAAGCAAAAACTTTAATTAGGGAGATAGGGCGTAGAATTAGCGACTCGACTGGCGACTCTCGCTCCGGATCTTTCTTGGTGCAAAGGCTGGCCCTTGCCATTCAACGCGGTAACGCAGCCAGCGTAATGGGTACCTTTTGCTCCAGATACGATTCAGGGTGGGTTGTTCCACTAATTTATTTTGACGTTTAAATGTTGTTATTAAATCCAAATAAATGAAACACACATAAATTATAAATACAGTTTTTCATTTACATACAATACCTACTCAATTGCAATAAACATGTTTACTGAAATCCAGTTATTAGTTTCGTAGGTGGCTGAAATAACAATATCATAGTACTTTTAGGAAACCAGTTACGTAGACGTATAAAAGAAGCCTTTTAGGAAAGCAGTTTCCAAACTTCGGTTTCCATAACAGCCGAAGCGGCCCCATTAATGGGACAGATAATGGGGTAGATGGGAATATACCCTATTTTTGTTCGAAAATATACTCCCCGAGGTGGTCTTATACAAGTTTCATCAAAGTCCGTTTTTTATATGATTCAACTTTTATTTTTTCAAGAGGCGGCGAATGTAATTTTTATTTTTTTTTAATATATATTGTTATACCAAAATAACAAATGACTGAAAGTAAAATGCCGACGAGACGCCTGTTTTTCATAATTAAAATTTAACATTTCCAATCAGGCTTCAGATTTAAATGTCACGACTACCCATCCAAATAATAACTGAGTAAGTCCGTTGCTTAACTTTGACGATCGACTTACACGCCTAGTGTGCTATGCAATACTGAAAATACGGTACCTATCTTTCATTACTTAGAACTAAGGATATTTCTCTGTTCATTTCTCATGAAAACCTAAATATTTCAAGTAAATACATCAAAAATATAACTAAATTAACAAAAAAATACATACCTGTATGTCTTTTTCGACTGAAACATACAATTCTTAGTCAAATTCCTCTTTTTCAGCGCTGAAATCTATCTGCCATTTTGTCTACAAAAGGCTGAATTAACACACAAAATACTCAATAAAACACACATAAAAACACTAGAAAAAACACAGAAACACACACTAAATTTCAAGGGGAGTGTTTTGGTGTATAATTTTGGTGGTTTATGATATTTTTTTCATGATTTTTCAGCGATTCCCGTAGCGTCCATTCGCTGCGACGGTCAGAATAGTACTGATGAATTTTGTTCAATATTGAATTTCTGGATGTAAGAATGGACGAAGAATGGATGTGACGAAAAAAAGAGGGATAAAGCCTCAAAATTTTTGATTACTACTACAATATCAATCATTAAACCACATCTGATATATATTTTTTATGTATTTATGTAGTTATATATCAATAAAGGTATTTAATTGTATGCTATGACAGATTGTCAATTTTTACTTATTTATTAGGCATTTTTTTACGAAGTAGGTATATATTACAAAACACAATTCCGTATAAACTAATTTGCAAACCACTGTACTGGGCACGGATCTCCCTTATGGGTTGCAAACCATAGTCTACATCTCTGTCCATTTGACAATATTTAAAAAAAATTTCATCCCTCATTTTTATTACGATAATGGAAAGATAAATGAAAAATAACGTACCTACTCCTATTCTCTTATTTTACTCAGAATGGAATAATAACGTTTTTAAAAATTAAAACAACCAAATTACTGATAATTAATGATATAATTTTTTACGAGATTTGGACGAGAACTTTTTACTACACATTATTCGGAACTTTTCTTACATTTTTAAATATCTTGGGTCAAAATATTTTAAATGTTGTCAAACGCAGGATCACATTAATCGATAACAGCTAAACTCGAAATCGCAGTTACGAATCCTGCCGCTAAAAAAAGGAACTAAATTATACTTATGCAAAAATTTGCATTATGTATAATTTAATTTTTCATACTTAAACTAAGTCTGAACCTCTTAAGCAAACATTACCGTATCCAATCTACCCTTAACGTATCTTCGTAGATCCATTACAAACGTAGTAAGAGGGAGAGACCGGGAAAACCGACGCTAGAGTAGGACAAAATATAATTTTCTACCAATTTTCTACGTTACGGTGGTAGAAACGTACCTTTTGACTTATGATAGGTGTGGAGTTGGGCGCCACTGTAGCTTATACATATTTTTAAATGTGGTGTCGCACAATTCGCTTATATGCCAGTATTAAGTTTAAAATGAGTATAGCATTGGCGGGAATACGAAAAAATACTTACCTCTAGTCTTGTAAATTAGTTTTTCCTCCGTCAGTTATTAAGCATGTCTATCAGAAAATTTCGTCGGTAAAAGATGTAGTTTCCGACTTAAAATCACAAAACTTGATAATGTGCAAGAATGCGTTCCGAGCAGCAATGTGTAGTTGTTTGTTATTGTTCTTACCCTGCCCGTAGGTACGCGTTAGTAGAATATTTACATTGATAGCAATTCTACTTTACGGGAAAATAGTCTTTATTGCTATGAAAGCTTAACTGTATGCAGTACAAGTAGGAACTAGATTTTATTACGCAATGACAGTTTCGAAAATAAAATCCCGGATTTTGTTCACTATTGTATTATTGATAAGCTATAAACATGTTATGTTATAGGAACTAGAGGGTTATTTGTGTGATTCATTAATTAATAAATTTCACTTGTTTTCACTACAAAGTTTGATAATCGTTTAATTAATAATAAAAGTACTACGTACACCATCTAGCGGCAAGGTCATTTTACACACAGCTCATTTTATATTTAAACGCGATATCTAGCGACAGTCACTTGAACTAGTTAAACTCTAAATTTTCACTACGACAAAATTTTAGTTGTTAAGAAATCAACTAGATGGCGCTATAAGACAAAAACTATGGCACTTAACAGAACCTCAATGTCTGACATGCTCTTGACATATTAACTTATCTGTCGTCCTTATTTTAGACCTAAAAGATATGTGTATGCTCCCACGAGGTTTTTCAACATTCTTCGTGGACAAACTGTCTAACTTTTAAAATGATCCACCATGGGTGAAAGTCATGAATTAAAATTTAAGGTAAAAACAAAAAGTGCTGTTTTCTCTCTAAATACCTCGTATTTATCTTATTTTCTGTGGTCCTATTTTTAATCAAAACCGGTCGAGAAGTTTGATTATGAAATGGAATTACCTGAAAAGGTTCCATCAGCGCCTGCAGTAATTATGAAGTCAGAAGGCAAAGACAAAATAACTCAGTAAATAATATATATATTTATATACACAGTATATCTATTTAAAATAATATAAAGGCGTGTGGATTTCAGCGATTCAAGAGATTGGAAGATGACCTGAAGTTAACTGTTGGACCCTACTGGAGAAGTATATACAACAGTGGAAAGAGTTGGAGAGTTCCACTTTGAAATCGGCGACATTTTAAGTAATATATTTATGTATATATTTCCATACTCCAGATAGAAATAGTATTGTATGTTATATGTATTAATCTATGTATCTTTTTGTATGTATTTCACTTGCTCATTTGTAAATGAGTTGTTCAATGAAATACTTTAAGGCCTCTAATTTTATAATATTCATTTACCTGCATGGTTGCCTGGAAGAGATCGCTTTAAGCAATATAGCCACCATCGATACCTGGTATTTGTAAGCTTATTATTAAATATTATTATTTGGAATAGGTGTTTATTTTTAAACTGGTTTTTTTTTGTTTGGTTAATAAAGTGTTGTGTTATCTTATTACAGATTAAATATTAAGTATGGCACTAGTCGACAATACTTTGGATGTACTCTTCGTCCATTTTATGAAATTTTTCCTTCATATCTTCAGGTACTTCTACCGTAGACAAATCTTCAGCTCCTACTTCGTCTTCTTTTTGTATTAAAATGTCTACTACGTTCTCGCAGGCGAGTTTGGCTTTGGGATCTTTCTCCCATTTGTGATACTCTCGGAGTACATAGTAAACTCCGTTTTGCCGAAGGATCTCTCTGAAATGATTAATTTAAAAATGATAATATCAAAAGGGTATAATTTAGACAGTCACCAAATATTATTATTGGTTCATAAAATGGCTTAATGGCACCAAATTATGACACTTCGAATACTTTCGGCAACAAGGTCCGCAGTAGGTTCAGGTAATTTTTTATGACATTCTGAATACTTTCGGCAACAAGGACAGCAGTAGGTTCAGGTAATGTTTTTTATGACATTTTGAATACTTTCGGCAACAAGGTCCGCAGTAGGTTCAGGTAATTTTTTATGACATTCTGAATACTTTCGGCAACAAGGTCCGTTTTAGGAAACATAATTGGTGATTTATACATTTTGGTAAACGTTTAGAATTTTTTTAGTGGTTAAATAGATATTTTTTTGGGCGGTGTTTAAACCAGAGCCATGTGAAAATGTGGGAAGAAAATTTTATACATGAATACAATACAATATATCTTTTATGCACACCAAGAACATTGATAAATATTACTTTTAAGATCTTCCTTTGTAATCTGTTGTCAGGACATTTAAAAGACAATGATGCGCTAGCAAAAGTTAACTTAAATTAAATCTCAAGCATTGTCGAAACGTGACGGGGGTATTGGATTTTCAATTATATATTAATTTATTGAATAATAGGTGAGCAGATTCACGCTAGTGTGTCTATATCATATTGTGTTGAAATCAATAATTGCATTGCACAAAACTATCTCAACTATCTCTTGCAAACCTATAAAGACAATGTTGTGCAATGCATCAGACAATTAATGAATTCAACACAATATAATATAGGCACAATAGCTGGAAGCTGCTATTATCAAATAAATAAATTGCAATATATCAGATTTATTTCAGCGAGTGTGCCTTGGAATTATTTAATTTAATTAAATTAATTAATTTAATTCCCCCATCACCTTTCTACAAACGTACAAGTAGAGATACTGGAAGACGCCACCACCGGTACATGGTAAAGACTTCATGGATGAACACAAAACAAACCACATCTATTTTTATATGAACGGCCAAGTTCTGGAATTTCCTGTTTAGTTCTGTATTACCAAATGGCTATATACTAATTTTTGAATGTTTGTCTGCTTAGCAAGCATGTTTTATCCAAGTTCGAAACAAAAAACAATAAATAGTAAACTTGGGCACCTATGTTAAACCGACCACTAACTTGACTGTTCTCACTTCATCTCAGTCCGATCTATCCCAAGGTTGCTTGGAAGAAATTGCTTTAAGCGATAAGGCAGCCCAATGTACTACCAAT
Source organism: Ligdia adustata (assembly GCA_947049295.1). Lineage (NCBI taxonomy): Eukaryota > Metazoa > Arthropoda > Insecta > Lepidoptera > Geometridae > Ligdia > Ligdia adustata. Next base: position 5,885,067 of record OX346242.1, on the reverse strand, counting down.
GTTTTTGTTGTTGTTTGTATTTCACTGTTGATATTTTGTTTTTGGTGTGCAATAAAGAAATATTGTATTGTATTGCTAAAGTTTTATACACACCTACAATTTCTCTTTGTACAAAGTTTATTCAGGGTCTCCAAAATCATTCTCCTTATATCGATATCAGCATCTCTCTGCTTTTCTTTTGGCAAATATTGCAACGATATCGGCAACTGATCCATTTCATCATCGGAATAGTCTTCATTACCCATTATAGGACTTAAAATGTATGTTAATAAATCTAATTCATTGCTTAGTAAGAAATCGTGGAATTCTGTGTCAAAAGATAAGTTTCTTATAGTCCCTATAGCGCCTCCTTTACGAATATTTGACTGATCATAGTTACAGAATGGTAGTAGTTTGATTAGTGGAACGTGTAGTGACTCCTCAGTCAGCCATTTACGTATCCTATGACTGCAAGATAGATTGCTAAGCATTGGTGCTAAGTAATTCAGGTTAGAACCTTTCTTATTGAAGTCTATGTTGACGAATGCGTTTAAAATGTCGTTTAAATGGGGAATGAACGCGTCTGTACACACTTCTAACTCGTCTTCTAATCTTGTTATGTTTGAGAGGATCATACAAGTGGCGTCAGCATCTTTCTTCTGAGGATTTAGAACATAACCTATAAAAAGTTGGAGTATGTTTTTGTTTGTGCCGGATTTGTATTTTAGAAGTTCTGCAGCACCTTTGGAGTAGGCTGTGATGTTTACGAGGATTAATAAGGCTAATTTAGCGACCTCCTCGTAGTTATCGTCAGTTAAATCGATGATAGATTTGATTATTTGATCGTTGGCAAGCAATGTGTTTATGCCTTCTTCGCTAGCTGATAAGCCCACTAAATGTTCTAAAGATAAATGTTTTAGGTCTGTTCTGGATTCGAGCTTGAGGAATTGCAGCATTTCGTCCAGTGGATTCTTCGACATAATTAAGTTTTAGCTGAAAATAATTTGTAAACAAAACTCACAACTATCAAGTTGAAAACGTGAAAGTACCTAGATCGAATGAAAAGAACGAACGAGGTATAGATAGTTTTTGTTGAAGACAGTGATTTTTTTATTGTATTATATTATTGTTGCCAGTTTATTAAAATACGTTCCAGTCCACGTTCCAGTTGATTAATAAAGGCATCAACATATCTTACACGAGCAAAAACGTGTGCTTACCCTTAATGAAGTTTGACACGTGTCATAACTTAGAGCAAAAGTCAAAACAGAGAACGTCAATGTCAAGTTATCACCTGGCGACTGACGTGTAATGTTTTCATTATCGTATTCAACAAAAAACTATTTTTTTGAAAACGTTTGCGAAATCCGCTTCTAGTCTTCCTTGGAAATTATCAACGCATCGATTCGATAAGGCTTTTATCAACTTCCACGTAGTGCGGTTACAATAACAGGTAAAATTAATTCGCCATACGTTTGTAGGCAAGTTACAAAAAAAGTTTTTAATTTGATTATTTTCACGCGGTAATGTTTGTAAAAAGTTGTTATAAGTTTGATTAAAATTTAAATCTAGGTTATTTGCGTTTACAGTCGTGTGCAAAATGCTTCGTTTGGTGATATTCGCAGCCCTTTTGCAGTGCAGTATATCGCAGCAATATAATAAAGTTGCACCAGGAGTTCCACCTCAAAAATATCAGGTAAGCATTGTCCATGGATACTCATTTCTTTAACAGCTGTCATTACACTTTCACAAGCCTTTTACTTTCTCTTTCGATCTAAGTATTCACATTTGTATAAGCATAAAGTTGTGTACAGCTTTTTTATTTTCATATTGTATAAAAAAGAAGTTTCTAATTCCTAGCTCCCCCCTTAGATTTCTCCTGTGTTGGAGATGCAATGTGTTATTCACAAATACTTGCACAACACACCCAGACTTAAAGACAGATATTTGAACAGTTAAACTCTTAATACAATTGCCTTCGTAGGGAGTCGGGAGGGGGATGGAAGTAGAGTTATCCCCACTTTTCCTTCCCCACCAGAGATGTCTGGTTTTTTTTGTATACATTTTAAATTTATGATGTGCCTCTAGCAGAAAATTATATCATCATACTATATGCTAGGAGACGGTAGTCGTCAAATAGCCAAATATGATTTCATAGTAGCTTATGAACAGATGAACTGATTTTAATATTGTTGTTTTTGCTAAAGTGAATTAGTTGGGTGTGTTCTTAGCTATGTTTGATGAAAATTGGTCCATGATGGCCGCCATCACAAAATGTCAGATTGTATTTTTGTAAAAGTAAACTAGTCGATAGTGTTCATAGCTATGTTACATGAAAATTAGTCCAAAATGGCCGCCGTCACAAAATGTCAGATCGTATTTTTGCAAAAGTGAATTAGTCGTTGATATTCTTAGCTATGTTTGATGAAAATTGATCCATGATGACTTCTGCCACAATATGTCAGATTACTTCTTTTAGCACAAGTCCCTATTTATTACACTATTATTACCAGACTGCGAAAGAAGGAGGCTTATGGTTTTCGAGTGTATGTATGTATGTATACTTGTTTGTCACACTCTAGAGCATAAATGGCTTGTCATGTTCGCATGTGAGTGGTGTCAATAAATTCGTCTTAGTCGTGAGAGTGATACTGGGTACATCAACATTAAAAAAAATAGAATAAAGGATGATACACAGGTTTTTCGCAGTCGGGTTTTTCGTACTCGCTTCTAATCACTGAGTAATGTAAGAGCTTGACTGTTAAAATACACAATTATAAATTTCAAATCATGTCGAGCAATATTTATACTTTTTTTTTTATTACAGGATTATCAGCAGCCGCCACCTCCGCCACCACCAGGCCAGCCGGTAATTAGAATTACATTTTAATTTATGTTATACTTGCTGACCCTGCGAACTTCGTATCGCCTAACAGTTATATACGAGTACAATGTGTGTAGCGCCCACGATCAAATATATTTATAGGCAAAAATTCAAAACGATTCCTTGACCGACTCATTCGCCGTGCCGGCCCGTAGATCTCCAGAAAGTATGGTCTATGGATCCACCAGGATGTAATTTCAGGCACAGCACGTTAACCACTTTATGGACAGTCCTTGGTACACAGCACTAGGTATTTCATTAAGTATTTCCCGTTATTTTTAATTATTTTTAAGAGGCGATGTGCTTCGTTGCCGCCATAAGTCAGAGACACACATTGACAGCTCGTATGGCTTACGAGTGCCGTGCGTGGATTTTGGCGGGTGATTTGAATATGGTCAAGGGCCCTATAACGTGTAACAGAGAAGTGTGACAATACTTAAGGGTGTTAGTCAACCAATAAAGGTGAACCCATTGTAGAAGAAAATTGTACAAAATTCGAGAAAAAGATATTAGGTTCTCCATACAAAAATTGGTCACGTAATCTGTGAAATTGTACAGAGGACGCACATTTCTCGAATTTTGCAAAATTTTGTTCTACTGTGGGTAATTTGATGTGTAGACTAACACATTTTAGTATTGTCACACCTATATGTTACACTTTGTATGTTTAAACCTTCCCTGAATTTCACAATCATTTCCAAACCGAAACGGCTCAGCCGTTCTCGAGTTATTGCGAGACACACGAATAGCAATTTATTATTAAATACAGGGTTATCGGCTAGGGGTAAAGTAAGCTGAAAGGGGGTCACTATGGTCGTACTAAAGAACCACTTTCACTTTAGTACCGACACTTCGAGAAAAAATCAGCTGTGTCATACAAAAGGTTGATCGGTCGTCAACAAAATGTATGAAACAGCTGATTTTTTTTTAAAATTATATATATATATATATATATCTCGCCACATGCCTTGGCGTTGCTGTAAATGTGGGAGGATTGAATAAATAAATAAATAAATTAATATATATATATATATATATATATATATATCTCGCCACATGCCTTGGCGTTGCTGTAAATGTGGGAGGATTGAATAAATAAATAAATTAATTAATATATATATATATATATATATATATATATCTCGCCACATGCCTTGGCGTTGCTGTAAATGTGGGAGGATTGAATAAATAAATAAATTAATTAATTAATCATAAGATATCCTGGTGATCACAGGAAATGATATAAAGGTATCGTGATGCCAAATCTAATCTAAATCCGTTTAGCCGTTTGAGCATGAAAAAAAACATAACTCAAACTATCTTTAAAAAAAAATGTTTTATAATATTGGTGTGATAGCAATAGCCAAGTAGTTCTGAGAACATGAGCTCATGTTATTTGAAAACTAATTTATACCAAATAACAATCATCAATATAATACTACGGCAATCTTCTCATATTAAAATGCAATGTAAATAGCTTGTGTTTAAACACCGCCCAAAAATTCCTATTTTACTACCTAAAAAATTCTTAACGATTACCATAATGGATAAATAGTCACCAAATAATGGATAAATAGTCACCAAATAATGGATAAATAGTCACCAAATAATGGATAAATAGTCACCAAATAATGGATAAATAGTCACCAAATAATGGATAAATAGTCACCAAATAACGGATAAATAGTCACCAAATAATGGATAAATAGTCACCAAATAATGGATAAATAGTCCCCAAATAATGGATAAATAGTCACCAAATAATGGATAAATAGTCACCAAATATGGATAAATAGTCACCAAATAATGGATAAATGGTCACCAAAAAAAAAACGTCGAAAGAATTCGGAGTGTCATAAAAAAATACCTATAACCTGAACCTACTGCGGACCTTGTTGTCGAAAATATTCGGAATGTCATAATTTGGTGACCGTTTTGGGAACCAAAAAATATTGTTGGTGACCGTCTAAATTATACCCAATGTAAATTCCTTGTATTTTTGAAATCGATTTTAATAACTCGGAGAAATTCCTCAAAACAGAGAAAAAAAAATATGATACACAAATAAATAGAAAAAGCATAACTACCGCTAACTGTTGACCTCGAGACCACAATATTTTATGCCACTTTGCAAAAAAACAACGACAAACAACCCGTGCGTGTACAAAAAAACACGGGTATTTTTATTTTCTAATTCCTTTCTGTATTTCAAATAAACAACTTACCCATACTTCCTCATCTCACAGCAACAGTTTCAACAAGCGCCGCCGCAACAACAACAACAATTCCAACAGCAACAACAATTCCAACAACAACCGCCGCCTCAACAACAACAATTCCAACAACAACCGCCGCCGCAACAACAACAATTTCAACAACAACCGCCGCCGCAACAACAACAGTTCCAACAGCAAGCCCAACATGGACACGTTGGTAAGAATAAAGCTTCATTTAATTTTGCGATCATTGGACGTTGACACTTAAGACAGCTATAGACCGCCAACTTGTCCATACAATAAGATATAGCTATTTTCTACCTTTTAATGTTGTCCGATTCCAGTGTTTTTTTTTTGTCACATAGCTAACACATTATTTACTAGGCTTTACCGTTTTATTTTTTATATCACTAAAAGTTACAAGCTTCCTAAGCAGTCATATTTTTGCAGAACTAAATCACAATTTAAATGTATAATCTAAAGTCGCGTTAGTTACAATATTTATAACTCAAGAACGGCTGAACCGATTTGCCTGAAAATTATTGGAGAGGTAGCTTAGAACCAGGAGAAGGACTTTTGATGTTCCCGTGGGATAATTAAGTTACAGCGGGTAATACCGCGGGGCAAAGCTAGTATAATAAATATAGATGTTATGAGAACTATAAAACTATTTAAATAAGTTAAATTTATTTAAGTTGAATCTATTGAGTCATTTATATTTTTAACGTAACAAGACTTGCCTGTAAATGAACGTTATTTAAAAACCAATAAATATTTGTTATTCTCAGTATATCCAATACTGTAATATCAACTACGAATGATTGAATTATAAAAAAATATAACTTAAGAAATACCTAGGATTCGTTATTATTAATTAACATAACAATTTCTTCTTTATAGATCCACAATTGTTAAATCCTGCCAACATTGCACAGGAAAGAGAGTGAGTATATTTTCATATGATATTGACATGCACACACGCGGCAAATGTAATTTTTAGCATGTTCAGCCTATTTCGTATTATGTATGCCTCTCCTAAGGAACGCCATTAGCTTAGCTGTGTGTTAGTGTAGTGTTAGAAACATTAATGTACTATAAATTACCAGATAGCATTATGGAACTCAATTTTAATACATTAAAATTAAAATTGTTTTATGAAAACAATCCTTTTTTTAAACTTAGTGAATGTGTGTGAATGCAGCTTGTCGAATCATCGTTCTTATGTAACGAACAACCATTACAAAATATTGTCTATTTATTTAAAAAAAATTACTGTTTACCATAGAAAATATGTTTACCGATTCTTTTTAAATGTTACGTCAAAAGAGGACCCTATTGCTAAGACTTCGCTGTACGTCCGTCCGTCTGTCACTCGGCTGTGTCTCATGTACACTGATAGCTAGACAGTTGAAATTCTCACAGATTACGTATTTCTGTTGCCTCTATGACAACAAATACTAAAAATATAATAAAATAAATATTCAAAGGGGGCTCGCATACAACAAACTGATTGCGATTGTGATTTTACTCGATATTATTAACGACAACACATAGAAATTTAAGCTAATAAAAACCCTTGTTACAATGCACGCGCCTAGAGTGTTCATAAATTATTAGATTTATTTATATGAATAATGAAGTCATATATTAACCACGTATTTTATTTATACAAAAAAGGTTTCAAGTATTGCGTATCTTTTATTGTCTCTGCTTTGAAATCTTTTACAACGTGTAACAGAAAGGTGTGACAATACTTAACGGTGTTAGTCTACACGTGAAAGTGAACCCATCGTATAACAAAATTCTGCAAAATTCGAGTAAAAATTATTGCGTCCTCCATACAACTTGACCGATCATGTAACCAACTTTTTGTATGGTCGTATGGTAATAATGAACTATGCTAATTATTATTTATCGAATTTTGCAATTATTTCCTCTATTATGGCTTCGCCTTGACGTGTAGACTAACCCCGTTAAGTATTGTCACACCTTTCTGTTACACTTTGTATGTTAACTAAAATCTTTATATTATTCTGGTCGGTTCGCGCAGTTGGTAGCAACCCTGCCGTCTGCGCCGCTGGTCCGCGGGTTCGATCCCCAGACAGGACAAACATTTGTGTGCATGAACATGTCTGTTTGACCTGTGTCTGGATGTTTATTATATTTATGTATATAAGTATGTATATCAGTGGCTTTGTCTACGAGTAGTTTGGGACTTGAACACCTTTGTGTGGATGTTGTCCCATATTATTATTTATTATTAAAACGTGACAATTATAATTCCAGTCACATACAAGAGCACATGGATGTACCTATAGACACATCCAAAATGTCCGAACAAGAATTACAATTCCACTACTTCAAAATGCACGACGCCGATAATAACAACAAATTAGATGGTTGCGAGCTGATAAAGAGTCTTATACATTGGCATGGTGAGTTTACACCCTTATTTATTTGATATATTAGATTATTAATGAATTATGTTTATTCCTTTCTGTCAAACCAATTTTATAGATGTACTAGATTATTAATGATTTATGTTTATCCCTTTTTGTCACTTCAATTTTATTGATATACTAGAGTAGCTATTCATATTTATCTCTTTTTATCTTCCCAATCTTATTCATATAATAGATTATTATTATTTTTTGTCACCCCAATATTATTGTCTGTTTCCTAATTGGCCTTAAAGGAGAGACGATAATCTTTAAGAGGTAATCTTTATGAGAAACTTAGAAACAAATGATCTGTTTCTAAGTTTCTCATAAGTACTCACGATAAATAGCTATCACTGTGGTACCAACCCGTAATTCGATAAATAATATAACAAATTGACAGTAAAGGGAAAGCAAAACAAAGTGAGGAAATCTGTTTATCGGAGGTTTTAAAGATAAGTTATGTCTCCAACTTGCAAATTTGCTACACCCCCTTAATGAGGAAGGCCCGTGCCCAGCAAACTAATGTTTAAAAAAAAATATATTCTGTCCATATTGCTACTGTTAAGTTTTTTTTGTTATAATTTTCCACTCATCTTCAGACGTTTTTTAATTAATAAATAAGTAAATCAAGAAATAATTTTCTTCTTAAATATAAATGTTAAAATACATTATAATTCCTCGCGATAACTTTTTTGTTATTGGCTGTTTTGTAAAAGTTGTCTTAGTTTTTGTCTCGTAAATGTTGTCTATTGTTTTTTATGTTTTCTTTTTGTTGTTTTTGTGTTTGTGAATGTTTTGTTTGTTAATATTTGTGTACATGTCTTGGGATGTTTGTTGTTTTTATGGCAAATTCAGTTAGAATAAACAAATATGGAAAAAAAGTTAAAACTATTGTCACAATTCATTGTTAATTTCTAATTTAGCATCATCTGTAATATATATTATTACATAAATTATTTTCTTTCCCAATACAAAACTATGTAGTTAACTAAAAACGACATCGCATCTCTATTTCACTCACACAAAACCATTTGTCTCTTTCCATATCACCATCTCCATGGCGGACTGTACGGCGGCCATCTTATTTCATCTAAACCCTGTCACCATGGCAACGATACCGCGGCCATCTCGTTTTATCTGTACCCCGTCACCATGGCAACGATACCGCGGCCATCTCGTTTTTCTCACATCACCGTGGCCATGAAATCTTGTTTTTTGTCTTATATAAAATAAGAACAAGGCCATAAGCATTCCGAAACTACGGGAACGCCGCCCGTGGGAGAGAAAATCTTTGCTGACGACGAATTAGTTAATTTAATCGATCCTATATTGAATATGGACGATCATAACAGAGATGGATATATTGATTATCCGGAGTTTGTTAGAGCTCAACAGAAAAGTCAACAAAAACCTCAGCAGTAATTTTTTTTTGTGACTAATTTGAATAATAATTAAGTTTGTTGATATATATATGTATGGTATATGTTTGAATTTGGATAGGTGCTTTTGCGTGTGTATATTTTTTTTTGTAGTTGCAAGTTTATTTTTTTACTTTATTTAAACTCTTGTCGTGTTCAGGATGAAAAGTGATGATGATGATCTTTTAAGTTTTATTTATCCGTACGACGCTTGGTCGTGAAAACGTAAATAAAATAGTTCTGTTTACAAAACTTGAGTTTGTACAGATAATTCTTTCATTTCGTATAGTCTCAATTTTATTATATCGTTTTTTTTTTGCTTCGTTAAGAGTTAAATCTATCCAAATTTAAGTAAATATTGTATATGACGATTTTTAATAGTATTTTTACATTATATCGAGAGCAAAAAGGCTAATGGTCGTAAGTCAATAAATAAGAAATGTTACACTATAATTTTATTATCAGAGAAACTTAACAGTTTTCGAAAATAAGTTAAATCTCTCACCAGCAGTTTGGTCAACGTGGTGGTCTGTGGCCTCACCCTCTTCATAGATTAGACTCGTGCCCATCAGTGGGACGTTATAACTTGATATGGCGCGGCGTCAGGATTATCTGTTGTGGGTGTTAATAAGCCAAAACCATCTATACTCATCATGACGAATAATTTTTTATATGGGACTTACTGTCAATTTATTCCGAAATTACTCTCGACTCTTACTTAGTACAGCCCTTCACTGATAATTAAGAATATCACTGGAAGTTTTATAATGTAATAAATAACGTTATGTGATTTATTGAACTTTGTCTTTTTGACCTCGATATAGTAAAAACATGGCAGTGCTAGTACGGTTCTATATCGGTGATTATAACAAACATGCAAAAAGAGCCTGAGCTACCGGTGAAGGAAAACATCGTGAGGAAATCACGATGCACCACGCATGGTGGTAGGGCGTATTCTATCGCTCGCCTCGCTAGCTACCACCCTCAAGTTGTAAAATCTGTCACCAAGCACCTAACGGTGTGTTCCGGCGGTCTTCCTTGAGAGCCAGTGTATTCCAGACTAGGCATGCTCCATTTAAGGCTACAGTATCGCTGATTTCAGTGGTCGTGCGAAGTTGTGGTATAATGCCTAGCTGTGTAGGATTAAAAAAACTGTCGGTATAAAACGTCTTGCTATAACGTTTTTTTATAATTATGGATCCTAGCATGGATAACTGATTGACGTCAATTTGATTACACATCCATCTAATCTATTGACATCATCAAACGTCAGTTTAACGGTTGTCGTTGCCTTCGATATTTATATCTAGTGTATTAAGCCCTCGATAATAATAAGGATGAGCGTATACCGGTATGAACCGGTCCGAATTTAATTAACTGTAATTTTCCGAATCCCGAATTTAAATTATTAAATTTAATTAAAAGAAATATATTTCAAAATTAAGAGTATCACCGGCCCTTCACTGTTTTCGTGTTTCTGATGTTCGTTCCGTGGTCTTACCTCTTTTAACCGCCTAAATTGTAACGTATTTTTTTGTCATTGATGTCAATCGCTTCACTGTGATGTATTTTAGGCCTACACGTTTTATTATTTTGAAAAAAGTTATTGAATTCTGCATAATAAAGGCTTACAATAGGCATCGCATCAGCGCAAAAAAATGACTGCTTAGGAAGCTTGTAACTTTATAGTGATATAAAAGACAGAAAAAAATAAAACGGTAAAGTCTAGTAAATAATGTGTTAGCTATGTGAATAAAAAAGCCACTGGGATCGGACAACAATAAAAGGTAGAAAATAGCTATATCTTATTGTATGGACAAGTTGGCGGTCTGTAGCTGTCTTAACGATCGATATAGAACCGTTCTAGCGGTGCTGTTTAGATTTTTTAAGAAAAAAGAAATTAATATACATTCCAATCTAAAATGAAACTGCCCGTTTTTGAGATTTATTATTAACAGTGTACATCAATTAGTTATTACATCAATTAATTTTCACTATTGAAAATATTCTAGTAAAAATACTTAGGTAGTCGCCAAAAATATTATTGTTTTGTTTAAGAAGACGTATTTTTGCGCGTACCCGATAGTTGGGTCCAACTATATAGATTCGTTACGTAGTTGCGAGACGTGCCATCGTTGTGGGCACGAATGACTCATTTGATCCCTGATGAAGTTCACCGAATGTGAACGAAACTATAGTTGGACCTTTACAGGTGAGAGTGAAAACACGTCTTCTTAAACAATATGAATCAAACACGCGTTAGTTGTCTAGTAAAATATTTTTGTATAAAAAATATTTTTATAATTTTCCACTTATACTTTCTGCATTATAAAAATAAATAATAGTATTTAATATTGTCGAATGTGTACATTATTTTTTTTTGACATTTTTTTCATAATATTTTGATCAAAATTTCTTGATCTATAAATCGGTTTTGCTAAGGATTATAATAAACCTACATACAAAATCCTGAATACAAATCAAATAAATACATTTTTACTTATATTTATAATCCTTAATACAGAGGCTGACTGGTTTATTACAGTTTTTTAAAGAACCATCAAATATCAATTAATTTTTCCTCTGGGGTCCCAAGTATGTCATTTAAATGGTTTCATAATTACGATTGTGTTACGTCATAATTGATGTTTTTGACAGATTAGTCCTTGTATCATTGTAATGACACAATTGACAACAGTTTTGAAAAAAAATAATTCACCCCCAGTTTAATACGATAATGGAAATATAAACAAGAAATAAAGTATCCCTGTTTTTATTTTACTCAGAATGTAATAATTACGTTTTTTATAGATTTTTGAAGATGTAAGAAAAGTTCGGAATAATGTTAGTCTCGTCAAAAGCTCTAAGAAATGTCATGAATTATCTGTATTATGGGTGGGTCAAAAGTTTTTAAATAAGACAAGAACCACAAAAAGGGTCATCACTAACTCTGACCTATTCTATGTCAAAACGACCATATGATACATTTTTGCTTTAATGCAATCGCAATTCTGAAACAATTTAAATAACAGAAATAGGTCTCTTGCTGTTTATAACAATCTTAGTTAAATTCATTGTAATATTCAGAATATGGGTTTACTTGCATGAAATAGATGAGGTATTTTTTTAATTTAATTTGAAATTAACTACTATTTAACCAGTCATCCTTTATAACTAATAAAAAATGTAAGATAGTACTTATTCTCCTACACGTTTGTTGTTTGTATATTTTGTACTCTTAACTATATAGTATGTAGTAATAGAGCATGGAAACGAGTGCATTGACCTTTCACAGTTACTACAGTCGCCCATAGAGATACTTACTGTAGAGTCAATCCAAACGTATCGACGAAAAGAACAGTAGATACAATGAAATAGTAACCACTATTGATGCAATGGCAGCAATAGTAATCACTAAAGCGTAAGTGGTGAAATTTTCCTTGACTTTAATTTCACAGCCAGTAAAACTATAATTCACGATAATCTGTCAAAAGTTTTGATAGATCTTACTTACCTAAAAACTTCAAAGTTTGTTTAGCAAATATAATAATATCTGTTAAACAATTCTAATACTCTACTCTAATACTCTACGGAACAATACATCAAAATCTCTGCCTGTCATTTATACATGAATGTTGTATAATATCCTCTTTCTTGTATGTGACTGATGAAAAGTCAAAGTCTATATCTTTCTCTGTCTACGGTTTGCCGCTATAGGGAAGGCGATACTGTCGTTTTACTACTTTCGATAACATTACACCTTGTGTCAATGGCCTCGTTTCAGACGGCTCCTGGAATTTACTAAAAGAGCTTTTTTAAAATATATATGTATATTATAGTTATGAACTTTCTCAATATTCTCGAATTTTTTAAAATATATGATTAATATTTAAATGTACTTTATGTAAGTAATTGTGACACAAACTGCTTGTCTCAAATTTATACATTTATAATGTGTGCCAATAAATATTCACGTCGTCGGATTTATAGCGAAAATATAAAAAGAAAAAAATGCAAAAAAAAAGAACAAAAAACAATGTCTAAAGTTTTTGCTAAAGTTAGACTTCGATAAGATCTTTATTTCAACAATTTTTAGACAATTTCCATTTCATCCATTGACAAATATCTATTTTTTTTTCAATTCTTGCTAATTTTGCAATAGTATTTTTATAACAATCCATTTTTTTTTATTCTTTTTATTTTTTTATTAATAAATTTCTTACTTATCTTTATCATTTAGTTACTTAATTTGAGATCTGTTTATAAAATATAATTTTATTATTTCATATCGTTTATATAAATGCGAATAGTTGTGAATTTTACTAAATTTGTTTTTTTTTTGTATATTAGTAAATTGTTAGTTTGGTTGTGTTTTTTTTTGTTTAACCATGTCATAAAATACTAGACAAATATAGCATTTATTATTAAATATGATATATCTAATGTAACGAATAAAATTAAAAACTACTGGACTGATTTTAAACATTCTTTTGCCATTAGAAAACTTCGCTATCTCTGAGTAACATAGGCTATGTTTCTTACTAGAAAAAAATAGCCATAGTAACACGAACACAAGGTGTAAAAAAGCCATAAAATGTCTTTCATCGCATACGCTGCGGTTTGTATTGATGATAAAACTAAAATTCCGTGCGAAGCCGGGACAGGCCGCTAGTTATTTATATTTTTGTAAGAAATGCTATATTTTCTTTTAACTAGAGTATCTACAATGATACTTTAGCTTACCAAAGTATCTTTAATGATACTTTAGCTTACCAAAGCATCTATAATGATACTTTAGCTTGACAAAGTTTCTTTAATGATGCTTTAAGTTAACAAGATATCTTTAGTGATATTTTTACTTGGCAAAGTATTTCTAACGACACTTTAGCTTGACAAAGTTTCTTGAATGATGCTTTAACTTGACAAAGTATCTTTAGTGATACTTTGACTTACAAAGTATCTCTAATAATACTTTAGCTTGACAAAGTTTCTTAAATAATGCTTTGATTTAACAAAGTGTCCTAAGTGATATTTTTACTTGGACAAGTATCTTTAGTGATACTTTGACTTGACACAGTATCTTAATGATACTTTAGCTTGACAAAGTTTATTCAAAGATACTTTAACTTGACAAAGTATCTTTAGTGATACTTTAGCTTGACAAAGTCTATTATTTCTACTTACTATAATAAATTTGGTGTGATACGAATTTAAATATTTGTGTACTAGTTAGGAATGACTGTTAATAAATTCGTTAGAATTTTGTTATTGTTTTTGTCTCTAACTGTGTTATTTTACTAAAATTGTTTTTTAGTTATTGCTATTAAATTTGAAATAATTAGTAGAAATTATCATTCTGAACAGATTTACATTTTATTTTGTTAAAAACATATAATTATAGTGAATTATACTAACATTTTCACTTAAAAATGATATTAAACAATTTTTTTACAGTAAGAACGTGCAAACGTTGTTTAGCCATTAGATAAATTAGAATATTCATTCGAATTAATTAGCTAATTATAATTATTTAATAAAGCCGACAGTTTAGTTTTTTCAAGTTTTATGTATAATGTAAAAATCAATCGACACCATTGCCCCATAATAATATTCCTTCACAGAGGAACATATAGAAGAAGCTCCGCACATGAATGATACACATTACGAACGGCTCGTAGACCATATATTAGACAAAATGGACGCTGACAAGAACGGATTTATATCGTGGGTTGAGTTTAAAATGCTTAACGGTGTTGTGAAAATGCCGGAAGGAATGTGATTCTTACGTATTTTTCTGAAAATATATAAGTTTTAAATAAATTGTCATTACTTATTAAACTGATATTTCTATATAGGAATATAAGTGACTTTGGACCTAAAACTAAAGCCCAATCATATAAAGTTAGACATGAAAGTGGTGAAAATAAGAGCAAGCAAAGTGGAAAAATGAGAATTACCCGCTGTCAAACGTTGACGCCAGTTGACGTTGCTTGCCTAGCGTGGCTTGGCTTGTTTTCACCTCTAACATTAGCCGATTACGGCGCTAGTCCTACCAAAGTGTGATGGTTATCACAGTTCTGAGTCGTCAGTTGGTTAAGAAATCAAAGAGTACGTTTTATTAAATCGGGAATAATGAAGCTCGTGTGTTATGCTTTGCAAGTTAGAACGTCACCTGTTTACCACTATAGAACTTTCAGTAGCTCCTTATCTGATTTTTTTTTTCATATTTACGCCTAGTTACAAAAAGTCCTTTGGCAAAAAATGTTTTTTATTTTTATTTAGTTAGGTTTATTAAATTCAGAATTAGATTTCGTGAAGATTTATATTCGTTGCATTTTTCGCTAGGGGGTGCTTTTAAATGTATGGAAAATTTAAGATTGGCGATGCTTTAAGTTTAATAAATGTATGTTGGGTTACACTCACGGTACTCTCGGCATAGGAGCAATCGTATTGGGTAGTTATGAATGTGAAAATGCTATTAATTGCATTTTTCGCTAGGGAGCGCTTTTTTCAAATGTATGGAAAATTTAAAATAGGTAATGGAGCTAATTAATGGAGCCAGGCGTTACTTTGCATAAATCTATTTATAATAAGATGGTATATAAAGAATATCCAGTATTTTTCCGCCTCGTCTTGATGTCAACGTGAGAAATAGAAAAATATTTCAAGAGAGCTTTAAGAGTCTACATCTGCTGAGGATGCGTTGTGCTAAGACGAAATGCGTGTCGAGGAAGTCAGATAGTGAGATAAAGAGAAATAATAAGGTGAGGTGAAGAGGAACAACACCATAACAACAAAAAATATTTTTCTATTTCTCACGCTGACATCAAGACAAAGCGGGAAAACACTAGATATTCTTTATATACCATCTTATTAAAAATAGGTAATGCTTGAAGTGGATTTGAGTTTGTCTCGTGTATGGGTGTTATGTGTATGTTACTATGTGTTCCGGCAGACCCGAGACAGGAGCAATCCTAGTGGGGAGCTTTTACAGAAAAGCAAGTAAGTAATTTAGGACTTGCTTTAAAGTCCTATCAAAATGCGCAGAAGTCACACTTGGCAACATTTCAAATTTTTTACCACCAATTTTTATTACCATAATGGAGAGATAAATGAAAATAACGTATCCCTGTTATTTTTATGAAAATCTTATTAAAGTTTGATAAATGTTTTTCTCGTATAAAGCTCGTAAACAATTACATATATGTGTTTTTGTTATTTTTATACGAGCTTTGTACGAGAATAACATTTTTCGAAGTTTACAAAGTTTTTCAAAAATCATAAAAAACACAATTATTACATTCTGAGTAAAATAAAAAAGGTATACCTTATTTCACTTGATCTTTCCATTATGGTAATAAAAATGAGGTGTCAATAAATTTGAAGTGTTGTCAATTGAGTGTTCAGTAGGTAGTATCAGTACCACTGATGGATATCACAAACTTATTGATTAACATGGAAGAAACAAAGCTCATTTGTTTCAGTTAAAAAGTTAGAACAATACCTGTCTACATTTATAAAACTTTCATCGGTCTTTAATTCGTATATTTTTTTATATTATATCTTTATGTATATGAATTAAATAGATATATGTGTAATGTGTATATATAATGTATATATATAAAAACCATAAATATAACAGTGGTACTAAATACATCTAAAAGACGATGTGTTTTTCTGTGTTTTATATTAAACCCTATTTGAAGCTGGGGGTAAGTATAAATGTTCTATTTATTAAGATTTACTGACAATATTTTAGCTAGCTAGATTTACTGTCTATATTAATGGCCACGCGAGCACCAACTTTTTAGTAACAGTTAGCGAGAGAAAGGGGATCCTCCCTTGTTTTTGAACCACTAAGAAAATGAGTAGGGAATCTTTTTTTTTATTTTTTGTTTTATTTTTCTAAGTATTATGGTCCCTAATTACCTGGTCTAGGTACTCAAAAACGTCTTGATCGATTTGGAAAATTCTTTTAAATAGGTACCTAGTGTAATTTTATTTTTAATTTTTAAGGCTTTACTTTTACTGCGGTATATCGTCGGGGGATAAAAACAATGCAATTGTAATTTTAAGACCATTCAAGTAACAGGTTTGGGCCCCAGGCACTTTGTAAAATACCTACTTATACACAACTTGTAACAAGAGGTGTGACAATACTTTAGGGTGTTAGTCTACCCATTAAAGTAAACCCTGCGTAGAACAAAATCTTGCAAAATTCGAGAAAAAAAATATAGCGTCCTCCAAACAACTTTATCGATTCTTACTAACACCCTTAAGTATTAACACACTTTTCTATAACACGTTGTGTATAATTTATAATATCAATAATAAAGTTACATACAGATAGACACAAAAAAAACGATATACGAAAAATTAACTCAAAAACGACGCCGTGCGATACAATTGACACCTATCGCAAAAATAATTAATAAATATAATTAGTATTTCTTAGTTCATTTAGTAACATGTTTTTAGCTATTAAACAATTATTTTCAGGTGAAATCGACAAGAACCATCTGACTTATTCTGACGAACAGCTGGAGAAAGTTCTAGAATATGCTTTGGATCACGTGGACTTGAATCAAGATGGCTACGTCGACTTTATTGAGTATCGCGTCAACCATTACAAGGCTAAACAAGCTAAAGACAAAGTCGAAAAATCTAAAAATTTAACATCTGCACAGGAAAAAATAACGCTGCGATAAAGAAATATCGATTTTAAGTTTCTGTTGCGTGTTTTTTTCAAATAGGAACGAAGTGCGTAGCAGAAATTCTCCTCAGGCATTATTAAAAAATAATAGATGTTTTTTTTGATGTAGTAATTTTTGTTTTTGGATGTATTTTTTTCTAATTATTAATTTTTTATAATTTTAATATCCTGTTTTTGTTAATAAATAAATAAATAGAGAATAAAAATAATATGTGTTTATGTCAATTGATATCTAAACGATTTTATCTTTCAGTCCATACATGTACTATCTCTAACTTTACTATGTTTTATTTACTAAAGGTTTAAACATCTCTAATGTTGATTTACCTACTATGATATATTTACGAAAGGTTAAATGGTAAATGAAATAAAAAGGTTGGCATATTGTAAACTTATGGATATATAATTAACGCGTCTTAACTTTAAACGTCTTTCGTCTTGTTTAGACGCATGACGTTCTCCATCGGATAAAACAAGACATAATACTGTTAAAGCGTTTGATAGTGTTACTGGTAACTTACCTACTACGAAATTCCTATTTTGATATACTTCGTCAGTTTTTGGGGGACGGCGCGTACGCAGTCCCCACTACCAAAAATTACGCGTCCGAGTTATCCACATTAGGGATAATCGCAGAGGTCAACCCGACCGCAGTGCAATGGAAAGGTCTCGCTCTGGGGGAACCGCCTTCTTGATCACGGTGTCCCCTACGCCAGGTAAGTATGATTATAGTAATGCGCTAGAATCGGCTCGTATCGAGCCGGAGAAACTTGTCAGCGCGATTCAGACGAACGATGCTCGTTTTGATCTGCCATCTAGTTTAATTTTAGCGAACTGCTGAAGATAGTTGAATGGGGTGTGACGTCAATAGGCAGCCATGTTTGTTTTCACGCACGCGTAGATGAACATGTATTTTTTAAATATCATTATAGGTACATTAAAAACTAGCTGACCCAGCGACCTTCGTACCGCCTAACAGGCAATTCTTCAAAAGTAATGTTACCATCGTTTAAATATCGACAAATACTAATATTTATACGATACTCACTCAATTGTTTCCACTACCTAACACTTAAACTTTATGGTATAGTATTAAAGTTCAAATTGACTTTTAAGTATTATTACGTGTTGAATGTATGGGAGTATAGATAAGTGTTGTTTTTAGACCTCTTCAGTATTTTTTTTTAATTTCTTTCGTTAACAACCATCCTCGTACTTCAAGGAATATTCTAAAAAAAGAATTACCAAAATCGGTGTCGCTGCTCTTGAGATTTGCGCTTAGCAACACATACAGCGATTCATTTTTATTTTTTAAAAGATATTGGCATGTTCGTATATTGTGTGTAGATTCACAATGAATTTATACTTGTGTTTTGAATTATTTCTACCGAATTTCGATGGTTTCATTGTGCATAATGAATGTGTTTTTAATATTTTTCACATCATAGCGCCTAACGAGAATTTAACATCCATGCTCATTAAAATATTTGAAAATTCAACATTACCAATATCAATCCAACAAAGGGTAAACTCTTTGTGAACTTAGGTAGGTACATTTAATTTAATGTAAATACCTACATAAGATTATTGTTTTGCAGAGCCGCGCCGATTCCCGACAGCGCCTGTGTGCGAAACCCATGAAACGCCTCCTATTTTTACGAATGTTCACACTTTTTTTGTTAAATTAGACCTCAAAATGCATTTTTTGCATTATTAAACGACTATGAAAGAAGGAGGGTTATGTTTTTCGAGAGTATGTGTATGTATATATTTTTAAGACACGCCCTAGAACCTTAACGGCTTGTCGTATTTTTATGTGAGTGGTGTCAGTAGATTCGTCTTAGTCGTGAGTGTGACACTGATAACAACAAAATAAAAATAAAACGAAATTAAGTATGTTACACAGGTTTAATGATTTATCAGCCCGGTTTTTTCGAACTAGCCGCTTCTAATTACTTACATAATTTGTAATTTACAAGGCAGTTTTATGTTGCGCTTATTGTACTTACCTACTTCTTATCGATACTCCACTAAATCCCTCATTATCTTGGCGCTAGTGTGCACACTTTGCACATACGGGCGCGGGCGGCGCGGCGGCCCTGTGTTATTGTCGTAATTAACATTTAAAAGCTTTAACATACCTACTTAAATTGGTTGATGTTTCATAATAGTGTGCAAAAACTTTTTTTGTATTTAATTGGTGATCGAGCGAACTTACATAAAGTGAAGTTTTATCACAACTTATGGGTATAGCAAACATATTCTTTGATTATATACGTCTAGAAATGCCATTCTTGCTCGGCAGCGGCATCTAGTAGCGGTCCGGATAATCATTTCCTACGTTATTTTTATCTAACAAAATAATGTTTGCTAAAGCTACACCTGGTGGTGTATGCAAACAACTAGATCGTCGTGGGGTAGCTTTGACCTGCATACTATTGGGCTCAAAAATGATTTTCTAGATTTGGGTTAAGGTTCTGCAGGGGTGTTTCTGTAGGATTTGTGCCCTAACGGTTTCGGAAATAATTTTTAAGGTGATAAATGGGGATATATACTAAAAAAAATTTTTTATTACTTCATATATCATTATAGGCCTATTTCGATTATTTCTACATTTCCAAAGGTTCTTGAATCATTAATTTTTCCCTATATTTATCAACATTTTAAGAAGTTTATTACTAACCATCAGCATGGCTTTATAAAGCAACGTTCAACGTGCACAAACTTGGTAACTTTTGTAGAAGGTCTTGTAGACGCTGTTGATAATAATAAGCAAGTTGACGTTGTATACACCGACTTCAGCAAAGCCTTCGATAAGATTTCCCATTCAGTGCTTCTCTTCAAACTTTCGGCGTATGATATTACCGGCACGGTCCACAAATGGCTACATTCATATTTAAGCGACCGAATTTTTTTTGTGGTTGCAGCAGGTTTCACATCGACTACCCGTCCCAAAATAAGCTCAGGTGTACCGCAAGGTTCCCATCTAGGCCCTCTTTTATTCAATATCTTCATTAACGACCTTTCAGATAGCCTAAACTACAGTACTCCCTTTATGTTTGCAGATGATCTAAAAATACTAAAGGTTATCGAAACTGTTAAAGATAGTGAGTTGCTGCAAAAGGATCTTGACAGTTTGAATGAGTGGTGCAATGTAAATAATATGATATTAAACGCTGAAAAATGTAATCAAATTACTTATAGTAGGAATATAAACACTATTAAACACAACTATTGCATAGGAAACGTGAGATTGAATATAGTAAATACGATGAAGGATTTAGGTGTAATATTCGACCAGAAGCTTACATTCATTCCTCGTATCGAGAATATTTCTAAGAAGTCATCCAAAATGCTAGGATTTTTAATACGTAATAGCAAGGAGTTTAATAATCCGTATACTAAAATTCTATTATACAACTGCCTAGTCCGTAGTATATTAGAATACTGCAGTCCTGTTTGGAGACCACATTATGCTGTTCATTGCCTAAGACTAGAAAGAGTACAAAAAAGATTTTTGTGGCACTTAACATACTCAGCAAGAAAAGCGAAAGTGCTTCGCTCGTATAGTAGTAGACTGAAATTTTTCAAAATAATGAAACTAGAAGAACGGCACATTAGAACAGATCTAGTCTTCTTCTATAAATTATTGCACAGTAATATTGATTGTCCAAACCTTCTATCAAAATTTAAATTCAGGATACCGTTCCGATATCCTCGAAACCCTTCCACTTTAACTCCGCTTGCTCCAATATTCCGTAGAACTGTTCTTGGGACAAACTCACCTGTACCCAGAATCACTAACCTAATCAATACATATCATATTCACACTTTGGACTTTTTTGGGGATTCTTTATCGAAAATTAAACTTAAATTAAACTCAATAATCAAGGCTAAATAAATTCTCTCTATATCTTCTTACTACTACATATTTTCATTTTCTTTTTCTTTAAGTTATTGCTATAATGCTTGTCAAATAATGTAATAGTTTTTAAGATTTTCTTCTTGGTTTATAATTGTATTGCATGTTGTGCTTATCTTAATAGATAATGTACTTAGTTATTAGTTGGTAATGAATTTGGTGATTGTAATAGTGCAATTTTCAATGATAAGCCTAAATAAATAAAAAAAAAAAAAACTAGTAGTTCAACGAAATGTCGATCTCGAGACCACAATTTTCTAGCATATTATCACAGAACGACAACCACTTGAACGATTTTTAAATATTTAACAATCTTATTAAATTAGTGGGCTGTGCGGAACAGTATGTTGTACCATAATTTGGTACAATAATATTTAGTATTTATTATATTGAAATCAGACGGTATTAAAGACATAAGATCCCTTTTTGGGAGAAATACCTTTCCAATAGAAAATCCCCGACAATTGAAAAATTCTAAAGATTTCTAATAACCTATAAGTAAATTTTTGTCAAGATTGGTTGAAATGGTAATTACACGGCCTGCACGCGAGTACAAAATTTGAAAAGAAATGACCTCTCATAAGATATAATAATAGTAAGTAGGTACCCTTGAACTGACCGACAATCGATTATGTCTTGATAATCGGAACAGCACAATGCCTGAAAAAATACTCCACAACAACGCCTTAACCTCAAGGTTTTTACATTTTAATGCCTAGACTTTCGTACCCAAAAGTGTGTTGAAACTGGATCTTATTTCTAAGATTTTACTGGCCACGCGTCTTTATCTCATGAACCGTAATAGCTAGATAGTTGAAATTTTCACAGATGTATATCTGTTGCCGCTATAATACCAAATACTAAAATCAGAATAAAATAAACACTTAAAGCACCTCTTAATTACAATAGGTACAACAAACTTTATTTTTTGCCGTTTTTTGTTCTATATTAATAACGGCAACGAACCTGAACTGTTAATAGAAAGATAATGGAATATAAAACTTCGTGCGTAAGTCCGACTAGTACTTGGTCGTTTTTTATTATGTCTTGATAAACACTGCATGCTTTTAAAACGTCGAAAAGAAGTTCTTTGAAAAAAAAGTGGTTACAACTCTTAATTACAACAAGCGCTGATAGAATTTTGAAAATAATTAAATGAGCCTCCTCGAGAAGCATATGCCCAACGTTAACCAATAAGAGGGCTGTTTTAGTTTTAATGGAAGAACGTCGCTCTCCTTTTAATAATCAAAGTCCACATAGTTCGTACAATTACGTATTACAATAAATATATTCATTATTAAATAAAATAAATAATAAAAATATCCATAAATAAAAATGCATATTTAACAATGGCGCTTGCTGTAGAGGCCAAGTAGGTAAGGATAATACATATTAGATATACATATTAATAAATATTGCATTAAGTAGTATAGTTTTGCGTGTTATATCTAATTTAGCAATAAATATATTGAGTATTGAGGCTTCAGGGCCACTATAAATGAATTTCTACTATGTTGGAGGTTTTTATAAACACATTATAATACAATATGCACCTACCTAATGTAACTAAGTCAAATAAAACAATTGAAAATAGATAATGTGTTTCCATGGGATGATCAAATATCCACCGCGGGAAAAACCTGGGCGCAGCTAGTTCATAAATAAATTATAAATAAAGCTTTGGTCTGAAATACTTCTTTTAAAAGAAAATATCTTCCTTTTAGATATAAAGTTTTTGTTCTGAGCTTGTTCATCTACGTGTGCGTGAAAACAAACATGGCTGCCTATTGACGTCACACCCCATTCAACCACCTTCAGCAGTTCGCTAAAATTAAACTAGATGGCAGATCAAAACGAGCATCGTTCGTCTGAATCGCGCTGACAAGTTTCTCCGGCTCGATACGGGCCGATTCTAGCGCATTACTATAATCATACTTACCTGGCGTAGGGGACACCGTGATCAAGAAGGCGGTTCCCCCAGAGCGAGACCTTTCCATTGCACTGCGGTCGGGTTGACCTCTGCGATTATCCCTAATGTGGATAACTCGGACGCGTAATTTTTGGTAGTGGGGACTGCGTACGCGCTGTCCCCCATTAAAGAATAGTTAGACTGAACAGTCCCATTCAAATACCTGGTTCGGTAAAAAACCCTGGTTGTATAGCTAGCAATATTTTAACTAGATCAATATTATTAATATTTATTTCTTTTATCAATTAAATTTCATGACATTAGTGACTTGCGATTGCACACAGCTTAACAATGTCTATTGTTATACAGATTGAAACTGTCTAATATTAGAGCTGTGCCTATATTTATTTTACATCTCTCATATTCGGTAAGTAGGTCCTTATACCCCCAAATGAGGCTTGTAAGTGACCAATTAGCGCTCTAGGGTAATGATGTAGCTAGAAAAGCCCTAGGGCGGTAAGTAATTAAAAAAAAAACTTCACTCTTTCAAAAAGTTCGCGTACATCTAACCATCATACTGGCAATAGACATCATGCATTCAGCCCAATGACAAAAGAGGTCGCTTCGCTATTCAGCCTTGTCTTCGTATGAGAATAATGAGTATGAACGGCGAAGCCCAATTCCCTTTTTTTTTCTTTTGACTAATAGCACCATACGATTTGTATATTTGCTAGCGTCAAGTTTATATTCTCAATTTCATTTTTGAAAAAAATAATTTAAAAAGGCGGGAATAAAAAACTTTAACTTTAAATATTGTTTGTTTTTGTTTTTTTTATAATTACGTATTAATTAGGAAAAAAAACATGAGTTCTGCAAGTGATGAAGATATAAGCTGCATTCAATGAAAATGGAAGCTGAAGCAGCAATTAAAATGTTTTATTATTATGTACGGTTTTTTTCTACTTACCTCACAATCAAGATGTAAAGCAGAGTAGTTAGCTCGGGTGTAAGCATCAATTGCACCCTCGAACTATAGGCGCCCTCGCTGCGCTCGTGCGCCTAAATATCTCGGGCTGCAATTGATGCCTTACAGCCCTTGGCTACTAATCTACTATTAATGTACCTGTATGCATGGCTTGTAGATTATGTTGCTGTGTGCATTTTCCAAGTCACTATATTTGTATTAGAAATAAATATTAATAATATTGAATTGGTTACTTTAAAATACTGTTAGCTTACAAGCAGGGAATGACAATGAAAAGTGTCTCCCATAGATAAACAGACACTGAATTGATCGACTTGGTTTATATTAGATTTCACAACTTTTTACGGCAGAACAAGTGCACAGCGAGACTTATGCATTTTTGTACACGTAATGTTTTTGTCGGATTGTTTTTCGAAATTGATTATATAATCTTTCCAATAAATCCAATATAAAGATTTATGATAATCGGTCTAGTAGTTTATTTTAGTATATCTATTGATATTTTTGTAGCGTCAGTGTAACATTCAACTAGTTATATGCGCTGTGGACGATGGTGACGGTGACGGGCGGGCCGCTTGCAGCTGTGAAGCCTACATAGGAAAATAGCGCGATCCATCTCGAAGGTTTTAGCCGTCGCGAACATGCACTATAAACAAGTGGTTAAAAGTGACTTCAAAAACCCGACTGCAAGAACTTTAGAGCCACGTATCTTAACAACGTGAAATCGTTAGATGCAGCTACGAGTAGTATAGCCTATGACCATATATCTGCAGGTGACGACAGTCCGGTAAAAAACCGACATTAAATCTGCATGAAAAACTTACAACACTTATTTTAATGTTACCTGGAAGAGATCGGTTTTCAGCGATAAGGCCGCCACTTGTAGCGCTATATTTTGTAAGAATTGTTCTTTTGTACTTAATTCTTGTGTATTTGAAATTATGAATTGATATTTCGAAGAGGAGAGACTTGTATTTTTGTTTGTAACGAATAAACTCAAAAACTACTGAACTGATTTCAAAAATTCTTTTACCGTTCGAAAGATTCATTTTTACTGAGTAACATAGACTATAAAAAATTAGAGATCCGCGTTGAACTCTGAGCCCGGCTAGTTGAATATGAATATATTGGTATAAATATAAATGGCACGTGTGTTAATTTTTAAGTTTCTTATAAAAATAAAATACACAATAAATGAATGCGATCATGTTGTTTATTTGTCTGTTACTCACAATTATTTTATTTATTTTTATTTATTCTAATTTTATTTATTTTTGGACTACAAACAAACTTATATAACATGTCAATAGGTATTATAGACAGTCATATTAAATTAAGATAAGATAAGACAATTCTTTTTTTTAAAAACCAGTTTAACAGAAAAATATATGACAAATAAAAACTTACAAATACGCTTACTAAACTACGCTTTTTAATGGCGGCCTTCTCTTCCAGGCAGCCATGCACGCATTAAATTAAATTCTATTACAAATACAACAAAATAAAATTACATTAATATTTATGTTTTATATATAATATATTGTCTATAGTATAATATAATATAATATATATTCTGGAAAAATATATAAAATATATGAGTATAAAATTTAAATTATTTCTTTAGCATGGTGGTAGGGCGTTTTCTAACGCTCGCCTGGCTAGCTACTATCTCAAGCAACAACCGGTGTGTTACGGCAGCGTTTCTTGAGAGCCAGTTTATTCCAGACTAGGCATGCTCCATCTAGGGCTACAATGTCGCTGACTAAAGTAAAGTAAAGTAAAGTAATATTTATTGACCTTTAAATAACGTTCGTTACAGGCAAGTCTTATTACATTTGAATGAATAATTACTTAAAAAAATTAACTTACAAATCTCATTTATATACGATTACTTAATATTAGTTCTTAGTTTAATAGTTCTTATGACAAATATTTACATTAAAATTGCTTTGTTTAGTTATTATTAATATTTTATAATGGTTGTTTGTTACACAAGAACGATGATTCTACAAGCTGCATTGACATATATTCGCTGAGTTTATAAAAAGGATTGCTTTCAAAAAAATACTTCAATTTTTGTTTGAATGTAATAAAATTGAGATCCATTACACTATTAGGTAATTTATTATACATCAGTATTTTAGTATAAAGCCCCTGCTTCTTACATTTAGCTAATCTATTTATTGGTAGGATTCGCCCTTTTTTATTATTGCGTGAAATTCTTTTTTCCGGTATTTCCCTATCCTCGTGTACTTCTAATAAACAACTATAAATATAAAGTGATATAACTGTCATTATTTTATCTTTTTTAAAGTGTTTTCTCGCAGGACTACGTTTTTTCAAACCGTTAATTGTTCTTATAGACTGTTTTTGACATTTTAAGACTTTTATGATATCTTTAGCATTTCCCCAAACAGTAATAGCGTATCTTATAATAGAATGCACGTAGGCATAATAGACAGAGATGAGCGACTTTTTATCTAGTAATGGCTTAAGTTTAAATAAAGCATAATTACCACTTGCCATTTTCTTGCAAATTTTATCGATGTGCGCATTATGGCTAATTGTATTATCTATTGTATAACCTAGAAATACATTTGTTTTACTAATGGAATTCCCGAAAATACCTAACTTTGACTGATACTGCATAGAGATGGTTTTATCAGAGTTAAGAACAATTCCATTTGCGTCAAACCATTCCTTTAACAATTCCATAACGATACTAATTTTATTTTCTAAATTATGTATACATTTGTCTCTGATACCTACATGTGTGTCATCTGCAAATAAATTTATGTGAGCCCAACTTGGCAATGCATTGGTAATATCATTAATATATATCAAAAATAAGACTGGGCCTAAAATAGAGCCCTGTGGTACTCCAATTGACATCCTACCTTCTGTAGAAATTTGTTCATTAATCGAGACAATTTGACTACGGTTCTGTAAGTAAGTTATCATCATATTTAATTCATGACCTTGAAATCCGTAATATTGCATTTTTAAAATCAATATATCGTGCCTCAAACAATCAAAAGCTTTTGAAAGATCACAAAAGATACTTGCACATTTATTTGACGTATCTAAGGATTCTAGAATGTAATATACTACTTTTCTTATAGCCATTTCTGTTGAGCGGCCTTTTCTAAATCCAAACTGTGACATTGTAAATAAATTATTTTCTTCAAAGTATTTAACAATTCTCGATTTAATAATAGCTTCTAAAATTTTTGATAAAGTTGTCAAAATGCAAACGGGTCTATAATTACTAATATCCTCTATATCCCCTTTTTTAAAAAGTGGGATTACCCTACCCGGTTTCAATACGTCGGGAAATATTCCGTCAGTTAAACATGAGTTTAAGACAATTAATATTAATTCAAATAAATTATCGTTATTTATTATTAGGTTCCGTAAAGTCTTAGTACTCATATCATAAATATCTAACGTAGGTTTTTGTTTCATGTTAACTACTACCTTTTTGAGCTCAGTATAATCTACTGGTCCGAATGAAATAGATGTCAACGGTTTACTACAGTAATTTAAATACTTTTTGCAATCATCCGCGTCAATTTCTAGATTACAAGTTAACGTATGAGCTATGTTGCGAAAAAAAATATTAAATAGAGTAGCAATTTTTTTAGATTCTGTAATACTTGCTCCGCTTTCGGTTTTTACTGATTTTATTCTATTACTTGTATTGCGTCGCGTATTTTGACCTGACTGTTCGTTTATAATTTTCCAAGATTCTTTAATTTTATTTTTTGATTTTTTTATTCTATCTCTATACTGTATTTTTTTTGCTACGACCATTGTTTTACGTAATATTTTTCTATACTTTTTAATGTTTAATTTTCTTGTTCCGCTAGGGTCAACCTCTTGAAGGATTTCCATTTTGGCTAAATTTTTCTTACTAGTTTCTATACCTAAAGTCGACCATTTTTTCTGAACATTTATTACTTGTTTTTTCATTTTTGGAGAAGCTATGTTATAGTAGTATATCAAATCATCGTGTAAAATCCTCGTTCTTGCGTTCGCGTCACTAGTCATTAGTATTTCTGTTTTTATTGACATATAATTTTTGTTAAACAAATAGTTAAAATAATTAAGGTTATTTTTTGAAAAATTTCGAGCCATATAGGCTGTATTTTTACTATTAACATTTTTGGTATTGAACAATTCCAATTTAATTACATTATGGTCTGATAGTTTACATCCTAAAACTTCCGTCCTCGTACTATCAAATGCCTAGTAAAGTTTCATAAAAAAGATGTCATTATTAAATTAGTTTTGATTTTATTGCTGTCATTTGAATTGTGTAATCGCGCATATTTCCAAGTTGTTTGTAAAAAAAATGGAATAAAAAAAATCCGTGTGTCAGTCGGACAGTGGGCGGCAAAGCTATACACATACGTGTAGTCGCACGCACACAAACACCGTGCCGAAGTCTGACGAACTGAAATGACGTTAGACGAGTGTCGAATGGACTTTACAAGGACTTTACAGCAAAATATTAATGTACTATAAATTACCAGATACCTCAATTTTAAAGTATTCAAATAAAAATTTAAATTTTTTTTTGAAAGTAATCCTTTTTATAAACTTAGTGAATATATTTATGTCAATGCAGCTCATGCAGAATCATCGTTCTTGTGTAACGAACAACTATTACAAAATATTACTAATAGCTAGAGTAATAAATCACAATGTAAATATATAATATAATAAATATATGTTATAAGAACTGTAAAAGTATTTGAATAAGTTATTTAAGTATAATTTTTTAAGTAAGTAATTAATGATTGAAAAGTATCAAGACTTGGCTGTAACGAACGTTATTCAAAGAGAATAAATATTTCTTATTCTTAAGTTTATTTTCGTTACGGAATTTCTCGATTCGGTCGCCGCGCTCAAAGCCATCGATAAAAGCTATGCAAGAGCTTAAATCTGGTTTGCATTAGTATAGCGAAATATGATATGTATATTAATTATTAAGATTGCTTGGTAAAAATATACGAAGTCAATTTAGAATTACACAGTATGTAAGTACTTATGTTAAATCAAATGATTGTGTCAAATGATTAGATGATTGATTAGATTTTAGGTAGTTTATAAATATCGAAATTATTTTATTTAGAGTTCACACTGTATTTTACCTGACTGCGAAAGAAGGAGGGCTATGTATTCCGAGTGTATGTAAGTATGTATATTTGTATGACACACCCTAGAGCTTAAACGGCTTGTCGTATTTTTATGTGAGTGGTGCCAATAGATGTCACGAGAGAGACAATGGGTAGGTACATCAACATTAAAAAAAAAGAAATTTAATTTAATTAATTAATTTAAAAGTCGCTTCTAATTACTTGTTTCAGATGATTTTGTTGATTGTTTGTTGTTATTAAGTCATTTTGAATTAAAAGTTAAATTAGGTATTAATAATTAGGAGTTCAATTTAGATTCTGATTATTCTTATCTCCATTTAACGTCAACTCTTTGTAACGCCATAAAATACACGTTCCTTTCAGTGTCGTTATCTTCTATAATATAGAAATGAATCGCTGTATGTGTTGCTAGGCGCAAATCTCGAGAGCAGCGACACCGATATTGCAATTTTTTTTAATATTCCCTAAATTACGAGAGAATTTTTTATAAAATTTACTAAAATGTCTAAAAAAATCACTTTCCGTATTCCCATACAATCGATTCGTAATAATACTTAGAAGTCAATTTGTACTTTAACACCACACCATAAAGTGTAAGTGTTAGTGGAGAGGTTCCGGGAAGGTGAAACAATTGAGTGACGTTAGTATCGTGTAAATATTAATGTCAATATTTATACGATGGTAACATTACTCTTAAACAATCAACTGTTAGGCGGTACGAAGTTCGCCGGGTCAGCTAGTATAGAATAGAATAAATGTTTTTTTAACTTTATATAGTATTTAACAGTGTATTTGTATTTCAGATGCCGACGGCAAACCTAGTGAGCATGTAACGTCCTACAAGGATGAGGACTTAGTTCAGCTGGTGGAAGGCGCTTTGAAAGACGCAGACAAAAACAACGATGGCTTCATCACTTACACTGAATTCAGATCGGTTACAGGTCATGACACTGAAGATAATTAGTAACAGATTATAATTTAGTAAAAACAGAATTTTTGAAACAAGACAGCTATAGACCGCCAACTTGTCCATACAATAAGACAATACTCTTTTCTAACTTTTATTGTTGTCCGATTCCAGTGGTTTTTTTCTTTACATAGCTAACACATTAATTCTTGTATTTTTAAGGTAATTAATAATTAAAATGTAACAAGACTTGCCTGTAACGAACGTTATTCAAAGGCCAATAAATATTTCTTATTCTTTACTGTTTTATTTTTTTCTGTCTTTTATATCACTATTATATTTATATATATTTTTCCGCTGACACGATGCCTATTAAAAGCCTTTATAATGCAGAACTAAATAACTTTATTCAAAATAATAAAACGCGTAGGCCTAAAATACATCATAGTGTAACTATCGACACCAATAACAAAACATTACGTAAGAATTTAGGGGGTGAAAAGAGGTAAGACCCCGGAAGGGAAATTCTATCAGAAATAAGAAAAGTTTAAAAAAATAGGCGTTTGGCTGCAACTCGCCTGATGTGAAGCGAAGATACGGCCAAAGTTGGGGCACGCTTGCCTAGAAAAAACCGATTCACTCGCGACTTGAAAAGACTCAGATTATACCTAGTTACTTATTATGAAATAGAGAAGCCTGCAGCGAGTTCCACAATCTAGCAGTTTGCACGATAAAAGTAGACGCGTTTCGTGCGAATCATTGATTTCAAACTCACACATGATTGAATCACAATCATGTGTGAGTTTGAAACGGAAGGAGATCAATTCAATCAGATATTTGTTTTCCTAATTTTTTTTATAAATAATATTACAATATATTATACCCCCCCCCCCCCCCCCCCCCCAAAAGCGTTTTACGAAAAAAAAAACATTTAAACTTGTTTTAGATTTAATTAATGAGAACGGTGTATTCCGGCAGCTTCGTTGAGAGCCAGTGCATTCCAGACCAGGCATGCTCCATCTAGGGCTACAGTGTCGCTGACTTCCGTGCTCGTGCGAACTTTTGGTCAAAAACGTAGCTGTGTAGGATAATAAAAAAAAACAACAAAACCCTGTTTTAGTAGATGATTTCTATGTGAACCACTTGTTTTAAAGAATTCCTAAAGATAAGTCGCAACAAAAATGTCTCGGTATTTTATAATATGTAGGTATTTGGGTAAGTAAGAACAAAATAATTACGCAACACAATTTATTAATTATAAAGTATTCAAAAAGTTACAAAATTAAAATTAAATTCTTAAAGGGCGCGTATGCTGAAACACATCACAGAACTTCAAAAATGATAATAATATGGAAAACCAACATGATGAGAACCTCGTGAAGGCTGCAGCAAGTACCTTGACTTAGCTCACGAAGTTACCGCCATTCGACGATCGTTGTACATTAATGTACATAGCGAGAAGCCTCAGCCAACATCTTAAGAGGCTCTCGCTAGATGTTTTAATCAAGGGTCAGATACAGAGGGCGCTGATCCTCGATACAGCACGTATTGTTAGGAAGTTCCTCTCTCTGTAGTCCCAACCACCAGCAGCTTGGCTCCTACCCCGCTGCTGGCGGCACTCTAGGTTTCAGTTTTTTATAATATTTTTTGTTTTATATTTATATTGTAAAAAACTTATATTTACTTAAGATATTAAATGAATACTATTATAATATGGGACAACATCCACACAAAGGTCTTCAGGTCCCAAACTAGACAAATAAAATAAGTCTCGGTCCATAAAGACGTTACAAAATATATACACGGCTAGGTAATGAATCATTCTACGTAAATGCGATGATATATTTTCGAACTATTTTCGGTTTTTGAAATAAAATAATCATCGAAATCAACACATTCAAAAAATTCATTTTTATATTCGCCATTTTTTAAAAATTTTACTAAAAATTTATTTAAAAAAAAAAAAAAACTCAACGCGTTTCTGTATGTCCAATCTTGTTAGCTATTGTACCTATATTTTTTGTTGGGTCAACAAACCTAGTGAATTCATAAAATTTGCCAAAGTCGCATTTTCATTTAACTATGACGCAGATGTGCCCCTTAGTATAATAAATGCACACAGGTTTTTTATAAATAAAAGTAGGAACTTTTTTTCACTTAATATTAACTTATCACGAAATAAACTATCATGTTTTTTTAAACTATTACACACATGCACACAAACACATTTTATTTTAGCTATTTCGTTAGCAACTAGCTTCGCCCCGCAGAGTTACCCGCAGAAATTTTCATTATCCCATAGAATACTACATATTTCCGGGATGAAAAGATCCTAAGTGTTAATCCAGGATATAAGCTATCCTGGTGACAAAAAAAACAGCTGTTTCATACATTTTGTTGACGATCGATAAACTCTTTATATGGGACAGCAGATTTTTTTCCCGAAGTCAGAGTTGGTCCCATAGTGAAAGTTGTTCCTTAGGATGAGTACATTTACCCCCTTTCGGCTACACCCCTAGCTGATAACCCTGTATATAATTTAACCCATTATATGACGTCTTAATAACATTCTTATAAGTGGATAATTGAACCGACCCTAAAATGTATTCAAAAATACGTCATATTATATACGTCCTAATATCTTTTGCCGTCGTAAAATAACTAAAAAATTATCATTATATGAATGAATGATAGAATGAATGGTTTATTTATTCAGTGAATGAATGAATATATAAACTATTCATTCATTGATATTATTCGTCATTTTGCTACCAATCTAAAGGGTTCTGTATAGCTTCTCTGAAACTAAGACTATGTTCGCTGTAAAATTGTGAGTACCAGTTACGAAACGCTCGTATAGTTTTATCAGTTTTCACGTAAGATGGCGCTGAAACAAAACGTTTGTTGTTCCAAATTCGAATGTCACGTTCGATCTGTGGACAATAACGATAATATAAAAATCGTACGACGCCATGTTCGTAACAAAAAAATGCGATTGGTTTTATAAAAATCGGTCAAGTGCAAGTCGATCTCGCGTATGAGGGGTTCTATACCATTTATACGATATTATTAATAGTGGCGAACAAATAACATTTGTTGTATGGGAGCCCCTTACAATACTTATTAAGTTTAAGTCTTTCCTCAATTTTCGCAAACAATTTCTAAACCCAAAAAAGTTAAATTGGCCCCGTCGTTCTCCAGTTTTAGCAAGACAAACGAACAGTTATTAATTGACATATGTATCGATATATGAGACATTTAATTATAAACTAAAAAATAACCCTTTAAAGAGTTTATCTCCATACTGTCTAAATTGATATATATATATTTAATTGTGATTTTTTATAGTATTATATAACTAAATAAATAAATATAACTGAATATTTCAACCGTCTACATGTTGCCGTTACTAATATCGAGCAAAAAACGACAATATTGTGCTCGTATTATTCTTGATTTACTCGTTCATTCAGAATGAGTGAATGAAGCATGTCAAGTGACTGATTGTGAGAACTGGAACCGACCTATTGGGGTCTGTGTAGCACCAGACCTACTAATGTTTATTCACTTGTTTATTCAGAATGAGTGAATGAAGCATGTCAAGTGACTGATTGTGAGAACTGGAACCGACCTATTGGGGTCTGCATACGTAGCACCAGACCTACTAATGTTTATTCACTTGTTTATTCAGAATGAGCGAATGAAGCATGTCAAGTGACTGATTGTGAGAACTGGAACCGACCTATTGGGGTCTGCATACGTAGCACCAGACCTACTAATGTTTATTCACTTGTTCATTCAGAATGAGAGAATGAAGCATGTCAAGTGACGCATACCATTTCCCCTTCGCTCAATATAAGCGGGTAGGCAGCAGACGGACCAGACCTACTAATGATCATTCACTCATTCAGAATGAGTGAATTTAGAATGAGTGAATGAAGCATGTCATGTGATATCATACCATTTTCCCTTCGCCAAATATAAGCGGGTAAGCTGCTACAGCGTTGTAGGTAGACGAGAACAGTCTGTGAGTGACTCTCTGTAGCAGCGGACCGATGGGAGTCACTGATTGTGAGAACAGGAATCGACCTATTGGGGTCTGCATACGTAGGCGGACCAGACCTGGGCCTATCTGAAAATAAAAATAATAATAATATGAGACAACATCCACACAAGGTCTTCAGGTCACAAACTAGGCAAAGCCTGTGCTGTGGTAACCTGATCACTGATATACGTAGTTATATATATATATATAAATAAACTAGCTGACCCGGCCACGCGTTGCTGTGGCTATTTTATAGCGTCAACAATACGTGGTAATTATGCTGTTAAAATGTAGCTTATATGACACGTTCGTAGATTTACCATAGCAGCGCCATCTATTGATTACTTACTCAACCCAGTCGAAAGGTATCGACATCTGTTAAAATCATTTGGAGTTAACAGATAATTGTGACTGTCAAATAATAACAGACAAATAATTAGCAATAAATTAAAATTGCGACTATAATTTGAGATTTAAACTATCCTATCTCTCAAGTTGGATCGAACTGCACATGGTGTGCGAATTTTATTATAATCGGTTAAGTGGTTTAGGAGTCCATTGAGGACAAACATTGTGACACGAGATTTATATATATTAAGATATATATATATAATAAACACCTAGAAACAGGTCAAACTGACATGTTCATGACCACAAATGTTTAACCTGTCCGGGGTTTGAACCAAAAAAAAAAATTAACATAAAGAAACTTACTTTCACAATACAACACAGGGTTATCGATTAGGTGTGGGTACTAAGCCGATGGGTACATCCTGCGATACAAATTAATTACGGGATCAACCCTGCTTATACGAGAAAAAAAAGACAGCAACCAAAAATTTTTCGGTCGTTGATAAAACGTATGAAACAGCTGATATTTTTTTCTCGAATGTAGAGTTGATCCCGTATTGAAAGTTATTCTTTAGGGTGAGTATCATGACCCCCTTTCAGCGTTGTACACTCCTAACCGATAACCCTGTATAATATAATACAAAAATTCTACATCGTCACTAAAACGTTATAATACTAAAATATTAATACAATAACAACTGGCACAAAAAATGGCGGTCTTATCGCTAGCAGTAAGTTTGATATGTGGTACTCGTATCGTGATTGCACAACGGTTGAACCGATGTAGATTTTGTTTTTTATGGACTTCTCAAAGGAGGAAATACTTAATTCAACGGAGATGTTTGATACCTGATATCTCAGAGACAGACAACTAGACCGATTTGAAAAAATATGTTTTTTGTTTTAAATTACCATTATTGTTTGTTTTTTTTTTATTTTTTTATTTTATTAATTATTAACGTTATTATTATTGTATAATTGTTCCCCGAATTATTTTATTAAAATTTTATTATCATTGGTTGTAAGCTGTAACGAACCTTATGTGTAAAATGTGTTTAATGTTATTTTCACACGATGTTTGTTCCATAAATTGAGTATACCGCATTGCATTTAGTACATACTCATATGTACTAAATGCAATGCAAATATATATAATATAACTTTACTAGCGTATCTAAAACTTTGACAACATTTTTGAAGTGTTACGATAAACTAACATTTGCTTCAAACAAGCGCTAGACGTAGGTAGGGCTCGCAGCACAAGAAATTGTAAATAATTAAATAATATTGCGTATGCTCTGTCCGAGGTTAATTAGGTCTGTAATGGTTTATTTGAGGTTTAGTTAACCGTTCTAAGTAGAATCAATACTAATCATTTACACGTTGTCTTAATGCTGTGTTTTTTTATTTTTGTTTGGTGAGCAATAAAGCTATATTCATTAATTCGTTCGTTTATTGTTTATTCATTCATTAGTTCATAGTTCATTCATGCAATTCACTTGCAATATTACTCGCAGTATAGATTCGTGTGAAAGTACTCGTGAAAGGTACAAACTTACCTGAGTAATCTTCAACTCGGTATGGAAGAAGTTTTTTTTAAAGATCTTGTAGTCGTGTGTAAGGGTCATGCTTGCCGTGTGATCATCGTTCCGAGACCAGCTCGCGTGCCACTCGTGATGACCTAGGGGTAGAGTTAGGGGATTCAATTAATCAATAAAGTATTTATTGACACTTAATTATTATGCTAGCCTCGGTAGAGGTTATATATTTGAGCCATTTGGAGACAAGACTTTAGTGTCGTGGGGACCGGGAGCTCATCTTATTTTACTAAACTTACCGGACCGTTTGATCCATTCGACGCGTGACCAGAATGACGGTTTTTATCTGGCCCAACGTATAAGCATTGCCATTCAGTGTGGTAATGTAGCTAGCAATCTTAGCACGCTGCCCTCGGGTGTTGGAGCATTTATATTATCTGTAGATCTTAAATGGTCTATAGGTAATCTGCTACATTTTTTTTGTTGTAGTAAGTTAGTTTAAGTTAATAAAGGTATTAATAATTAAAATGTAACAAGACTTCCCTGTAACGAACGTTATTTATAGACCAATAAGTATTTCTTTTTCTTAAAAGAGTTGTTTCAAAAATGTATGGAGCTCCGGCCAGGACAGTGTACATGATACCATAAACACCTCAGGGCTTATTAATCTTTAATTTATCAATCAATTTCAAAATAACGTGACTTAACGCGGCGTACGAAACTAATTTCGAATTAAAATATTTTCACGTTGTTTACTCAAGTTTGCAATTTGCTACTTTTTGGTGCGTCAACTTTGATATTTGTGAAGTGCGGTACAATTCATAGACCAATGGGACCACTGCAGTCAAATTAGAATACAAAAATCTTCCATTAATGCCATAATTCCACTACAATTAACAGAATTTAGATATTTTTGTAAATAATGAAGGAGGCGACTGATGTATTTATCATTAATACTTAATATTAATCACATCGTAAGGCATTTTTGGTAGATTACACCGTCCTGGCCGAAAATGAAACAAGTCCTTATATGAAACAGTCTTTGGTTTCTGCACTAGTCAAAAAGCTGCTGCAGAAACCAGCGTCTTCACATACGAGTAGAAAAAGAATAATGTTCTTACCTATTATTTTTTGCAAAAAAGGGTATTTTCCTCCTAAAGCAGTCAACATTGATGGTGAATGAACAGCGTTCAAATGAGCCACGTCGGCGCCGTTTTCAGGTATTTCCTGAAAGTATGAAAGAACCTTGTGAAATCTTAACTTTATTCTTTCACTATTACACCGAATAGAATAGAAAAAAACCGGCTTCCATTACGGTACCTACTGATAGAAATTGTTCAGTTATTACAATTTAGAAATCAAACCTCTGAACCCATTTTGATCAAATTTAAATGGAACCACTCGAAAAGGAGGTAAGAAATAGTAAGAGTACATTCGAATACAAGTGTGCTAAGTTGATCATTACAGCAGAGGCGGTATCAGCGATTAGGAATATATATAAGCGATTAGGAAGCCGAGGCTGTAATGATCAATGCACACGAGTGTCACTAGACGTTTTTCAACACACTTGCGAGTTTAAAAAAGTATTATTAATAAAACAGTAAACAAAAAAAAGTTATGATAAGTCGTTGATATTTTTCCGAGCGCGATATTGTTTTTTTTACATCAGTCAACAGCGCGCGCATATTAAAGAAGGCGCGATCGAAAGAGTTCTGTTACCAACCTTAAGAATAAATGAATCCTATGTTTTTGTATTTCTTACTTTTTGTTTAAACATAATTAAAATGTGTTAATGTAGTATATTAAAAAATGCCAAATGATTTTTCTTCATTATTAACTAAGTGCAATTAATTTCTCAAAATTTTCCAACAATTTTAGCGGCATAACAACTCATTGGTGCAAGTTGTAGTTGAAAATCATTCATTTAAAATTAAACTACACCTGTGCAATAACGGTAAAGTGAAGAAGGCGAGTGTCCGTAATGAGATGCATTACGTCACTAAAATCGATACAGTAAGAAGCCTTTAACGAGTGCGTGTGTTGAAAAAATACTTTTTCAAATCGATGCAGCCGTCTCTGAGAGATCAGGTAACAAAAAAAACCGTTGAATTGAGTAACTCCGCCATTTTCGGGAAGTCGTATAAAATCATGCTGGTATAAATGACAAGTGACATTTTACCTGTGCATGTGCACTGATAATGAACTCGTTCCTCCCGCGGTATCCCCACTGCTCACACTCCTCAGCGCCATCTAGCGGCCAGAGAGGCGCACGCCCCTCTGCGTCGTGCCACGCCCACACGGCACCATCCGCTTCCGTGCAATACCAGCTCTTTATTGACACGCCTTTTGGAGCTGAAACAATAATACATAGAAACAAAGTGGAGTACAACTACAACAACAAAAAAAATATAGCAGAAAGATTACCAGCAGATCAATTCTTTATTGCAGAATCACAAAAAAAATATTACAAGAGAAAAATTACAAAAAAAAAAAAAAAATAATAGAAAAGCTACCTTATTAGGCCTTCTTGCTAAAAAACGATCTCTTTCAGGTAATATTAGGATGGAGACGGTTGCGAAAAAAATTGAACTAAATAAGACTTAATAAGATGGTATGTACAATATATTTAGTGTTTTTCCGCCTCGTCTTGATGTCAGCGTGAGAAATCGAAAAATAGTCGACTTATATAATATAAAAAGTAAAAAGCGCTCGCTCGACTTTCGAGCGAGCGCTTGCAGAGTCAACATCTCCTGAGGATGCCTTGTGCTAAGGCGAAACACGTGTCGAGGAAGTCGGATACAGAGAGAAAGAGAAATAATAAGGTGAGGTGTGGCGGTGGTGAGGAGGAACCACACCATAAAAACAAAAATATTTTATCGATTTCTCACATACCATCTTATTATAAATTGGATTTCCGCAAAGTAACGCCTGACTCCATCAATTATCTAAAGAAGACTTGGTATACAATAAAGGATATACTTAATTAACTTAATACACAAATGTTATAATTAATACATACAACTATTAAATAGTATAATAATATATGCATAGTCAAATAAAACTAATAAGCCAAGTAGAGAATAATACATTCAGCAGAAAATTAACAATCACATAGATGTCAAACGAAAGTGTAAAAAGTAGCATATATACCAAATTCAAATCAAATATAAAATATAGATGTCGCTTTCAACCAAATTTTATTCGACAACCGTCACGGTGGTAATTTTTTTGTAGATCAAACCGTAAAAGAAGCAGTTTCAGATGCTTTACGATTGCTTACCAATACATGGTAAGGTATTATGTCGTCAAACATGCAAAGTTTTTGATGAACGGTCTCAATCTAAAAGCTAAGTGTGATATTCGATGAATTTATACCAGATAAATTCATCGAATATCACTATACTACTGATATGAATAGAAAAGCTGTTATGGATGGCCCAATTTCGGATTCGACAAATTCCAAGCAACTAATTTAAGCACTTTATGAGTAAAGTCGAGTCACCAGCTTGTTGGAGCTACGG
Organism: Ligdia adustata; assembly: GCA_947049295.1. Lineage (NCBI taxonomy): Eukaryota > Metazoa > Arthropoda > Insecta > Lepidoptera > Geometridae > Ligdia > Ligdia adustata. Next base: position 5,845,076 of record OX346242.1, on the reverse strand, counting down.
AATGACTGAGGATGTATATCAAGTGATGTGTGACGGAAGATCAGCGCTGGTTGTTTCAGCCAGCATTATGTGAGTTGGAGCCGGTTTTGTGTCAGAAAACAGTAAATATGCTTATATATTTTTTTGTAAAGTTGTGCGTAATATTTTTGTTTTCTGTTGCAAATAAAATGTATTCTATTCTTCTATTCTATTATTTATGTGCTGAAGGAGTGTGTACGATACGAGGTCAAGCCACGGGCCCCACCATATTACAGCCGTCGCTGGGTGGGTGTCTGTATCAGCATTTTGGCTAAACCACTTTCGGGCGGGGCCAAGGTGCTGTTAGATATTTATGGTATGTTTATTGATTATGTATATTACAAATAGTTTTTTTTTGTTGTTGTATTAATTTAGATAGTTAATATTTAGTCTATCATTACGGGATGGATTTTATAAATGATGACAAAACTCCATTAAATAAAATATTTAAAAAATAATTGTTATGCTTCAGACAAGTAAAGGCAGTTGAGTTCTTAATACTTAGTTGTGCAAGTTTAGTTTGAGCCCCAATTTTTTGTGCATCAGGGCCTTTATTTGGGAAGTTCAAAGTTTTAAATTTAAATATAGATGGCGCTGTAAACCAACCTTGTTCGACGCCCGGAACGGCGATACACACGCCCTCTGCGTTAAACTTCCACTTGTGGAAGGGACATTCAATACAGTTGCCACAAACATTGCCTCCAACGCCAAGGTTGGCTCCAAGGTGTGGACAATACGCGTCTACGATTCTCGCCACGCCATCTTCACCTCTGTACACGCAGAAGTTTTGACCTGAAACATAATATACGACATATATCAAAATAAAACAATTGCCGGCCAGAACTCAATACAGCTGGTACTGTATTGAGTTTTGGCCGGTTTGTGACAGAAAACATTTAGTGTAGTAAATGTCACAATCATGTTTGTAAAGTTGTTTTCTGTAACAAATAAATATATTTCTATCCTATTTTATATTTTCCCGCGTTCGCTGTAAATAATTACGTCCTTATCTGTATATTTAATGCAATGCTAGTGATTTTGCAAGTTTTAATGTTTAATATTGGTGGATTATTAACCATCAATATCTTGTTTCTGTGCACAAGTGTGGGCAAGCGATATAAAACGGAATAACGTAGTTTTTGTGTTCGCGGGAAATCTCCATAGAAACCCTGGTAAAGTTTCCACCGGTTTGCGAGGGTATATGATGTGACATTAACTTGACCGTAACAAATTATTACTTATAGATATTTGAATAGATTGAGTTGAAAAATCCCACATAACCTGGTCGTATGCCAAATCAGCCGGGTATCTTGAGAAGATCAAGCCCCATAACCAAAAAAGCGATGGTAAGCCAGTCACAACGTTAGTCTAAGACAGAGGGTTTTGGACACATTCGTCTTGCATGTGCTATGATAAGAATTAACAAAGAATGAATGAAAGAATGATTATACTAATAAGTAGGTGCTTACCCAGTTACCTTGTAGCTGTACCTAATAAATCAAACGGAAAAAACGGATAATTTACAAAAATTATAAAATTAAATAAAGAAAACCCGATCTTATCGTGATGTCCGATCATAGTGTATACATACTTTTCTACTAGTCAAACCCTTACGTTTTTGCATCGGGGGTTAATAAGAAGAAGACGAGTTGTAACCCTTTATTTTTTGATTTTGAAAGGTGTTTCTTTGTATTGGTGTACGTGTTTCTATTCTCGCTACACGCTTCATTACCTCCCTGGACGGGAGGAGTTTCCGAGGAGGTTACTCTTCCATGCCAAACTGTTTCCGGAGGACTTACTCCTCCACACTGAGCTGTTTCCGGGAGACTTAACTCCTCCTTACTGCACTGTAACTGGGAGACTCAACTTTCCTAACTGGATCTGGTTTGCCAAAGGAGTATCTATATTCCTCGTTAATTATTTTCGAAATTTTGAATAATAAGAAAATAGGAAGAATATGGAAAGAATTGTATTAGATTAAATTAATTAAGACAAGCGAACGGCCCTAACTTTGCCCTATTTATATCTCTGTTCTCCTTCTACCTACCAAATAAAGAGTTATAAGAAATCAAAAAAAAGAAGGCGAATGCGAGACGTGTCATCGTTGAAAACACGAACGACTTATTTCATCCCTGATGAAGTTCACCAAATGTGAACGAAACTATTGTTAGACCTTTCCAACAATCAGGTAAGTACGCGTGAAAACCCCTATTCTTAAACAATAAGAAGAAGATTATTACCCAAAGCATCGACAGCCTTGACTGCCCCCCTCTTCAGGTCTCTGCTTTCAGCGACGGCGAACCAGCCGTTTGGGTAAGGAGGTGGTATCTTTGTTCCTAAACGTCTCGTAGCCTGAGCTCTATCGATGCGTGCCTGGCGATCCGGTCCTGGTGTGACGTGCTCGAATCCAACCTCAGTTAGTTCCTGATGATAATAGCAATAACCAACTATAGCATGCAAAATATATAGCTTAAAATATATTATAGCTATTTAAAGTTTAGTTCGGACAAAATCTATATATATGTATGTAAAGTGTAACCGTAAGGTGTGAAAATACTTAAGAGTGATAATGATTAAGGTGATAATCTACCCATGACAGTGAACCCATTGTGGAACAAAAGAGATGTTTCAGAAATGTATGGAGCTCCAGCCAGGACAGTGTACATGATACCATAAATACGTCAGGGAGTACCTTAATAACGAAGCTTATCGCAGTGTATAAAATTAATTACGAATAAAAATATTTCCACAGAAATTTGCGCGTTTCGTTGTGTCAATTTTGATATTTGTGCCAGACGGTACAATTCACATACCAATGTGACCATTAGAGTCATTTTAGAATGCAAAAACTTCCAGAGATGCCATAATTTCACTACAATCCACAGAATTTAGATATTATTGTACACAATAAAGTAGCCAATTGATGCAAGTTTCATTGATACACAATATTAAACACATCTTGTGGAATTTTTTGGTAGACGTACACCGTCCTGGCCGAAAATGAAACAAATCCTTTAAGTTGACATTTTATAAAAACAAATTTACTAACCTTTACATAACAAATCGGATCAAAATATATTTTATACGTCAAATACATCATCAAAATCACAACAAAAACAGCTATGGTCGTGTAATTATTCTGTACTAAAAAGTTGCAGGCAGATTGCAGCGCCGTCAATGCAGCGTTAACGTAAAAAAAGTCAGTCTCAGAATTAAAAATGGTGTTGGTGCATGTGTAGGTTTTCGGGCACGCCATGTTTACGAACGTTTGGTTCTTTACGAGCGCCATCTGTAATTAAAGAAATAATAATATTAACAGTAATACTGAAATCACCAAAATTATATGAAATTGATGATATTATAAAAACAATTATTTAGACGCTCTCAATTTATTGGTGGATCTAGGCGTTCACTTTCAACTAAACTTTTACACAGCACAATAGGTAATATGGCGAGTGCGCCATCTATCCAGAAAAGCACGAATTATCTCAATACTCTCGACCAATCACAACGCCTGGCCTGCGTCATTTACAGAGCTTTGTCACACATAAGTCACGTAATGACGAAAATGTGACGACAATGACGTGCGCAATGTCACTGCCCGGTCCGAGCGGAAGACCAGCGCTAGCTGCTGCACCAGCTGCAGCTAGCTTTTATGCTGAGTTGTGACAAACATATTATAACATACAGTACTTTAGCTGTTAAACTATAGTGTGTATGTTTTTCTTGTTTTTGTGTGATTGTCGAAATAAACATTTCAATCATTCATTCATTCACATATTCAGAGGAGTCCTCAAGCACAACAACCTTGGTAGGAGTACTCCTTTGATGAAATGGAAGAATTGTGGAAGTAACTCTCTTTACCACCACGAAACATGTATAAAGAGCCTGAGCTATCGATGAAGGAAAAAACATAAACATCGTGAGAAAACCATAGCATGGTGGTAGGACGTTCTCTATCGCTCGCCTGGCTAGCTACCACCCTCAAGTTGAAAAATCTGTCGCCAAGCACCTAACAGTGTGTTTCGACAGCCTTTCTTGAAAGCCAGTGTATTCCAAACTAAGCATGCCCCATCTAAGAGCCACAGTGTCGCTGACTTCCGTGCTCGTGCAAGCTTGTAGTCAAATGCCTAGCTGTGTTGGATTAAAAAAAGAGTTTAGAAGCGACTTCAAAAAAAAACCGACTGCTAAATCTTAAAACCTGTGTATCATCCTTAACTTTACTTTTTTTCATTTTGATTTACCCAGCGTTACTCTCACGACTTGTTAGTCGTGAGAGTGACGCTGGGTAAATCAAAATGAATCTATTGACACCACTCACATAAAAATACAACAAACCGTTTAGGCTCTACTGTGTGCCAAAGAAATATACATACATACACTCGAAAAAAATAACCCTCCTTCTTTTGCAAACGGATAAAAAGCGGTAACATAATATGAAATTTGAGAAATGAATCATCAAGTAAACAAGCCTGTATCTAGCTCATAATGATATTCACGCTCATTCCATCGCTATCAATCAGTACGGATGCATTAAACATTAAGCTTAAATTATGCGCATTCAAATCTGTCCTATATGAAGGGATTTTACTATTTTTAGAGCTGCGTAGGAAAACTACCGACCATAACAATTTCTTATGCAAATTATTCAGTTTTGCTATCTCGCATTGCAGTTTAAGGGGTAACAGAAAGACTAGGTTTAGAGAATACCAATGGAACGTTATGGGACCTTTATTAATGCATATTTTTTATTTATCTATCTGAATTATATTTTCTAGGAATCATCGTAGAGTCTAAACCGCTGAACTAACACACATGAAATTTGGAGAGTGAATTCATTATAGGGTGTAGGGGTGTACTGAGAAAGGATTTTTGGAAATTCAAGCCATTGAGGGATCAAATTGGGTCCAAAGTCGTTTTTCTTATATTCCATTTTATGTCGCGGCGACAGCAGCTACTTGTACGAGTAATTGATAAATCTTTTTAAAATTATATTTTTAATATAGAATATATTACATTGATACAAATATATATATTGAACACACAGATTTTAATATAATGTAATGTTTTAAATTACAACATTAATTAGTTAGAAAAGAAGTGGTTTCTAGCAATACGCCCAAAACGCTTTGTCACGCTGAATCGCTAGATCTTTGAACAAAATACAAGCCAGCATTTCGGTCACGCGCAGATACCTTTAGTCGTACCAACAAATCTTTAAAAACGCTAAAAGCTCCCGGTCCCCACACGTACCGGTCCGAAATTTCCTACCCCAAACGGCAAAAACAAATACGCACTATTAAGAGATGAATATTTGCACTGCTTGGGGCATTCTACTGACAAAGCCCTGACCCTAAAAGGCATTTACGTTTAGAGTAAACAGGTAAACCAAAACAGTCACAATATGCTGGCCACAAAACCGACCGATTGGCCTTTGCCACATTTTTCGTCCAAGATGCATTTTTTGGCCAATATGCAAAGGTGTTGGATCACTCGGACGACTTCACCACAAGACCAAATGAGATGGTTTGCAAGAGGAGGCTTATAGAATCACTGGGTAACCTCTTAAGTCAGTGACCTGAGCTGCGCAGTATCGATGAGTAGTTCTGTCTGTGTGTGTGTGTACGAGTGTCATGTGTGTTAGTGTGTATGTGGGGGGCAGGGAACTCGTCTACTCATGACCCTGTAACCGACATCTGAACATGACGTGCTCTTGCAAAGATTTCCACCACCATGTCGTTGATGAGTATGTTTATTGGGCTTTGTAGTTAGAGTCGGTAAGTAAATGTTGATGATAATGACGAAATTATACACCTATAGAAATCATCGTCATCCGCAGCCTTCTGTATCCCATTGTTGGATATAGGACTCTCTCATTTCATACCATCTGCCTCGGTCCTGTGCTAATCTTGTCCAGGTTAGATTTTATGTCGTTAACCCATCTCGCTGGTGGTCGACCGACGTTTCGCTTTCCTAGTGTGGGCTACCACTCTGCTGAAGCCTTACCTGACCTGTCGTCACATTGAATCACAATAGACATAGATCAAATTAGATGGTTTCCCAAAGAGTCTCTTTAGCAAATATTGTATTTAAAGAGTATATATATTTAAAGAGCGACAGAGAACAGGTTCTCTGAATGCACTCGTATATCCATTTAGAGTTAATTTTTTATTGCAAATGGGTGGATCTTCTCAGCTTCCAAGGACTATCCTATCCTACTAATATTATTAACGCGAAAGTTTGTAAAAATGGATGTATGTTTGTTATTCTTTCATGCAAAAACTACAGAAGTTATATGGATGAAATTTGGTTCGGAGATAGTGTAGACTTGGGAATAACAGGCTATTTTTTATCCTGTATTATGTAGTCATGTAAAGAATGGGCAGGAGTTATACCACAGCACACCAGTTTGAACGAGATCATACGTCGGAGTTTTGGCAGAGCTGGATTCCCAGTTTTGGAACCGAAAGACGACTACGAGACGACAAGAGGCCCTACGGGATGATTCTTATATCTTGGAAGATAGGACAGCTTTTTGTTCGGGACGCTACTTGCGTGGACACTTTGGCTTTGTCTCATCTTCTTGTAACAGAGGTTCAAGCTGGAGCTGCCGCTGCCAAGGCCGAAACCCTCAAACGGCGCAAATATGCTACCCTTGACAAGGTGTACAAGTTTATCTCGTTTGGGATAGAAATCATGGGTTCGTGGGGGCCATTCGCTCCCACCTTTACAGGGACTTGGCCAAGTGTTTGGTGGAGGACAGATTGCAAAATTACTGGATATTTTCTAGGTCAAAAGATCCACAGTCTATTTACCTGACTGCGAAAGAAGGAGAGCAATGTTTTTCGAGTGTACGTATATTTCTTTGTCACGCCCTAAAGCCTAAACGGCTTGTCGTATTTTTATGTACGTGGTGTCAATAGATTCGTCTCAGTCGTGACAGTGACACTGTGAGCATCAAAATTAAAAAAGGAACTAAGGATGATACACAATTTTAACTATTTAGCGGTCTGGTTTTTTCGAACTCGCTTCTAACCACATGTTAGACAAGATTTTTATTCTTTATAAATACAATAGTTGTATATTTTAGTTTAGTTTCATTTAGTTTAGTATATTAGTGTATTTTAATAGTTTTTTCTAATATTGTGTTTAGTGAAAATGTATTACCATATCTTTTGTCTTTACGGGGAAAGAAATAATCCTGAAGAAACTTGTCGGAGAAGTTTAGCCATCGAGGTGAGTAAAGTCCCTGAATCCGCAAAATGGCGAACGTGGTGGAAAATTTCAAAAAACCTTTGATAAAAATTAAAGATATTTTTAGTAAGTACAAAAGCTTACTGTTAGTACTTATTTAAATTGATTAAAGTAACCATCGATGCATTTTGAGGAATGTACTGAAAAACCATAATTCTTACGACGCAATGGTGAGTAAAAATTACCAGCTACTGATTATTTTCAGGATGCTGTTGGTATTTCCTCGAACTCTATCCATAATAATGCTACTTTCCCGAATAACGGCATGAAAACCATCGGTTTGCCATTCAGCAAACATTGAAGAGACACTTTAATAACGTCACATCATCATCCTGAAGACCTAATAATTTTGGACGCGTAGAGCGTTTTTTGATTCTTTGAGAATTTTAATGAGCATTGTATCAGCGCAAAAATATGACTGTTTTATGGTGATATAAAAGACAAAAAAACGGTAAGGCCTAGTAAATTATGAGCTATATCTTATTGTATGGACAAGTTGGCGGTCTATTTATAGTTGTGTCTATGTAATGTATAGCTAGAACATTTTACATGAAAGATTTATTAAAGATTTATCCTCGTCATCAATATAATATATAAAAATCAATTAAACTTTTCCTTGTAATTTTAAGTTATGTTCGGACTATTCAGTACATGGTTTATATGAAGTTTGCACAAAATTGGTGAAAAGAGTATTTGTTTTTTTTTTTCATCCTGCACAGCTTGGCATTTGACCACAAGTTCGACCACGGAAGTCAGCGATACTGTAGCCCTAGATCGAGCATGCCTAGTCTGGAATACACTGGCTCACAAGGAAGGCTGCCGGAACACACCGTTAGGTGTTTGGCACCTAACTAGTTTTCCTGCATTCACCCAAAAAATTGCGTCTTCGTCTAAGTTATATTTATTGTAAAACTAATGATTGTTTGAGTATTGTTGAGTAATATTGGTGGATTATTAATCATTAATATCTTTATGTGTACAAGTGTGGGCAAGCGATACAAAGACGGAATAACGTGGTTGAACAGAAACGCTAGTAAAGTCTCCACCGCTTTACGAGGGCACATGAAGTGACTTTAACGTGACCGCGACAATCAAATTATTTGACTCCACTTTGCAACTTGACTATTTTGTACAGACTTTCAAACAGAGGAGGTACCCAACTACCTAATTTTAATTTTCATTAATGACTGATTTTTCTTTGTCTTGTATCTGATCGCTTGGAGATGGGTACACTGATTAAAAAAATTATGTTTTTGTATTAATAGGGTATACTTTCCGTGTAAACCCATTTAAATTTAATCAAGATCGGTCAAGTGATTTGAATTTAAATCGTAATAGATAAAAAAGTTATATCGACTCCTGTAACATAAGTCGATTTATTGTCACTTTTATTCAAAAATAATTACATAATATGAAAATGCAAAGATCTAGAGTATCAACATAGTATCATGGCCAATAAATTAAGAAAAAAAATTGACAGCTGGCTAATAAATATGAGCTTACTGGAACAAAGTTCTGGTGGTCAAGTCTGTTATTTGAATTGTCTCAGAATTACAATTGCATTTTGTCAAAATGGACGTTTCGACATAGAATAGATCAGAGTTAGTATTAAAATTTTTGTTTTGTTTAATACTAACAGTGGCCTATTCTATGTCAAAACGGTCATTATGGCACAATACAATTGTGATTCTGAGACAATTCAAATAACATACTTGACCACCTGGAAGATGGCATGGATGGCGGGTGGATGACATTGACAGTTTATTGACAATATCAGAAAGAAAAATAAAAAAAAAGAAAGTCTTCTTCAAGTTATGTCTAAACGGACATTGAAAAAATGTGATTAAGAATTAGATTAAACATATGATTAGACTTCACATCTGGACTCGTATAAATTTATAAATTTTATTAAAAATTAATAGCGCTAGTGGTAAGCTTTTAAATAAAAATAACTTAAAAAAAAGTTATCGGCCTCTGCCGGATTGAAGTTGGTAGTAACTTTTTTTTAGTAAAAACTTAAAAAGAAAAATGACCACACTAACCATGGCGGGATATACACAAATTAATTTTAAAAGTAGATCAGCAAACTAACCTTCAATTCAAACTTTTTATTGAGAACTCTTTCGTAGTGAAAAGGAAAAAGTCAACACCAAGTATGCCGGGACTTGTTGACAATTTAATTTTAAAAATAGAACGGCAAACTAACCTGCTATCCAAACTTTTCATCGAGAACTCTTTCGTAGAGAAAAGAAAGAAGTCCACACCAAATATAGCGGTATTTCTTGACAATTTAATTTCGAAAATAGAACAGTAAAAAACGCTTTTCGCCACGACGTCTGGAACCCACTAAGGTTTTTAAGTTATGGCTTCAAAGCAACACAGCAATTTTACATAAATGTATAAATGGTAATTTGTAAGAGGAAAAAAATGGTCTAAAAACAAAATTTAGCGCGATTCTTTTGTGATAACCACGGGAACTTTAAATTCCTGCTTCGACATTTTTGGACATTTTAACCGATATGAAAATAGGAGAAGGTTTTCAATGCTACGATATATTTATTAATTATTAGTAGCCCGCCCCGGATTCGCTCGGATGGTTTTTTTTCCAAAAATTCTGCAGCGTATGCGATGACATTTTTATCCTATGTTTTTTCTGCTTGGGTTGGTTTTAGTGGGAAATTCTAAGGATCTCTAAACTATTAGTATTTCTGGACAAATTTTAGCTTATTAACGGAAAAAGAATTATTGAAATCGGTCCAGTAGTCTTTGAGTTTATTCCAAAATCATCCAACATCCAAAAATTAAAATCTTTCCTCTTGACAGTATTCGTATAGACTAACTCTTTACTGTCATCACAGATGGCGCTAGTGGTTGCTGTAGAAAATTTATTTTATATAAATTAAAAGTATAAAGTTCAAAAGTTTGAAAAACAAGATTAAAAAATATATATATATTTCTACAAAGTTCCCAAAAAGCTTCCCAAATAGTATTTGATTTGAGCCGTTTATAACACCCCAAAAAACGACGCAAAAACGACGGGGAGTTAAAAGTTTGACGCATGTGTGTGTGTCTGTAGCATCGTAGCTCTCAAACGGATGGATTGATTTTGATTTTTTGTACGAATAGTGTATTAGTTGATAATGTTCTTAGCTATATTTCATAGAATATCGGTCTTAGATGGCCGCCGCCAGAGCCGACTCCGCCAAATAGGCGTGTACAATTTTTTTTTCAAATTAAAGGGGATGTTTGAAAGGCACTGTGATAATTTCTAATCCAAGATGGCTGCCACAACAAAATGTTTTTCAAAATGTTCAATTTTACTTATTTCATTAGTTTCGATGCTACATAGTTCGGTATAAAATAGTTTTAGATAAATTATGCAATGAGTCGTTTGGTATAAATAAATAAATATATTATTCCAGTATTAAACAAAAGATATGTAAAAAAAATCTAGTGTTTTTGAGACCCTTGGTATGACAGCTAGATGACATTTAGCCAGAAGAACTTCTTTCTACTTTAAAAGAACTTCTTTTAAAAAAATTTGATTGATGACTCCAATACGGTAGGCGCCGAACTTAGTAGAACTTTTACAGTTAATTCGATTCAAAAATCAAACTTCGATTTTCATATCTAAAATACCCTTTCAAATAAAAATATAATTTTACAAATAGGTCCTGCCATTTTCGAGAAATCGTGTATGAAATACAATTGGTTAGAAGCGATTTAAAAAATAACCCGACTGCGAAATCCTTTATCCTGTGTATATACTTATTTATTTTAATTTTGTTATACTCAGTGTCACTCTCACGACTAAGACGAATCTATTGACATCACTCACATAAAAATACGACAAGCCATTTAGGCTCTAGAGCGTGACAAAGAAATATACATACATACACTCGAATAACATAACCCTCGTTCTTTCGCAGTCGAATAATTTGTTTTTGGAAGTCAGTATATTACTGTTGTTTATCGATCTAAATCGAAAATGTTTATAGAATAGAATAGAACAAATTTTTATTTGTAACAGAAAATTGAATTACTTTGACAGAAATGTCACAATCCGGCCCCAACTCAACATAATGCTGGCTGAAACAATGTAAATATAATAAAAAATAAAAAGAATAAAGCTTTAAATTATGTAAATCTATAATATAAAAATGAATCGCTGAATGTGTTCCTAGGCGCAACTCTCGAGAGCAACTGAACCGATTTTGCTAATTCTATTTTTAGAATATTCCTTAAAAGTACGATACGGATGGTTCTTACGGAGAGAAAAAATTAAAAAATTGCCTGAAAAGGTCTAAAAACAACACACTATTCTATATTCCAATACAATCGATTCGTAATAATACTTAAAAGTCAATGTGTACTTTAACACCATACCATAAAGTGTAAGTGTTAGTGGAAAGGTTCCGGGAAGGTGAAACAATTGAGTGACGCGGACGTTAATATTGTAAAAATATAAATGTTAATATTTGCTGACCCAGCTTCCCCATTAGCAGAATAAGTATTAAAAAATAACAATTAATGAGTCTACTGTTAGGCGGCACGAAGTTTGCCGGGGCAGCTAGTTATATAATAAATATATGTTATAAGAACAATAAAAGTATCCAAATAAGTTTTTTAACTTTATTTTTTCTAAGTAATCAATAATTGATATGTAACAAGACTTGCCTGTAACGAACGTTATTCAAAGACCAATAAATTTTTCTTGTTCTTGTAACAACCAGCGCTGATCTTCCGTTGGAACCAGGAGGTGAAGTCACGCACGTCACAAGCAGTTAAGAAAGTGTGAAGAAACATTTCGTCTATTGTCGAATCTCCGCGTAAAATTAATAGTATCACCGACCCTTCACTGTTTTCGTGTTTCTGATAGAATTTTCGTTCCTTTGCCTACCTCTTTTCACCTCCTAAATTGTAACATATTTTTTTTGTCATTGATGTCAATCGCTTCACTATGATGTATTTTAGGCCTACACATTTTATAACTTTGAAAAAAGGTAATTGTATTCTGCACAATAAAAGTTTTTAATAGGCATCGTATCGATGCAATAATATGACTGCTTAGGAAGCTTGTAACTTTAAAGTGATATAAAAACAGAAAAAATTAAAACGGTAAATCCTAGTAAATAATGTGTTAGCTATGTGAAAAAAACTGGAATCGGACAGCATTAAAAGGTAGAAAAGAGCTATATTTTATTGTATGGACAAGTTGGCCGTCTATAGCTGTATTAAGCGCGTATTATTTATTTTTATTTATTGGTTACCACGGTAACGCGACACAGTAGAAAGTCAGTTGCTCAATTTACGCGGAGTCTTGTTATAAGACAAAGAGTTACTATTAATGTGGTCGAAAGGTCATCAGTCTTTAGAAATAATAGTCATTATCAGTCTATGTCAATAGTTTACTTAGGCCCGGTTTGTCATTGCTAGATGTATTCGCCCGATAGCTGTTAAAGCGATGAAAGAGACGGCACATCTCCTTTGGCTAGTAATTGACAACATTTCAAATTTTTAACCCACCATTTTCATTACAACAATGGAGAGACAAATGAAAAATAACGTACTTCTATTTTTTATATTATTCAAAATGTAAAAATTACGTTATTAGAGATTTTTGAAAATTAAATAATTATAAGTTCAGCTTAATGTTAGTCTCGTCAAAAGCTGGTAAAAAAATGATGTCATTAATTATCTGTATTTTTGTTGTTTATTTTGGTACGGTTCAAAGATGACAGTTACAATATTTTTTTTTATTGGCGGCATCTGACGGAGTTAGCATAAATACGAGATTTTTTTCATAATTATTTCGTAAATATCTTGAAAGAAGAATCTCGAAATGGTTTCGTGTAGGTACTAAGCCGAAAAGAGGTCACTAATACTCATCCTAAAGAACAACTTTTATGGGATCAACTCTGAAATCGAGAAAAATCGGTTGTTTCTAATATTTTTAGACGACAATAAAACTTTTTTTATACTGTTCAGTTTAGGTTTGGTTGGTCCCATAATGAAAGTTGTTCGTAATGAGTATAGTGAACCGCTTTCGGCTTAGTACAACTCTAACCGAAAGCCTTGTACATATAAATATATATATGTACTTAGGTGTATATATATACAAGGCTTTCGGTTAGAGTTTATATATATATTTAAACACCATTTTAAGCAGAAACTTAATAGTTCCAACCCGAATTTTAGTGCGCTTAAGTATTATATTATAATAAAGCCCTATTATAAAGGGTTATCGCTTAGGGGTGTACTAAGCCGAAAGGGGGACACTATACTCATCCTAAGAAACAACTATCACTATGGGACCAACTCTGAATACCACAAAAATCAGCTGTTCCATACAAAAAGTTGATCAAAGAAATGTATAAAGCAGCTGTATTTTTTTCTTGAATTCAGTGTTGGTCCCATAGTTAAAGTTGTTCATTAGGGTATAGTAACCCCCTTTCGGCTACGTGCACCCCCAGGCGATGACTCGGTATAGATTTTTTGCTTAAATCGCGAATTAAAATGCAAGTCTCAACGCTTAAGTTATCTCATAAATCCGGCTTAAGAGATAACTTTAGCGATAAATCCAGCACTGGCTACTTGTAAAATTATAATTTAATATTGTAATAATCGAGGATTGTAATGTCTTTAGTAATAAAGCATTCATCTAACTATCTTAATAGAAATACCTACCAATCAACAAGATAAGGTAAATTGATGAAGTCGTTAATTTGCGGAAATGCATTTGTAATAAGATAACATATAAAAATTTTTAGTGTTTTTCCACCTCGTCTTGATGTCAGCGTGAGAAATAGAAAAACTATTATTGTTTTTATGGTATGGTTGCTTCGAAAGAGCTTTCGAGCGAGCGCTTGAAGAGTCAACATCTCCTGAGGATGCCTTGGGCTAATGCGAAACACGTATCGAGGAAGTTGGATACTGAGAGAAAGAGAATTAATAAGGTGAGGTGTGGCGGTGGTGAGGAGGAACCACACCATAAAAACAAAAATATTTTTCGATTTCTCACACTGACATCAAGACGAGGCGGAAAAACACTACATATTTTTTATATACCATCTTATTAAGATAAGGTAAGACAACTCTTTGTTAACATAATGTAAGCTTATAAATATATGCTAGGTATTTTAATGGTGGCCTTATCGCTTAAGGTGATCAATGTGTAAATAAATATACCTACAAAATACAATACAGTGATACAATTTCAGTTGTGGCAACTGGACAAACAATGGAGGAACTGCCGTCTCCTTTATTGCCTTAATAGATTATTAAGACGAATATTTTTAACAATGATAAATCGGGCTTTATATTATAGGGCATATTATTATCCCCAATTTTGTTGACAGTTTGTTTGTACTACTTAACCGTCCACAACTGATTGACGGCAGGAAATATATAACGTGTAACAGAAAGGTGTGACAATACTTAACGGTGTTAGTCTACACGTGAAAGTGAACCCACAGTAGAACAACATTTTGCAAAATTTGAGAAAAAAATATTAGATTCTCAATAAAATTGGTCAAGTTACTCGTATATGGAGGACACAATATGCTTTATTTTTAATTTTGCAAAATATTGTTCAACGCTGGGTTCACTTTGACGTGTAGACTAACACTGTTAAGTATTGTCACACCTTTCTGTTACACGTTGTATAATAATACTACGTATAGAAGGGACACTTCACAGGGAAGCCTCACGGCTAGGCCTGACAGGAGTCAAGCCTTCCTCACCCGCACCTGATTTAAAGTTAAATTTGAGTAACAAATCGCAAGGGGCGTTATTTGTGATTGCATTTTTACTACAAACTTTGGACCGGTTCTAAATGTTTGGAACATTGAGATAAACATACTAACAGACTAACGCAAAATGTGTTAAAGATGAAGCAAACACAATTCCTATCGATTGCCTACTTAGGGTAGTCATCTAGGAGTGAATAAATGAATTAACACATTATTGTAGAACACATACATCAAATATACAGGAAATCCTACATCTAGTGTCACATGTGGCGGCCCGATCGCTATAGAAGCGATCTCTCGTAAAAGAAGTAATATATACAAATTATGACATGGTAATAAGTAATCCGAAAGATTAACGCTTATAATCTATAGCGACTTTAAATTTTTGTTATTTTAAAAAAGAAGTGTCAATAATACTCTTGATTCGAGAAAATAAAATCATCTGTTTCATACATTTAATATTTGACATGTGATTATTTTCCTCAAATTCAGGAATGGTACCTAAAAGTTTTTTGTTAAGGACTTTCTAGACTAGGCATGCTACATCTAGCGCTACAGTATCGCTGATTGAGACTACTACTTAGACTAGCTGTGTAGGATTAAAAAAATACAGTGATCTCCTTTAGGACATGTGCACACTTACTTACCTTAAGATCTTGTACATTGCTTATAACCATGTTCCTACATAATAAAGTTAATTTGAATTTGAATTTAGGCTTAGTTCAATACAATACAACCTGAACCTGATGTATCAAGCTGAAATTCCAATCAAATACTTAAGTCTACTGTCCCTTGAAGCTGAGGAAATATCAAACTTCTAAACCAACGCAATCAAAAGATAGAAATTTTCGTCACTCACAAGGGAAAGTACTTCCCGTGAACTTAGAATCCTGAAAAGAGATGCTTCAATAATGTATGTAGCTCCGGCCAGGACAGTGTACATGATAACATAAATACGAGCACGTCAGGGATTATTAATCATTAATATATCAATCAAATTCAAAATAATGTAACTTATCTATTGTACAAAATTAATTTCGAGGCCAAATATTTATGCAAAAAGGCGAATTTCGCGTTTTTGATGTGTCAATTTTGACGTTTGTCACGGGTGGTTCAATAATAACTGATAGACTAATGTGATCATTGAAGTCAACCTAAGATTTAAAAACCTTCCAGGGACGCCACAATTCCACTATAACTCACTTTATTCCACTAGAAATGAGATATTTTTGTACAAAATGAAGAAGGCAACTGATGCAGGTTTCATAAATACACAATATTAACCACATCTTTAGGCATTTTTGGTAGACGTACATTGACTTGGCCGAAAATGAGATAATTCCTTTGATACAAAGCAACGTCTTATAGTACAGATAAGAGAAAAATCGCGAAGAGCATAAGTTTTTAGTCATATCATTAAAATATTTTTAGTAATTTTAAACTTACTACCCATTTGTATTGTTTAAGAAAACGGGATAACATTAACGTAACACGCTTTATTTTTCTAATTAAAATTACTACCCATTTACTACAGGTTTGCACGGAACCCTCGGTGCGCGAGTCCCGATTTTTTTGTTAAAATTTCACTATCTAAACGGTTGTCTGTTGTTTGCCGGAAAGATATAAGCAATAATACTCATATGCCCGAATTTCATTTGCCCGAATTGTTTGTTTTCCATAAAATTCATATCACATTATCTTGTTTGTTAGATTCCATAATGATTCAAGTGCCATACGTATTGTTATCCATTTTATTAATTGCAATACTATTATTTAACAGAATATTTCAACGCTATACTAAATTAATTTCAAATACAACTAAGCTTTTTTAACCTAAACCTATTGATTGTTGATATTAAACCGATTTTAGGATTTTTTTCTAAAAGTAATTTAGATGGTATATGATAATTACGATTTATAATAATGAAAACAAATGAATATTATTGAAATGTACTTTATGAGAAACGTTTTCTAGCACGTGATTAATTTAGTAAACGATGAGTATGACCTAATAAAATTATGAAAAACAATATTATATCAGTTGACTAGAAAACAGATGAAATTATGGCAAATGAAATTCTGGCAAAAGTGGGTGTACCCCGTGAAATATATCATTAGGTATTAAAATATTTTTTCTTGTTTCTCTGTTTTTACGGAGTAGTCTCCGAGACGACTAAGCTGATTTAAATGAAACCTTGTATGGTGGTAGATTATATCCCTGGTCAACATATAAGTAGGATACTTTTGATCCCGGTAAATTAAAGAGAGAGAATAATAAATACCACGCGGACGAAGTCACGGGCATCAGCTAGTATTAGTCTAAAACTTAAGGAAAACCAAAATTTACATATATGTACGTCATTATTTTCGAGGCATTTCTTGTACAAGTATAGTCCGAATGAAATAACACAATAGATTTTTCAACCGACTTTAAAAAAAGAGGATGTACTCAATTCGACTATTTATTCTACCAATTAAAAAAAAATAAAGTATTTCAAATTCCACTGTATTTTTTTATATTTTTTACCTGATTTCTCGGATGCGGGTGAAAAATTATTTAAGTTTTTTGTTCAAAAAATTATATTCCCGTTTTAATCTTATCAGAATTGATCTAGAGATTTGTTTTTAAAACAACAAGATCACGATATTTTTATTGGCCTTTAATTAATTCAATATTTTAAAAAAATACTTAAATAACGTATTTAAATTATTTTATGGTTCTTATAACATATATTTATTATATTACTAGCTGAACCAGCGAACTTCGTACCGCCTAACAGGCGACTCTTTAGGAGTTATGTTACCATAAATATTGACATTAATATTTATACACTCAATTGTTTCACCTTCCCAGAACCTCTCCACTAACACTTAAACTTTATGGTGTTGTATTAAAGTACAAATTGACGTTATAGTATTATAGGTACTTTTTTTTTAAAAGAATATATAGGACGGGCCTGGGTCGCGTCTATCGACTTATAAAAAAATCTAAATTGTTGATGTACGTGCGTCAATGCGAGGAATAAATGCATCTGATATCGCGAGATGAAAGATTGGTGAATGACAGAAGGTAAACTTTTAATTTTATTTAAGAAGACGGGTAGCGTGAAAACCCGACTTCTGAAACAAAATTAACTTCTCATATAATAAATTTATTTATTTCTTTCATATTTCAAACTAGCTGCGCCCTGTAATTTTACCCGCGTTAATTAAAGTCTACAAAGTAGTGTGTTAATCCAGGGTCTAAGCTATCTCCTATCACCAAGCACCTAACGGTTTGTTCCGACAGCCTTCCATGACAGTGTAATCCAGACTATGCTCCATCTAGGGCTACTCTTGAACCCGTGAATCCCGTGAACGCGTTTGCCTAGTTGTGTAGAATAAAAAAAAAACACTTTCGTAACTGATCTTTGATAACCAGATAGGTCACAAGAATTTCAGAATTCCGATTTTATTGCTCCAGATGTACAATGGACTACTAATATATAGAAGAGAGGAGGATATATAGGAACTAAAAATAAGCTAATTATTATACTAAGTAATATCTGGAATTACGCCAATTGACAACATTACACTTTTGCAAAATGATGAACATTCGAAACCCATTTCGAAATAATGTAATGAAGAGTTTTTTAAGTCTACTTTCTTCCAAGTTATTTACAAAATACTGATGAAAAAATCTTGTATTTATGTTAAGACTGTTATGATGATGAGAGATGCTACCAGTAATAGTTATTTGTTATACAAGAGTGCAAAGTTACTTTTTAACTGCGTGCTCACTTTTGATGACCGAGCAAGCGAAGGATTCTCGCTGCGCTCGTGATTAAAAAATTAGAATCCTGAGCGTTAACGAAAGAATTAAAAGAGCACAAGGTGAAAAATGTTTGCACTCGAGTGCAACACGTAAATTTTCATCCCACCTCAGCGACTAGAAATGACTACATACGAAAAAAAATAATTGAATCACACATTTTAGTTTTTTCATTTATTTATAACATAAGAATTTAACAATATGACGTGAAAAAAAATGGCGCTCGCAAAACAAAATAAAAAAAATACAGCAAAAAGGTTCCGAGTCTGAGTTTTTAACAAAATAAAAAAGGTTGTATGATGAATTCGGCACCATAGAGGTAGAAGTGCACACGATATTCTAAATTCAAATTTACTTTATCCTCTAGCGCATAAAAACGGCTTTTGCACTCAGATATCGAATAGCAAAAATACTCTTTCCGAGATGGTGGGATGAAAATAATATTGTTGTGTCTGTCATATGTGAACCATACCAAAACTTTGGTAACTTGGATAGGAAACTCGTACTAAACACTCTGCATTTTACATAATCTGTTAGACGATATTGTAATAGGCATGTTATTTGACACTCTTAAAGTGACCGTTATTCCTGGCGCCATCTTGGATTTAGGACGCCATATTGATTTACAAATGACGTTCGGTCTCGCTGAATTGTATCATTTAAATGACTTCGAGATTTCTAGAAGCTAAACAATTTCTAACAGGCTTTTCTTAGCTTTTTTTATCGTATACAGCTAGGCATTTGACTACAATCTCGCACGAGCACGCAAGTCACACTGTAGTCCTAGATGGAGCATGCCTAGTCTGGAATACACTGGCTCTTAAGGAAGGTTGCCGGAACACACCGTTAGGTGCTTGGCGACGGAGTTATCAACTTGAAGGTGGTAGCTAGCCAGGAAAACGATAGGAAACGCTCTACCACCATTTTATGGTTTCCTCACGATGTTTTTCTTCATCCTCAACCTCTCGTACGGCAATCGATCCCATTAACACTCGACCATCATTGCTACAAAAGTCCAAGGCGGGAATTTTGCTACGACGCCGACGTCATTTAATGTCCGAATTCAATAATAAAAAAAAAAAACTTAACAAGTAGTTCATATCGATTTCAAAAAATGAGGAGGTACTCAGGCAATTTGACTGGCTGTATGTTTTTGTGACTTGTTCTCTCTGATATGATTTTATCGATTTGAAACATTATTTTTTGTTTTGATAATCTTTCTAATGGTTCGATTATTAAATCGATATAAATGAATGAGTTCTCGGCGCCTGACGTAATGGAACTCTGTTTTTGTTTATAAGAACTTTAATTTATAGATATACAACGTGTAACAGAAAAGTGTGACAATACTTAAGTTAGTCTACACAGCAAGGTGAAATCGTAGAAGAAAATTTTGTATAATTCGAGAAAAAAATATTAGGTTCGGTCAAGTTGTATGGAGTTTATTAACTTAATTTTTTAAGTAACTTCAATCAATTTAATTGTAATTTTTATAGTCATGTTCCAAAACATGTGCTTTGTGGTGTCATTAATAACGAGGAAAATACGGCAAAATCACGTTTGTTGTATGAGAGCCTCATAAATATTTATTTTATAATGTTTTCAGTATGTGTTGTTATAGCGACAACAGAAATACATCATCTGTGAACATTACAACTGTCTATGTGAATGACTGAAAACGAAGAGTGAAGTCTTAGTACCTAATAGCATTCCGTTTTTATCTTTTAGGCATGAAACCCTAAAAAATACTTACCTATTATAAAAGATTTACACGCCATTCTTTTTAACCAGCGAGCGAAGCGACTTAGTTTCAAATCTGGCGTTTGCTCTCGTCTGTCAGTATGTATGTATGTATGTACTATGTAAGTAACAATTCATTACAAAACAATAATTCATCATTGTCAGCACAAAAAGACTAATTAACAAATAACATGGCACAAAAGGCGGTGTTATCGCTAAAAAGCGATCTCTTCCAGACAACCTTCATATTAATATAATAGAATATATCAATAAAATTTAGTTATTATAAAATGTATATTAAATAATAATATTTGTGACAACATACATATAATAATATCTTCCATAATATAAAACTGAATCGCTGTGTGTGTTGCTAGGCGCAAATCTCGAGAGCAACTGAACCGATTTTGCTTATTCTATTTTCAGAACATTCCTTGAAGTATGAGGATAGTTCTTACAAAGAGAAAAAAATAAAAATTTCCTGAAAAGGTCTAAAAACAACACTTTTCTATACTCCCATACAATCGATTCGTAATAATACTTAAAAGTCAATTTGTACTTTAACACCATACCATAAAGTGTAAGTTTAAGTGGAGAGGTTCCGGGAAGGTGAAACAATTGAGTGACGTGTAAATATTAATGTCAATATTTATACGATGGTAATATTAGTCTTAAAGAATAGACTGTTAGGCGGTACGAAGTTCGCCGGGTCATCTACATAAAATAACAACTAAATACTTATATATACACATATATATACATAAATATCTTTAAAGATATGGAAACTAGATAGACTTATTTTTGGACAACATATAAGCCAGCATTTCTGTCTAACGCAGAGTCCTTCAGACGTACTGACAAACACATATATATATATATGACAAATACATTATGTTCATGACCCACAACCGTCAAAAAGCCAGACAAAGGACATTTATTACAAAAAATAAAACAGGAAGCGTCTGCACAAAAAAATGTAAAAAAAAAATCATCAACAATTTATTCCCCAATTTCCAATTCGGCGATTACGAAATTTATTCGAAGTAAAAAAAGCTGTTTCTGATTCGTATTTTTGGTGTTTTTGTCAGCTACAGAAGGTCGGCATAAATAAATTATTTTTCTGTCTCTGGGGGGATATCAGAATTGTCGTTTCCGTATTTTTTAGGGTACCGTTGGCAGGTAGTAAGATCCCTTGCAGACTAAGACATAAAAGTAAATGTTGCCCCACTTTACCGTAACTCATACTATTGAGTTACCATATCTTTATCACTACGGGGTAAAATGGGCACCATTCATTCATTTTTGTTCATGTTCAATCGAAATAGTGTCACTTTTTTTATTCACATAATTTTGTATCATAACTTTTTAGCAATTTTAAGCTTTTTACCCGACTGCGAAATAAGGAGGGATATTTTATTTAGAAAACTTTCCAGTTACGAAAACGGAGAAAACGAGTTTAGTTGGACCTTTCCAACTGTCAGGTGCGCGTGACAACACGTTATCTTAAACAATAAGGGAGGTTATGTTTTTCGAGTTTATGTACGTACGTTTGAATGTATGTTTATTTGTTTGGGTTTAAGTTAGTAATAAAAATTAAGTTTATAAATGTTAAGTATGTATAGTATAATATAGGCATTTTTATGTATGTTTGTTTGTCACGCCCTAGAGACTAAACGGCTTGTCGTATCTTTATGTGAGTGGTGTCAATAGAATAAATGGGGAATTTCGTCAAATATGTTTGATGAAAATGGGTTTATCACACTTTTACATCTCTCATATTCGGTAAGTAGGTCCTTATTACCCCCAAATGAGGCTTTTAGGTGACCAATTAGCGCTCTAGGGTAATAATGTAGCTAGAAAAACCCTAGGGCGGTAAGTAATTAAAAAAAAAACTTCACTCTTTCAAAAAGTTCGCGTACTTCTAACCATCATACTGGCAATAGACATCATGCATTCAGTCCAATGACAAAAGAGGTCGCTTCGCTATTCAGCCTTGTCTTCGTATGAGTATAATAGTCATCAATTTTAAATATAGAAGCGCGAAGCTCAATTTAGTTTTTGAAAAAAATAATTAAAAAGAAAGATGAAAAAAGGCGGGAATAGAAAACTTTTACTTTAAATATTGTTTGTTTTTGTTATTTTTTTATAATTACATACGTGCAAATTTTGAAAAAATACATGAGTTCTGCAAGTGATGAAGATATAAGCTGCACTCCCGATTCAATGAAAATGAAAGTTGAAGCAGCAATTAAAATGTTTCATTATTGTAATGTCGGTTTTTTTCTACTTACCTCACAATCGAGATGTAAAGCAGAGTAGTTAGCTCGGGTGTAAGCATCAATTGCACCCTCGAACTATATACTAAATATCTCGGGCTGCAATTGATGCCTTACAGCCCTTGGCTACTAATCTTCTATTCTAAATATGGGCATCAAGTGAAAGAGCTTGACTCGTAGAATACTTTATACATTACAATATACTTCAAATCCAAGATGGACGCCATAGCAAATCCAAGATTGACGCCATAGCAAATCCAAGATGGACGCCGGAGCAAAATGGCGAAAATGTTATTTTATTAAATCGTGTCGGTATCTTTACATTAATAATTTAAATATCTTGCTTGTAATCTAATATATAAAGCATTGCCATTCAGCATGGTAATGCGGCTTACATTCTGGGCACGCTGCCCTCTGCTGGTGGGTTGGAGCATTTGTATTATCTGTGGATCTTAAATAGTCTATAGGTAATCTTTGTGCTGTATTTTTTTGTTATTGTAGTTAGTCATTTTGTTTATGTTAATAAAGGAACTAAGATAAGATAAGACAACTTTTTAGTAAAAAAGCAGTTTATAAACACTACTTAAAAACAAAAAGTACAAAAAAAATATGCTAGCTTTCTAATGGCGGCCTTATCGCTTAAAACAATCTCTTCCAGGCAACCATGTTACCATATACATTAATTTAATTAATTTTACCTAACATATTGAGGTCAGTACACACTTTTTTTGTCAGTATTAAAAACTAATCAAATTTCCTACGGAACCCATATCACTAATATTTTTCCCTCCCTTGTCTCTATAT
Organism: Ligdia adustata; assembly: GCA_947049295.1. NCBI lineage: Eukaryota > Metazoa > Arthropoda > Insecta > Lepidoptera > Geometridae > Ligdia > Ligdia adustata. Next base: position 5,821,422 of record OX346242.1, on the reverse strand, counting down.
TTTCGAGACCCGTTCAAAATTCTGAATAAATTGGGTCAACTTTTTTAACATTTTCATAAAGTTGACGTAAAAAATACAAAATATATATTTTTTAATTCGTTACCAACTGGGAACATTTTGCGTCGCATTTTAACCGACTTTAAAAAATACGATATGTTACATACAAAAATAGAAATCTTCCCTCTCTATAATACGAGTGTTAATGTAGATACATATTAAATATATTATGGGCATTGAAAGAGTTACATATAAAATAGGCCGGTCATATTCTACATTAAATTTAATAAACGTGATATAAAGCTGCTTTTTAGGGTTCCGTACCAAAAAGGTTAAATCGGGACCCAGTTACTGAGGCTCCGCTGTACGTAAGTCCGTCTGTCCTTCGTCTGTATCTCATGTACCGTGCGAGCTAGACAGTTGTAATGTTCACAGATGATGTATTTCTGTTGTCGCTATAACAAAACATACTGAAAATAGAATAAAAAAACTTGACAGGTGTCAAGGGACACCCGGATGTAACGAAGCTCCTTAACAAATTCCCAAATAAAATAACAAAAATAATCGTCGCGACACCACACTGTCCAATGCGAAATAGAAAGACGAAACAAAAATAACTGGCTTGCTTTCTATGAGAGAGAGAGAGAGAGAGAGATAGAGGAGCACGCCGTACGCCGCACAACTTTAACAAATGTGTCGTTACAACTTTTGGTCGTAATTTTTTCCGTCTAGTCCCCATTCGCAACGCGCGATAACAAACTTCGTTCCAAAAAATGTTGTAGGTATAGATATGGTACGGAAACGGAATAGGTACGGAACCCTTAGTATACGAATGTAACACTCACTTGTCTGATTTTTTTATATCAGTGTTACAGGTTGTATTCAGTATTTGTAACCAACGACGACTTCATCTTTCACGGATTCGTATTTGGTTTTATATGAAAAAGATTTATATAATTTTTAATTATTCTATGATATGATATATGATATAATTAAAAAAAAAAATCGGCCAAGTACTAGTCGGACTTGCACATTAAGGGTTCCGTATCATTGTCTATTACAATAAAAAAACACGTTTATTGTATAGGAGTCCCCCTTAAATATTTATTTCATTATGTTTTCAGTATGTGTTGTTATAGCGACAACAGAAATACATCATCTGTAAACATTACAACTGTCTGGCTAGCACGGTACATGACATACAGACGGACAGCGAAGTCTTAGTAACTGGGTCCCGTTTTTACCTATAACGTACGGAACCCAAAAACACACTCTAAATACTCGACTATTCTATAAACAATTTTGTTCTGATTCACGTGATTTTTCATTCATCATCACCTCTCTCTCTCTAATGACAAAGGATTTACAACTGTCCCTTTCTAACCCGAACTAGATTTAGAAATGGGGTCGTTTCGGGAATTTTAAATATTTTCTCATAAATTATTTATGTGTCAAAAAATTGGACAGGAAAAGGAATTTCGAGAAAATTCGCTCGTTTTGTAGAATGGACTGTTTTTGAGGAAAATGATGCAATCAGATAAGTATATAGATTTTTTAAATTTTTTTTTACTAATATTAAGTTAATTGATAGAGTCAGGCGTTACTTTGCGGAAATCCATTTATAATAAGATGGTATATACAAAAAAAAAAAACACTAAATATTTTGTATATACCATCTTATTAATATTAAGTTATTTATTTAATTAACAATAAATTATTAAATAAACAATTTTATCTGTATTTATATATTAATATACAATTTATTATAGTTATTTTTTTGACAAAAAAGCTACTGTCATCTTCAATTAAGATAGGCACCGATAAAACTTTTCATTTCAGTTTTTTCAATTTATAACTGAAACTCCTTGACCGTTTTCGATAAAATTATGAGAGTACATGGGATGGATGTACCTTTTTCGAACAAAAACAGAATTTTGGAAATCGTTCCATCTATTCCAAGAAATCAGGTACTTACTTAACAAAAAACTAAAAAAAAAACATATAGTCGAATTAAATACCTCTTCTTTTTAAAGTCAGTAAATAAAAGAGTAAGTTCTGACTGACTAACTGACGGACTGACTGACTGACTGACTCACTGACTGATTGACTGACTGACTAACTGATTAATTGACTGACTCACTGACTCACTGACTGACTGGCTGATTGATTGACTGATTAATTGACTGACTCACTGACTGACTGACTGATTAATTGACTGACTCACGGACTGACTGGCTGATTGATTGACTGATTGATTGACTGATTCACTGACTGACTGATATTTGCTAAGAATCAACGTAGAGCCTAAACCGCTGAACTTAGAGACATGACATTTTAGACAGTGTATTCATTATAGGGTGTGCCTTAAGAAAGGATTATTGGAAATTCAACCCCTAAAGGGATCAAAATTGATTGTTACAACCAGCATTTTGCTGAGTTAAATCTATCACCAAGCACCTAGCGGTGTATTTCAGACTAGGCGTGCTCCATCTAGGGCTACATTGTCGATGACTTCCGTGCTCCTGCGAAATTGTGGTCAATTGCCTCGCTGTGTAGGATAAAAAAAAAGTTGGGGTCGGGTTATGATAAACATTTCATTTCTTATTTATTAACATTTTATTTATCTTCTTTCTTTTTTCTTATCTTCTTATTTATAAAAATCAATTGCTGTTCGTTTGTCTCGCTAAAACTCGAGAACGTCTAGGCCTATTTAGCTGATTTTAGTCTTGAAATGTTGGTCGTACTCCAGGGAAGGTATAAAAGGGTAGAAACATGAAACTGTTAGGCGGTACGAAGCTCGCCGGGTCAGCTAGTTTGTTATATTGTTTTCTTGCAACATAATATGTGTAATTTTGTGATTATCTCAAATTAATAATTTATATATATTGCGTCAAACTTTAAAGTTTCTTAATATTCAATTTTATATTGCAGGCAACGCCGCGGGCGAAAACTACCGATAATTTAAATTTATACATGAAGATATCCCATGCTTTAATAGCAATTCTGACGCAAACCGTTTTATGGAATATTTACAACATACTAGCGCCCGTTCCCGGCTTCGCACGGGCGAACGATAATTTTTTTTATATGAAAAATTCAGCTTATTTTACTCAGTAATAATCTAGCTTTCTAACAGTGAAAGAATTTTGAAAATCGGTTCAGTAGATTTTGAGTTATTTTGTAATATACAAAAGTACACATTTTTGCACTTTTCTCGTATAATATTAGACTAAATAATGTATGTAAATTTACGGTATTCGTGAAGTTGACGTCAGTGGGATGATGGGGTGTTAACTTTTATAACCCGATGCAAAAACTACAGGGTGTTATAAGTTTTGTGGCATTATAGCACCCGAACATAAAAATGGTGAATTTTCACAATCAAGTGAAATCTGTCGCCAAGCACCTAAAGGTGGATTCCGGAAGCCTTTATTGTGAGCCAGTATATTCTAGACTAGGCATGCTCCGTCTAGGGCTACAGTATCGTTGAATTTCGTCGTGCGAACAAGTGATCAAATGCCCAGATGTTCAGGATAATAAAAATAATTAGTTAGACCTTTATGAAAATAGGTCCAAGATGACCGCCGCTATAAATGACGGATTAAGATAAGGCCTTATCTCTTAAAGCGATCTCTTCCAGGCAACCATGCACGTAAATGAATAATATAAAATAAGAGAGGCCTTTAAATATTTCACTGATTATTTATTTTTTTCTTAACTCCCTCAATCAAGTGTATCAAAAGAAAGGGCTCGGTTTTGTAAAATACTATAAAACTATAATTAATTTCTAACCTAAGATGGCCGCCACTACAATATGGCGGATTACTAATTCTTTCACAACCTCCAGCCAGCCAGTTTGAGAGCCAGCGTATTCCAGACTAGGCACGCTCCATCTTAGGCTACAGTATAGCTGACTTCCGTGCTCGTGCGAACTTGTGGTCAAATGTCTAGTTGTCATAAACATTTCATTTAATATTTATTAACAATTAATTTGTCTTGTTTCTTTTTTCTTATATTCTTGTATATTAAAATCAATTGCTGTTCGTTTGTCTCGCTACAACTCGAGAACGATTGGGCCTATTTAGCTGATTTTAGTCATGAAATGTTTGTCGTACTGGAGTACGAAAGTATAAAAGGGTAGAAACATTAAACTGTTAGGGGGTACGAAGCTCGCCGGGTCAGCTAGTTTGTAATATGTGTGTAAAATGAGAGAGCTCGAGTTTATAAAATACTATAACTGATTTCTAACCTAAGATGGCCGCCATCACAAAATGGCGTATTACACTTTTTTCTAATTTAAAAGGTTTTTTTTGCTAAATTTTCAATTTTATTTGTTACGCGAATGGCGAAGAGGAAGGTAGGTAATGTTTTTCGAATGTATATTTGCATGTATGTACTTACCTATGTCTAACTCTTTGTGACCCTCTACAGCCTAAACGGGTGGACCGATTTTGATGTGCGTGGTGTCATTGGATTTGTTTTTATCTGCAGATAGTTATAGGCTATATTAGTGGCATCTCTCGGGTTGACTCGTTAAGAGTATCACCGACCCTTCACTGTTTTCGTGTTTCTGATAGAATTTTCTTTCCTTTGCCTACCCTCTTTACACCCCGTAAATTTTAACTTAATTCTTTGTTATTGGTGTCAATCGCTTCACTATGATGTATTTTAGGTAAAAATGTTTTATTAATTTGAGAAATTATTGAGTTCTGCATAATAAAGGCTTTTAAAAGGCAGCGTAATAATATGACTGCTTAGGAAGCTTGTAACTTTATAGTGATATAAACACAGAAAAAAATAAAACGGTAAAGTCTAGTAAATAATGTGTTAGCTATGTGAACAAAAACCCACTGGAATCGAACAACAATAAAACGTAGAAAATATCTATATCTTATTGTATGGACAAGTTGGCGGTCTGTAGCTGCTTGTACTTTAAATGTCTAACACTAGGGTTTTCTTTTATATTTTATTACGTCATACATACATACACACATTTTTTATGTTTTTATTTATGTATATATTTCTGTCTGATATTTATAACGTATGTTAATCTAAGAGCATTCGTGGGGCTATGACGTCAATGGGATAATAGTATGTCACCGTTTTGAATCGTCTAGCGTTTTTTGAAATTTTGAAAACCAAAAATAAAGTAAGCTGTCTAAGACAATAATTTTTATAGCTTTAAACAAACTTTTAATCAATTCAATTTATCTTAGCGAGTGAATCCGCGGGATTATTAGCTTATTTCTTACATTTAGAGTTTAATTTTATATTTTTTTATATTGAATAAAAATAGTATATACTAGACAGTTATTGATAAAAAAATTAGGGACCACTTAAAAATATATAAAATAAATTTATATGTTACCCCTTCGAGCTATAAGTGATTTTTTTTTATTGGATCACATTTTTTTCTTATTTATTTGACATTAATATAAACTAATTTGGACGTATTATTTTCTATTTATTCAAAAAAAGGAAAAACGATTTAAAAAAAATACGTATAACGTTTTAACTTTAACGTTTAACCTCATTTTTTGGAGACGGGTGGAGTGATTCTAAAAAATCTTGTTTTTGTTATAACCTCTCAATATGTCCCATTATAGTTGAATCTAATATTAGTATCTTACTATCATCTCGTCCTTATCCCACTACGTGGGGACGGCGCAGCATGCCTTTCTCTTCCATTCTACTGTTAGCCGTCATTTCTTCATTCACTCCCGTTTCACATAAGTGTATATCCCTCTTTACATAACTCATCCACGTGTTCTTAGGTCTTTTTTTATTCTTGACAGCTAGGCATTTGACCACAAGTTCGCACGAGCACGAAAGTCACCGATACTATAGCCCTAGATGGAGCATGCCTAGTCTGGAATAGAGTGGCTCTCAAGGAAGGCTGCAAGAACACACAGTTAGGTGCTTGGCGACAGATTTTACTGTAGTAGCTAGCCAGGCGAGCAATAGAGTACGTCCTACCACCATGCTATGGTTTCCTCACGATTTTTTCCATCACCGGTAGCTCAGGCTTTTTTTGTCTTCATCACATTACATTTATTCAAATACACACATTTATTATTTTATTAGCTGACCCGGCGAACTTCGTACCGCCTAACAGTCGATTCTTTAACAGTAATGTTACCATCGTATAAATATTGACATTAATATTAATACGATACTAACGTCACTCACTTGTTTCACCTTCCCGGAACCTCTCCACTAACACTTACACTTTATGGTATGGTGTTAAAGTACACATTGACTTTTAAGTATTATTACGAATCGATTGTATGGGAGTATAGGAAAGTGTTGATTTTAGACCTTTTCAGGAAATTCTTTAAATTTTTATTTACGTAAGAACCATCCTCGTACTTCAAGGAATATTCTAAAAAAAAGAATCAGCAAAATCGGTTCAGCCGCTCTCGAGATTTGCGCTTAGCAACACATACAGCGATTCATTTTCATACTATTGAAGATACTATATACACTAGCTGCGCTCGGCGGTGTTATTCGCAGTTCTCTAATGTTTTCTAATAAAATAGACATCGTTTTTATCACTCAGTGATAATGTAGCTTTCTGACTGCGTAAGAATTTTTAAAATCGTTTTAGCCGTTTACGTGAAATCAAGTAACAAAAACAAGAAAAAAACCATCGAATTGAATATCTATTCCTTTTTTGGAATTCCGTAAAAAGATACCGACGAATTTAGAAGCTCTAATTTGTTGAAGTCAGTTAAAATATTGACAGAATTAGAGCATAAACGCTTCACTCGCTCGTTTGAAACTATAGTTTAGACTATAATCAATGCTATTCATATGCCCTATATGAGAATTAGTGATAAAAGTCTGTTGTCAACCAACCTTCTTCATATTATGAAAAGAAAAGATTTGTATTTTTGTATGTTACGAGTAAACTCAAAAACTACTAGATTGATTTCAAAAATTCTTTCATTATTGAATAGCTACATTATCACTGAGAAAAATAAGCTATACCTATTACTAGAAAAAAAAATAGCTATTCTTAGAAATTCCTACAAAAACCAACCCATAATTATCAAGAGTAAAGATTTGTGTTTTTGTATACACCAAATTAACTCACTAATACTTTACTAATTTTGAAATCTCTTTCACCGTTGGAAAGTTACGTTATCACTAACTAATATAAACTATATGTTGTACTAGAAAAAAATTGAAATCCTTACGAAATCTTACAAAAACCATTCCAAGGTGTAATTTTTTTTGCCATCAAATGCCTTTCATGGCATGCGCGGCGGTAAGTAACGATGATGGAACAAAAAATGTTTTACAATATTATAGAACATATCAATGTATATAAACTCGAGCGCAGTCGGGTAGATCCAGTAGTTGTAAATAAATTAAATGATGTACTTTGCATTGACAACATGTGGAAGGCTATTCGCCAAGATACGGGCTATTTTAGCCCAGTTCGGTGGCCATGGTTATACAAGGCTGTCGGTTAAGGGTGTACTTAGTCAAAAGGGGGTCACTGTACTCATATTTTCGAATAAATTTTATTAACAGAACAAACCTGAACTGAGAAAAAAAATGTTTAAAAATAAAATTATTATCAACTTTCAACGGCGGCAGAACTTTTTCAGTTATTAAAATGAAAATGTGACATGGGGGGGGGGGGGGGGTTTTGATTTTTTTTTAATCTTCAATACGGGTTTTCACGACGATTACGAGACGTGTCTTCAACAATGACACGTCTCGTAATCGTCGTGAAAACTCATTTCATCCCTGATAAAGTTCACCGAATGTGAACGAAACTGTAGTTGGAACTTTAAAACAATCAGGTACCAGTGAAAACCCGTATTGTTATACAAAATGTATCAACACAATGCATAGAAAAATAACATGTTTTTCCTTCTCTAACGAAGTACCTAAAGTTGAATAACCCCTGAGTCACCATCCTTAGTAACCTTATGGAAAATTCCCAAGAAAATAACAGTAAATCTTCTACGAGTCGCCTATCTAGGAGTCTACTGCAACAAAATTCATTGTTCCCGAATAAAATTACCAATTCATAACCAAACTCTTTAATACTACACCACAAAGTTTACATTAGCATGGCAAAAAACGAGAAACGATATACGCACGTAAGCCCAACTGAATTTAAAAAAAAAACCAAATGCAAATCGCGCGCGAAAAGGTATAAAACATGGCGCGCGCGGAGGATCGTCGCAGTTCTCGCATAAACTCCTGTCAAACCACAGTGTTGCCACTCAAATAAATCTTTTTATTAAGAGTAAAATGAGTGCAATGTTATTAATTATTGTGGTCGCGTTGGCGGTGTACAAACTCCTTTCGGGGCGCACCGTCACGTTCAAAAAAGTAACGCGTTATGGAGAAAGTAAATCCGCCATTTTGAAAACACCGCCGGGTCCTATGGCGTTGCCAGTGGTTGGGAATCTCCATTTGCTCGGGAAACACGAATCGCCGTTTCAAGCATTCACCGAATTGTCTAAAGAGTGGGGTAATATATTTAGCTTAACTTTGGGCGGTCAGAAATGCGTTGTCGTTAATAATTTGGAGCTAATCAGGGAGGTTTTGAACCAGAATGGCAAGTTTTTCGGAGGGCGGCCCGACTTTTTGAGATTTCACAAACTCTTCGCGGGTGACCGGAATAATTGTAAGTATTTTTTTTTTTACTTTTATTTCTTACAAAATAATAACTAAAGATAACACCTTCATCTGACTTAATAATTAAAAATAATAATAACAAAAAATAAGGATCTAAACTGAAAAAAAATAAGAAGTTTGACGTTAATTTGCTTAATATTTTTTTTGATAAAGAAAATTAGTTTTTTATTGTTTTTTTACCCTTCTATTTTAATTATTAGTTATAGTTCATTTTTTTACAATTATTTAGTTTGTAAATTTATACTAGTGAAATTGAATTTTCTCTATTTTTTTAAATGAATTTAGAGGTTTTCCCTAATTGGTGCTTTACTTTACTGGTACCTAATTTACTACTTATTAAAGATAAATATAAAAATAATTCAAGATGATAAAAATATTTTGAAAGTTCTTAATAATAATATAAAAGTATCTAATCGAATATAATTCTATAGTTTTTGACTGGATTTAATAACATTCAAAATTTAATTCTATTTATTTAATACAGCGTACCTTTAAAAAGTTGCGATGTTTATTAAACTATAAATCTCGCTGACGAAACAATTTCCAAATGTGCTGCAATTCTAAATTATCTCAAAATTCTTGGCTTTGTATAAAGAGTATGTAATAATCCGCGCGCATCACTTTCAAACTTCAAAAAGGATGCGGTTCTCAATTTGTAGGAATCTTTTGTTTTTAAGCTAAGTATGATTCTCTATTTCTCTGAGAATTCTCTCTTTGAGAAATATTTGAAAAAAAAATCAAGTTCAAATTAAAGATTTTAAGTTATATATGAACTTTCTAATTGATACTAAAGTAAGAAATTTTTTTGAAAAAAAAATAATTACGTCAAAAAATTGTTTTTTTTACACTTAATATAATGTATGATAGTTAGAAAAAATATAAATTAATTTAATATTAATTTATATTTTTTCTATTAAATTTATATAGAGCCCATGTTTCTTGAGAAATATGTTTTGTTTAAACATATATCATATGACTTGAAAAATTAGTTGAAATAAATGATTTGATTGATTGATTGATTGATATAAAGTATGCTGACAAATTGAACATATAAATAATTAATTAATAGATTATATAAATGTTAATATTTTATTTCGTAACGTGTAGAGTACGTTTTGCGTGCAATATTGAAGTTGATTTTCACTAATTTGAATGTGATACATATAAACTGCCGCGTGCAAAAAGTTTGTGTTTCAGGATCTATAAATTTAGAAAAAGATAATTTAATTTGGTTACCTTAATATTCATTATCAGTATTGATACTAATTTTTTTGTTAATTACCAATTTTTGAAATATCTGATTCGAACGTAATGTTCGCAATGGAATTGATTTAAGTACATACTTTCAATATCAAATCTTTTGATTATTGAATCAAATAAATAATTTTTCATTTATTTGAATAGTTCTTAATAGAAGTAGACAACGTATATTATGGTAGGAGTTATTTGTAAATGGTTATTCTTAGCGTTATTAATTAGACATCATTTTTTTAGTAATATATTAAAGTTAAATAATAAAACGGAATAACACAAATTTTAAAACATAGGTACAATAAAATAATTTAAATTATAAATATTTTTATTAATTTTAATGTATTGTACAAGAATAAGATATAGGCCATAGAATCAGAGAAAGATGTGGTGACTCCCGTTCTGGTTCTTTCTTGGTCCATAGCCATACAGCGCGGTAATGTCGCCAGTGTTATGGACACCTTTGCACCGGGACTGAGTCAGAGCGGGTAATTGAGTTAACATGCTTACCTATTTATGTAAGTTGTATTTCTATGTATTGTACATAATTTATGTTGTTAAAAAAACTAAACTGTTTTTCAAATTAATGTACCTAGTAAAATGAATACGGAATAAAAAAAAACAATTCAAGTCTAAATATAAATATGCAATAATTATAAATTATCAAAATATAGGGAAATAATTAATTACAATCGCCATATCTGTCAAAAACTAATAATGCTTTAAATTTAATATGACATTTTTGAAGAGAATTAAAAAAAACACTTCTAAAAAAAACGCATTTAAATTTCAAAGTTTGAGATTAATAAGACTTTAAACCCCGATTAAAAAAAAAAACTACTAAATCATAACGTGGATTTTAACATCGACTTACAAAAAAGAAGGTACTCAATTCGACTGTATTTTTTCAAGCTTGTCACCAAATTTGTCGGAGACAGGGGGACAGATTTAAATAATAATTTTTTATTTGAAAGGTTAAAATTAAAACCTTCCAAGAATTTCATTTTAATTACATCAAGACCGATATAAAAGATTTGTTTTTTAAATCGAAATAACTGAACAAGTTCTGTCATCTAATTAATATTATTATGTTTATAATATTTATTTTCTAATTTTATTCTATCTCAACTTATGTGTTTTTAGATTTTATTTACTTATTACCAAATTTCGTGACAAACATAAATACATAAAGTAACGGACGTAATAATATTTTCATCAATCACTATGTACCTATATTTGTGTATATGTAGATTTTTATAAAAAAAATAATCTAGGCACAATTTTGTAAAAGGCTTTTTTAAAATTTCTAGGTCGTGAAGGTACAAAATTTACACTTCTTTATATTTCGCTTGCAACTAGCAGGTTCAACACATAAAAGTTTCGTTTACGCATATAACGCGCTACCTTACTTAAGTATGTACCTACAAGAAAAATGCGAAATATAGGCCACTACGCGTTTCTCAAAAACTTACGCAATCAACATAACGTTTCATTCAAACTATCAATTCTCTGAATGGCCTTTAAATATTATTTACCTACTTACCAATTTTTCTACTATCAGCATTTTAATTTATTTAATAGCTACAAATGCTTTGTAATATCGTTGCCATTGATACGACTTTTTGGTCATTGTCAAATCGCTCTATTAGCAGAAATAACTTTTGTTTGGAATATATTATTTTTAACATATGGTTAGGAGCGAGTTATAAAAAATCCGATTGCTAAATCGTTAAACCTGTGTATGATGCTTATTTTTTTTAAATTTTGATGTACACAATATCACTCTCACGACTAAGAGGAATCTATTGACAACACTCACATAAAAATACGACAAGCCGTTTAGGCTCTAGAGCGTGCCATAGAAATATACATACATACATACTCTCGAAAAACATAACCCTCATAATTTCGCAGTCGGGTAAAAACAAGATGTTGTGGTTTTATTAACTAACTGTAAACAATAAAAAGTTTCTTTTAATTTGACCGTTCCGTTTTCCACTTACTTTCATATGTAGTCTAAATTTGAAGGCAATAACGAAATGAAAAAGAATGATTTTTGTTTGAATTTTTTGTTGTATTTTAATCAACTATTTTTCCATGAAATTAATTATTTGTATCTATAATATTTTTCTTATTATTTGTTTATTTAAGGTAAAATTTGATTAGATAATATTCCTTATTGAATACCCCGTCCTATCCTATAAATTATTTTGCTAATTGTCTCTATCCTAAGGTTTCCTGGAAGAGATCGCTTTTAGCGGTAAGTCTTATTACACTTATGACACTAGATGTAATATTTTTCCTGTATATTTGATGTTTGTGTGTTTACAATAAAGACTTAATTCATTAATTCAAGTTATATAATGTTTATCAAGATCAGTCCAGTAATATGGTATATTTTTACAAAAGAATGTCTCCATGAAGATTATAAACTCTTTGAATGATGTTGAAATATAAAAATGCTTACTTACCATAGTTGCAAAGCTCAGCATTTACTTAATCACTCGTACGATTTGAAATATCGATGCCATTGTTACAGTTTCTGATCATTGTCAAATAGCTCTATACAACGTGTAACAGAAAGGTGAGACAATATTAACGCCGTTGGTCTACACGTCGCACTAAACCCAGAGTAGAAGAACATTTTTCCAAATTCCAAAAAAAAAAATTACGTTTTCCATACCAAAAATTGGTCGCGTGATCGGTCAAGTTGTACGCAATTTTTTTCTTAATTTTGAGAAATTTTGTTTTATTGTGGGTTCACTTTGACGTGTAGACTAACACTGTTAATTATTGTCACACCTTTATGTTACACGTTGTATCATAGTTATACTTTTTATTTTTTTAAACTCAAAAGACCCCGTTTTTCACATTTTAATCCACTGATTCCGAAAATAAGGGTAACAATTCGACTTATTAAAAAATTATTAATTTAACTTTAGTTTTATACTGTTTTTTTCACTCAGCATAATTTTTTTTCAAAATGATTTTCAACATTTCTCAATTTATTTGTCGTCACAGTTATTCATCAATTTATTTTTAACTGTTTATGTCTGTTATTAACATTTTATTGAGTAAATATTTAAATCACTGAATCAATGAATTACTAAAAAAAAATCGAAAGCATAAAGAATAAGATTAATTTACAATAATAAACAAAATTAACACTTATAAAACTTTTTTTTTTGTATTCGGCACGGGTATTTTATTTTTGAATGCTTGCAACACTGTTTTTTTTTTTTGCGGAATTAGGTCATAGCGCTATTTCCCATACGGCCGTATGCGACAGCGGCTTTTTTATGACTGACCTTTATAACAAATTTTGTACTATATTTTGAAATTTAAAATATTAACAATTTCTTGTATATATATTTCAGAAATCTGTTAATTTGTCAGAAAAAAACCCTCAAATATTTATAAAAAAGTGCGATCAGCTACGTAAATATCTAATTAGGTTTAAAAATAAAAGTGCAATCCCCACTAACTCAAGACTCGTTATGCACACTTCAGCTCCTAACTCAATGGCCATCAGTATCTACAACAAGTTACCAGAATAAATAAAAAAATGCAAAAGACAATAATGACTTCGATAAATGTTTAAACAAATTATTACAAGGTTAGTGCTATTATAGTGTTAAAGAATATTTAAACGATAAAACTTTAAAATGAAATAAATTAAATCGGAGCGCTCCACTCAACATATCGCCATACCCGAGTGGGGTTCATATTAGATATATAAGAACTTATTGCATTATGTTAAGAAGTAATATGTAATTTAGCAGTAAATATATTGAGTATTGAACTCTGAGTTAAAGCCTATTAAACGGGCGCGTTTGCTAAAACGCCTCATAGAAAATCAAAATTGACACAATTTAGAAAAAAAACGACGGATTTGATTAATTTTTAATACTGGGTTATTGACTGGGTGTACTGAGCCAAAAAAGGGTTATTGTACCCATCATAACGATCAACTTTGACTATGGGATCAACTCGAAATTCTTGAAAAAAGTCAGCTCTTCCGTAAATTCTATCGACAGCCGATCAACTTTTTTATAAAACAGCAGTTTTATTTTCTCTCTAATTTCGAGTTGATCCCATAATAAAAGTGGTTTATTATGATTAGTACATCAACCCCCTTTTGTTTTAGTACACCCTGCGCCAAAAGTTAATTTGGCGTTACAATAAAAACATTAAATTTCGAGTCGTATATTATAATAACAATATTGTGTTACACATTTAACTGCTCATTTTTAGGGTTCCGTACCCAAAGGGTAAGAACGGGACACTATTACTAAGACTTCACTCTCCGTCCGTCCGTCCGACCGTCTGTCATCAGTCTGTATCTCATGTACTGTGCTAGCTAGACAGTTGAAATGTTCACAGATGATGTATTTCTGTTGCCGCTGTAACAACACATACTGAAAATAGAATAAAATAAATATTGAAGGGGGCTCACATACAACAAACGTGATATTTTTGCCATATTTTGCTTGATATTAATAACGAAAACAATATAAATAAATAATTAAGGGTAGATCCCATAAAAAAAAGTTATTTTTGCCATTTTTTGCTCGAAATTGCTAACGACAATAGTAAGAAACTTGATCTAATGTGTAGTACCTATAGATAATGGTACGGAACTCTTCGTGAGCGAGTACAACTCGCACTTGGACTTTTATTATTAGTAGGCATTTGACACTGACCTATTAGGACTTGCATGAAACATACTTAAAATATATTACTTGCGTTCTTTGGGTTTTCTCGAGTCTTAACTAATTCCTACCCAAATTATAAATTAATCGAAATATATAAAAAAATACATCAAAACAATAAAGAAGAAATTTAACCAACCTTGCTACCTTTTTATGTTCATCATTATTTTCAGCCTGTATCGAACCACTGCTGAGTATAGGCCTCCTTTATGAAAATATTAGCGATTGCCCGCGGCATCGCCCGCATTATACTTCACTGAGAAAAACCCTATGACGTTTGATAAAATTAATACCAGAACATATGGGGAACACGTTTCCTTCGGCTCCATTCATGAAATAACAAATTTAAAAAAATACAGTTAAAATGAATACTTCCTTTTTTTGTAATTGCGGAAATAAACCAATTCGTGTCCCTCAGTTACAGAGAAGAAGACTAACAAACCAACAAATAAAACTTTATATACGTGGGAATAATCTAGGACATCTAAGAAGACCTAGTAATATAATGTAACTGAAACCTGAATAGGTCATATGTCTGGAATTTTAATGAACTTAGTATCTAAGGTCAAGCTGATTTTTTTGAACTGAGTAAATGAAGTCAGCTAGAGACCGCCAACTTGTCCATACAACAAGATATAGCTTTTTAGAACACAATTTTTAAAAATTCTATTTTCTGAACATTCCTTGAAGTATGAGGATAGTTCTTACAAAGAGAAAAAAAATAAAAATTTCCTGAAAAGGTCTAAAATCAACACTTTCCTATACTCCCATACAATCTAATACTTAAAAGTCAATTTGTACTTTAACACCATACCATAAAGTGTAAGTGTTAGTGGAGAGGTTCCGGGAAGGTGAAACAATTGAGTGACGTTAGTATCGTGTTAATATTAATGTCAATATTTATACGATGGTGACATTACTCTTAAAGAAGCGACTGTTAGGCGGTACGAAGTTCGCCGCGTCAGCTAGTTATAATAATATAATATGGGGACAACATCCACACATAGGTCTCCAGGTCCCTAACTAGGCAAAGCCTGTGCTATGGTAAACTGATCACTGATATACATACTTATATACATAAATACATACCTATATATATAATAAACACCCAGACACAGGCCATACCGACACGTTCATGTACACAAATGTTTGACCTGTCCGGTATCGAACCCGGGACCAGCGGCGCAGAAGGCAGAGTTGCTACCAACTGCGCTAACCGGACAGTCAAATAAAATCATGCTAAACCTCTCAAATTCAGGTCGCAAGTAATTTTTATTAATTGTCAAAAGTGTAATACGACGCCATATTTACATTTTATATTTCCTATACCTAAAGTTAAACACATGTGTCATAATATTCAAGTAATTTGACACAACCAGCTTGTAGTTAGGCCTAATTTATAATTTAAAATAACATACAGAATATAACAGTATCTCAACTTTTATTTTATTTATTTTTTCATTATAAATTTAATATTTCATCTGCGACGTTGCGTGCTACATAAAATAGTACCTAATTAAAAATTAAAATAATATACTGAACAAAACATTATGTACTTAATGTTTTATTACTTAATTTATTACCCGCGGCGTTGCGTGCGACATTTTATGTCTATATTTTTTACTTTGATTCCTAGCGAATGTCAGTCAGTCAATGAGTCAGTCCTTAATCTTTTTTTTAAATATATATATATATATATATATAAATTTATTTATATATACAGACTTTTCGGCTAAGGGTGTACTAAGTCGAAAGGGAGTCACTATGCTCACCCACCTTCATGACCAACTCTGAATTCGAGAAAAAACATTTTGTCGACGACCGGTCTACTTTTTCTATGGAACAGCTGATTATTTTTCTCGATTTCAAGGTTGGTTCCATAATTAAAGTTGTTCATAATGATGAATATAGTTACCCCATTTCGGCTTAGTACACCCCTAACCGATAACTAACTTTGTATAAGACAAGACTTAATGTTATATAATAGTAAAATTTATACTTTTTTTTTAACAAAAACACAAAAAAATTAAATCAATATTTTTTTTTATAATAACTTTTGTATATATTTTGATATCGTTTAGAAATACATATCTGTATCAGAATTTAGATTTGGTGATTAACTTTAACATAATATACTTATCAATATTAAATAAATTATATAACTATATAGATTATTCTTCCAGCCGAATTACGTTACTGTATCATTTTGTATGGAATTCATCGATCGCATGCAATAATTAGAATACCTAGTGACACGTTTTTTGGCGTTTTAGGCTAAAAACTGTTACACAAGAAATGTGTCAGCGATATAATTTGCTTAGCCCATCCTGGGCACGGGTCTTCCCTATGAAGAAGAGGCAAATCATTTATACATACTTTCCTATTGAATAATATCATGTATCTTTTAAATCAAAAAATTATAAATCGAATTACTTTTCAACATATAAAAAATAAGTATTTTTTTTATAATATTTTTTGTTATAACATTTAACTTTAGATAGTCTTTTATATATCAAAAAAAACCTCAAATTCGGAGCACGCGTTACCGAAGTAGTCAAATACGACTTTCATCATCCCACGGGAACCCCCACTAATTTTCGGGATAACATTAATTTCAATAAGTCCACTCTAACATAAAAAAGAACATCTAAATCATAATCATAAGTACATATTTTGCTATTGAATATTATCACATATTTTTTAAAGAATAAGTAAGAATAAATCGAATTACCTTTGAAGAAGAGCAAAAGAGAATAAATCGAATCACCTTTCAAGCTGTATAAAAATGGTCAAAATAGTTATTTTCAGTACTTTAACTGATTTTAAATATAGAGTTGGTTATGAATTCATCGGTTTTTATTATATGCTTTAGTATTTTCTCCGATATTTAAAGGTTTTACAGGCGATCTTATTTATTGCGGAAAATTGGTTTAGTAGTTTGTTATATAGGGTTATCGGCTAGGGATGTACTAAGCCGAAAGGGGGTCACTACACTCATCCTAAGGAACAACTTTCACTATGGGACAAATTCTGAATTAAAGGAAAAAGAAATCAGTTCCATACAAAAAGTTGACCGATCGTCGACAAAATCTCGAATTCTGAGTTGGTCCCATAGTGGAAATTTGATCCTTAGGATGAGTATAGTGACTCTCTTTTGCCTTAGTACACCCCTAGTGGATAAACCTGTATGTATGGATGAATATAGGAAAATAATAAAGTTTTATTCCATGTCAAATTAAGCATATCAGGTCTCTATCTAATTTTTACACGACTGCGAAAGAAGGAGGTTTACGTTTTTCGATATGTATATTTGTTTGTCACGTCCTAGAGACTAAACGGCTTGTCGTATTTTTATGTGAGTGGTGTCAATAGATTAGTCTTAGTCGTGAGAGTGACATTGGGTACATAAAAAATTAAAAAAAATCTATGCCTACACAGGTTTAATGATTTAGCAGTCGGTTTTTTTCGAACTCGCTTCTAACCACTCGTTTAAATACTTCTCGGCAAAATTCATCAATAGGATATAAACGACGTTTTTCTTTGTCCACAGCGTTAGCTCTTTGCGATTGGTCCAACCTGCAAACCCGAAGACGCAACCTGGCTCGCCGGCACTGCGGCCCCAAACAGCACACCGACAACTTCGCAAGAATCGGGGAAATAGCGACCTTCGAATCCATTGAACTCCTAGATAACCTCAAGCAAATCACCAAAAGCACTGACTCTCCAATCAACATCAAACCAATTCTGATGAAAACAGCTATGAACATGTTCTCCCACTACATGTGCAACGTTAGATTCGACGAAAACGACACAGAATTCACAAAAATCGTCGATCATTTCGACGAAATCTTCTGGGAGATAAATCAGGGTTACGCTGTAGATTTCCTGCCTTGGCTTGCGCCGTTCTACAAAAAACACATGGATAAATTGTCCAATTGGTCACAAGATATCCGTTCCTTCATTTTGTCTAGGATTGTTGAACAGAGGGAGACAAATTTGGATATTGACGCACCGGAGAAAGATTTCCTAGATGGTTTACTAAGAGTTTTACGTGATGATCCTACGGTTGATAGGAATACGATCATTTTTATGCTGGAAGACTTTCTGGGTGGGCATTCTTCTGTTGGTAACTTAGTGATGCTTTGTTTGACTGCTGTCGCTCGAGACCCTGATGTAGGTAGGAAGATTCGGTCGGAAATTGAATCGGTTACTAAAGGCAAGCGTGCCGTATCGCTTTCCGATCGTAACAGCTTACCTTACACTGAAGCTACAGTATTAGAATGTCTTAGATACGCATCTTCCCCAATCGTGCCCCATGTAGCTACAGAAAACACATCCGTATCAGGTTTTGGTGTGGAGAAAGATACGATAGTCTTCATAAACAACTACGAATTGAACATGTCAGAGCAGTATTGGAGTGAACCAGAAAAATTTGATCCCAGCAGATTTTTGGAGCGAAGCAAAGTTAGGACCCGACGCAATTCTCAATGCGATTCCGGCATGGAATCTGATAGCGAGAGAGTTTTCTCCAGAAGAGGATCAGAGTTCGAAAAGGAAGTTTTTTCAGTTAAAAGAAATATACCACATTTCCTACCTTTCAGCATAGGCAAGAGAACTTGCATTGGTCAGACGTTAGTAACTACCATGTCTTTCACGATGTTTGCTAATATTCTGCAAGATTTTGATGTTAGAGCGGAAAATTTGGAAGATTTACGTCAGAAGCCAGCTTGTGTTGCGTTGCCCAAAGATACTTATAGCCTGTATTTGATACCGAGAAAGTGAAGTAAATTAGTTTTTATTTATTGAGCTTAAGACTTTGAGAGAATTTTTCATTTTGTACACCGATTTCGAAAAATTTTGAATGGAGGTTCTCAATTTGGCTGTGTTATTAAGATTTGACATAGTTTTGAAGAGGATCATGACATTTGGTTATATTTTAAAGATAATTGTATGTTTCATTGCATCTCAGCTAACTTTTTTGAATCACACGGGGTAAGGGCTTGACTAGTCGAATATATACTCTGATAAAATTCAAACACAAGATGGCTGCTACCACAAAATGGCGATATAAGGCGTGGTACAATATTTTAAATTTTACTTTGATGAATATTTTCGTAATATAGATTTAGGATGGTTTTCTCTTTAGCAGATTCTGCGTGTTAATTAATAAAAAAAAAACATCTTATTCAGAAAAAAATACAAAACTTTAGAGTAACCTCCCAGAGCAACATTAGTAGTTCAAATTCAACTTTTAAGTGAAGGAAAGAAGAAAAAGCGCTCAAATAAAACTAATTTATTTTTCTGATTAATTTACGTTTTACTAACAATGCAAGACACAAGCTGGTTTTACGTTTCCTCTTTAAATGTGGCTTCACTATTAGTATATATTTTGCCAGTGTCAAATATAAATTAAATCTAAGTCTTAATCACATATTTATACCAGGTTTTTGCCGTTTCTTTAAATTCTTACTTCAAAAGATACTTAAAACCACAAAATGGGCATTTTTTTTGGATTTTTACTTTAAATTTATTGAAACCTTTTTGGGGTTCATTTATATAAATTGAAGATAATTTTTTTAATGTCTACCAGTTTACCGAACGATTTTAAAAAATTCTAATAAACAACCATTTTACTTTATTTTACGTATTGAAAGTGATTTTAAAATTTTGACAATTTTTTAATAATTATATTCGAAAATATTATTAATAACTACTTCCAAAAATGAGGAAGTACATACTTAATTCGACGGAATTATTTTTTAATGTTTTTTACCTGATTTCTCGGAGACGGATCGACCGATTCGGAAAATTCTTTTTTATTGTTTGAAACGGTATACGAGTACTTTCCATTTGATATAACGGAAAATGTTGCATCATCACTTATCGTAATGGAATTCGGTAGCAGTTAATTTTGGCCTCAGAGACACTGAGTTCTACATAGATGTTATGGATTCAAAATATATTTCTTTTCTAATTTTGAGCCAAAATAAAAATATTTGTATTAGTGGTCACAAATTTTTGTTTTAAATAACTTTTTTATTTAGCAGTAACTTCGTGTCAGACTATATGTTCCTATTTGTTAGATTTAAGGATAAATAATTTAAGAATAATCTAATGCTGCAGTTAATCCTACTAAACGATATTTTAAGTTCATAAAAATTAGAGTAAAATTAGTTTCAAGATAAATTTTGATTTCTAACCAACCAAAATTTGATTTTGATTTGAACAATTAATCAATCAATTTATTTCTTTCTATAACTCAATCTTTTTTTTTCCGACTTGCCAAAAAAATCTTCCAATAGAATCGTCTGTATCTTTTTAAATACTTAATTGTTTTTTTCATATTTTTTTTTTGAGAAGATACCTTACAGGTGTTTGGTTCATTATGTCAAAATTGTGCGTGATACTGCGTACCTTTATTCCGCTAGGTCCCGGCCCCTTGGCTTGTCTTAATTGGCCGTCCAGGGGTGGGAAACGCAAGAGCTTAGAGTCTAAAAAAAGCTCCAGAGTAGAAGTGTTAAAGGGCATAACTTCGCTAGTAGCCCTTAGTGTACGCAGCAAACCGCACCATTAGCCGCCCACACCAACGTTGCCTCTTCCGCGCCGTCATGCGACAGCCTTTGTTGTGGGGCCCCTTTAGTAGGTGGCAAGTCACCACCCGCTGAAATATTTTGATAAGATGCAGAATTGGCGAGTGGCTCTTCCTATAGACCAGCCCAGATTTTTTCAATACCACCTCTTGCAATAGTTTTTTTGTCACTTTTTTGTATTTTTATACGTATAAGCTATTTTATAGTAGAGGGCCTCTGATTAAAGGTCCGGCACAGAGCCGTGTTTAATTTGAATTATATATAAAAATATTAAATTTTTAATGTATATGGCTGTAAAAAACCAAAAAATAAAGTAAAATTACTTGTAAGAAATACATTTTTTGTATGAAACCCATGTCTGATGATCGATCTTTTAATTGTATGAAAGTTTTTTAAATCATTATTTTTATCACCGGTTTTTGTATTTCTTTTAAAATGCGCGGACAATGTTTTTTGAAATTTTGAAATTTTAAAACAAATTGTCCAATTGTTTGTTTGTTGAATAATTTTTTTAGCTTTGAAACTAATTGGCCATTTTTTGTCATCTATTTAAAATTGTATACAGCAATGAAGAAAAAAGTGTATTTCTTGAATAATTTTTTTAGAACTTTTTGTAGGAATGTTTGAAAATGTATGAATGATTTTATTAGTTTAATGATTCGTTTTTAATAAAGGACGAAGCTGAACCGACAAAAAAAATAAATTATATATAAAGTATAAAAAATATTTATAAATAGTCTATCTAGTTAATGGGATATTAAAAGATCAAAATTGACGAATAATTAATTCATCAGCTTGTAATAAAAAACGCTTCCCTTTTGTATTTTCTTTTTTTTTTTCAAATCAAAAAAGTGTTTTTTTGTCTCTATAAACCATATTTTATTCTATTCTATTCTATCAGTTTGTAATTTTATTATTTAATTTTTTTTATTATTTTATACCAAAAAATTAAATATTAATACTAAATAATAAAAATGACTGCACATTATTTGTTTAGTAATTTTTAATCTTGAGGTTTTTAAAACAGTAAGTACTATGTAATCAAATAACAAATATTTCAAAATTTGTATCCAAACTGCCAATAATTTTTTTTATAATTTTGAAATATTATAATTTGTAATTATTTCTTTGTATATGTTATTTTTTGTAGTAGCTTGTATTTTGCAATAAAATGATTAAGTATTGTTCTATCAAAAACTGTTCAGCATCGTCCGTTAGTTGTAAGCAATGACAGTGGCATTTCAATTGACTTGGTTTATTATATAAGTGATATTGTAAGGTGATGGATGTTTTGTGGTTTTTTTTAGACCTTTTATCTTTTTTTTTTGTGGAAAATTGAAATTATTATTAAATACATGTATTTTGCAAATTTATTGTTGATTTTTATTTTTGGTTTCTATTTATCTATCTTAGGTAGACTTAGAAATATAAATATAGTCAGACAGATTAACAAGTACACAAGTAAAATTGTTTTTTTTTTGTAAAACGCCCGATATTTTTATGGCTTCCATCTTGGACGGTAGCCATCTTGGATTTGAAATTGTCATAATGTTATAGTATTCTACTAGTCCAGCTCTTTCGTTTGATACACATATTGAGGGAGTTGTGAAAATAATTTTACTCCACCATTTTGTGGCGGCGGCCATCTTGGACCGATTGTCATCGAACATAGCTAAGAACACTCCCGACTAATAAACATTTTGAACAAAAAATCAATATCAAAATCGATCAATCCTTTTTGGAGCTACGATGCCACAGACAGACGTTATAGATCCTACTTCTACTAAAATTATAAACGCGAAAGTTTGTAAGAATGTATGTATGTATGTTTGTTACTCTTTCACGCCGAAACTACTGAACCGTATTGGATTGGTGTCAATAGATTTGTCTTAGTCGTAAGTGTGTCACTTGGTACTAAAAAATTAATAAATAAATAATTAAGCATGATACACAGGATTAGATATTCAGCAGTCGAGATTTTTATTGTCGTTTCTTACGTCACTTGTGTGAAATCGCTTCTAAGCACTTGTTGTGCTTAAGGGAGACCGTTCAAGAACCTTCTATAAAATATTACAATCAAGCCTAAGGCTAACAAGTAATTTATTCTTTTCTTTAAAATTCATTTCAATAATATCTCTAAGAATTCGTCCACACTTTAGTTATTGCTTTGTTAAGGAAAAGACACTTTTTTATATGTCCTTTAGTCTTAAAAAAATTAAAAAAGCGGTTCCAAAAAACTCGACTAAATCGTTAAACCTGTATGTCATACTTATGTACCCAGTGACACACTTACGACTAAGACGAATCTATTGTCTCCACTCACATTTAAATAGGTCAAGCCGTTTAGGCTCTAGGGCGTGATAAATAAATATATACATAAATACACTCGAAAAACATAACCCTTCCTCTTTCGCAGTCGGATAATAAAAACTTAGCAAAGTAATCGAAAACCCGGACCTGATCATTCCCGGTACGAAGGCGCCCATCACATTCGCCGCATTATCGCGTCGAATAGCAATGACCAACCTGAGCACCAAGAACAAGACGCATTTGACCACAAGTTTGCACTACCACGGAAGTCAGCGATACTGTGGCCCTAGATGTAGCATACCTAGTTTGGAATACACTGGCTCTCAAGGAAGGCTGCCGGAACACGCCGTTAGGTGCTGGGCACGCTGCCCTCCGGTGGTGAGTTGGAGCATTTGTATTATTTGTAGATTTTAAATGGTCTATAGGTAATCATTTTGTTTATGTTAATAAAGCCACTTGCCTTAACTCTACGTTCCATCCTCTCATATTCATCTCATATGTTGGGGTAATATAATTCTCTTGACATGCAAGAACAACTGCCTGTGACAATAAGTATAAGATTTTTATATTTCTGTATTATTAATGTTCGTGTGTCTGCAGTAAACAGTTAATTCATTCATTCAAACATTCAAGAACTTATATCAAAAACTTTATAAGATAACCGGTAAAAATCTAGATACGAGTAAATTGTAAGATTTATTTTATTTGAAATAGCTAAGCTAAAACTGTTAGGTGTTCATGTGATAATGTTAAGATAGGTCGTAATTATGTGCATACTTTGTATCAAGGTTGCAGCGGCGTACGAATTAATGACCATATTATTTTTTATGGTACTTAAAACTAGATTTTTCGCGACATCGTCCGAGTTTAGTTAGATATCTTGGGTAAAAATAAGTTGTATTTAAAAAAAAGTTTATCCCGACTCCATTTCGCTAGGCGTAGATCAAACTTTATCAGTTATTTACATTTGAAAATCAAACCACTGGCACTCGATTGGTTTTGATAAAAATTTAAATAGAACCACACAGAAGGTATCAAAAATTAAAAAAAATAAAACAAACAAAAAAAGGTGTCCTTTTTGAAAGTCAGTAGAAAAGTAAGTAGGTTAATTGAATTAATTGAATTGAATTACATTTTTTTCACTAAAAGTATAAAAACATGCATATAGCAACACTAAGCTTCATGTTCGGTCTATATTTAATATCAGCTGATTTAGACAGAAGTATGGATGGTGATTTTGGGGCAACCGTATCCGCAACACATTACGGTAATCCCGCAGAATTTGCATAAATGAAATAGAGAAATTTATCTTATAATGTAAGAAATTATTTTTATTATTTAGGTACTAAGGTAATGACAGTGTCAGGAAAAACAAAAAATTGACAAAAATATGGTTTCATTTTCGTGAAAAGATAAAACAGCTGTGTCAATATTTGGGTTTACGCGTTACCTAAAAACTTATTGCGTTTCGGACAATTGATAAATAATTTTCTTTGTCAAATATTAATTCATTGTTTTTCACAAATAAAAAGCATAAAATCGATTCAATTACTGTATTTTATTTCGGTATTTGTCAACATTTATGTAAATTACAGCTCACATTAGACATTTTCCGCGATGTTGCTTTTTTCTTTATAGGCTTGCTACGCTTAATACATTTAGCCAATGTCATGTTTCTTTGACAGATGGTAAAAACATAGTATTTAAAATTGGAGCCTTGAAAATCCTGAAAATGAGTTGTTTATCCGCCAATAGATCTTATTTTAGATATGTCGATCAAATAAATCTTCCGTTTTCAAAAAAAGGCAGGTTCGTTGTAGTTTTTTTGCGTATTTAAAAAAATATATCGTGACATCCGTTTTATGTTATTAGAACTGATTGTACTTAGTTCACGAACTCCAGAACTGGGCGGTTGGGACCAGTACTGATGATCTCGATGGTGTTCTGGTTGTAACCGCCTCCAGATGAGCTAGAAGATGAGCCAGAACTGCTTCTGCCTCCATAGGAGCTGATTCCACCTCCGATACCACCTCCGATGAAGCTCACGGATGGTCGGCTACCAAAACCTCCAGAACTGCTGGAAGAAATGACGCTGCTAGAGCTTCCTGAACCTGAGCTTCCTCCGATGAAACCAACGCTATTGTACGAAGGGGCAGAGAAGCCAGACTGGTATGACTGGAAGCTGTTGATTCCAGATGAAGGTCTAGCTGGCAGAATTGAGACGGAGGGACGGCTGTTGTAGCCAGATGAGGATAAACTTGAAGATGCCGACGCCGACGAGCTTGCAGCTGCTCCAGAACTACCGTAGCTGCTTCTTGCTGGAGCGATGTACCTGGTGGCAGGGGCGGATATGAGGTTGGAAGCACTTGAGCTAGATGAAGATGAGCTGCTGCTGCTGCTGCTGGATGCGGAACGACCACCGCTGCCGATGACGGCGTAACGGTCAGGTCTACCAGGCATGACGTTCTCAGTTGTGATGGTTTTGGTGGTCTGGGTGCTCAATCTGCTGTTCTCTTGTCTCTCCCTTGCGATCTGTGCTTCGAGTTGGCTAGCCTGCTGCCTCTTGCGGTTGCTCTCGGCGGCGGCTTGCGCGGATTTCTGACTGGCGGCGGCGTCTTCGGATCTCTGTTGAGCTTCGAATTGCGCCTGACTCTGTGCAGCGGTCTGTGCTTCAGCTTGGGCTCTGGATGACGCTTGTTGAGCGTTGGCTGTTTCGCGTGATTGTCTCGCTTGTGCGTCGGCCAAACGTCTCTGGGCGTCTTGCTGGGCAGCCTGAGCTTGCTGGGCTTGCTGGTTGGCGGCTTGTTGCGCGGCTTGCGCTTGTTGAGCTCTCTGGTTGGCAGAGGCTTGCTCTTGGGCGGCCTGTTGGGCGAGTTGCTGAGCTTGGGCCTTTTCAGCTGCGGCTTGGTTGGCCTTCTGTGTAGCGGCAGCCTGGTCGGCTTGAGCTTGTTGGGCGATTTGGCTAGCCTGTGCCTGAGCTGCGTTAGCCTGTTCGAGGAGCTGGTTGGCCTGTGCCTGTTCGGCTGAAGCTTGGTTGGACCTTTGCCTGGCGTCGGCTTCCTGTTGGGCGGCTTGTTGGGCGAGCTGGTTGGCGGCAGCCTGGTCGGCGTTGGCCTGTTCTAAGAGTTGTCTGGCCTGAGCCTGTTGAGCTGCGGCCTGGTCTGCTCTCTGTCTGGCTTCGGCTTGCTGTTGTGCTGCTGCTTGTGCGGCTTGGTTAGCTTGAGCGGCCGCGGCGGACGCGCGATCTGCGGCTTGTCTAGCAGACGCTTGCTGCTGAGCTGCTTGTTGTGCTGCTTGGTTAGCGGACGCCTGTTCTGAAGCGGCTTTGTCAGCGAGCTGTCTGGCTTGTTGTTCATCAGCTGCTGCTTGCGCGGCTCTCTGTCTAGCTTGCGCTTCTTGCTGAGCTGCTTGCTGAGCGAGTTGTTGAGCCTGAGTGAGTTCAGCTTGAGCTTGTTGAGCTTGTTGAATCGCTTGTCTGTATGCGGCGGCTGCTTGGTCGGCTGCTTGTTTGGCGGCGTTGAGGTCGTTGCCGGCCTGGTTAGCTCTTTGGCTGGCTGCGTTAGCGTTAGCCTGGTTCTGTTGGATTTGCTGCCTGAGAGCCGCTTGCTGTTGTTGCTGTTGGGCTGTCTCTTGCTGCTTCTGGTTGGCTCTTTGCTGTACGATGGCATTAGCTTGCTGAGCGGCTTGCTGGCTGGCGGCAAGATTTGCTTGCTCCTGAGCTTGTTGCTGGTTGATGATGGCCTGGTTCTGCTTGATTTGTGAGGTGACAGCCTGGTGAAAAGTAATTCGTTATGAGATTTATTCATAAACTTATCTAGGGCTACAGCTAAGTTCCGTGGTCGTGCAAACTTGTGGTCAAATGCCTAGCTCCGTAGGATAAAAAAAACCAAGTACCGTGTTCTCAACAGTCCTGGTGGTCTTCTGAACTGTGGCAGCACTACCGCCTCCCAAGTTGACGACTTTAGCACCGCCTCCGAGGCTCAGAGCTGCCGCCCCACCAGCGCTGTAACCACCAGCACTGTAGCCACCGCCCCCGATGTAACCGCCTCCGATCTGGTTGAGACCATAGCCTCCACCTGCAGGAATAATTGTAAATATACATGGAAGAGGATCACCGACCCTTCACTGTTTTCATGTTTCTGATACAATTTTCGTTCCGGGGCCTACCTCTTTTCACCCCCTAAATTGTAACTTAATTCTTTGTTATTAGTGTCAATCGCTTCACTGATATATTTTAGGCCAACACGTTTTATTATTTTGAATAAAGTCATGGAATTCTGCACAATAAAGGCTTTTAATAGGCGTCGTATCAGCGCAAAAATATGATGCTTTGGAAGCTTGTAACTTTATATAGTGATAAAATACAGAAAAAATAAAACGGTAAATCCTGGTAAATAATGTGTAAGCTATGCGAAAAAAACCCACTGGAATCGGCCAACATTAAAAGGTAGAAAAGAGCTATATCTCATTGTATGTAAAAAATAAAATTACTTTCGAAGTGACGAAATCTATGTGACAGATTCAAACATGCATGTTTGGAATTCTAAATAATGTACAACTCTTGCTTTAACGGTGAACAAAAAACACCGTGACAAAACAAAAAAATTCAATATTAAAAAAAATTGGGTATAAATACAAAAATTAGTCACGTGATCGCCCAAGTTCTATGGTGGCCGAAAAATATTTTTTTGAATTTTGAAAAATTTTGTTCTGCAATGGGATCACTTCATTGGGTAGACTATCACCCTTAAGTATTATCACATATTTTCATTCCACGTTGTATACATACCTCGTGAAGAAGACGCAGAGCTGGATGACGATGCTGATGAAGACGATGAAGACGATCCTGAGGAGCCGAAGCTGTTGTATCCACCTCCTCCATACAGGGGCTCAGCTGCAGGGTCAGCGGCAGGTTCAGGGGCGGGCTCAGGTGCGGGCTCAGGGTCAGGGATGGGGGTTGCAAATATAGGCGAGAGCACGGCGAGTGCTAACACTGAAACAAATATAGTTTAAGACACGGTGTTACTGACATGCCATTGTTGGCAAAAGTCACAAATAAAAAAAAACCGATTCACTCGCGATTTGAAGAGATCGAGATTATAGCTATCGGGAAATAGAGAACTTGGCAGCGAATTCCACAACCTGGCAAATAAATATAGATGCGAAGCGTTTTGAGCAAGTCCGTGGAACCTCTACCATAAACCGGTGGCGCCTTACAGTATCTCTACTTGTTCGTTTCGGTTTGTGAGAGGCGTGTCATCGTAGAAGACACAAACGACTCATTCACATTCGTTCACATTCGGTGAACTTCAGCAGGGTCATCCCTGCTGAGAGGCGTGTCATCGTAGAAGACACAAACGACTCATTCACATTCGTTCACATTCGGTGAACTTCAGCAGGGTCATCCCTGCTGAGAGGCGTGTCATCGTAGAAGACACAAACGACTCATTCACATTCGTTCACATTCGGTGAATTTCAGCAGGGTCATCCCTGCTGAGAGGCGTGTCATCGTAGAAGACACAAACGACTCATTCACATTCGTTCACATTCGGTGAACTTCAGCAGGGTCATCCCTGCTGAGAGGCGTGTCATCGTAGAAGACACAAACGACTCATTCACATTCGTTCACATTCGGTGAACTTCAGCAGGGTCATCCCTGCTGAGAGGCGTGTCATCGTAGAAGACACAAACGACTCATTCACATTCGTTCACATTCGGTGAACTTCAGCAGGGTCATCCCTGCTGAGAGGCGTGTCATCGTAGAAGACACAAACGACTCATTCACATTCGTTCACATTCGGTGAACTTCAGCAGGGTCATCCCTGCTGAGAGGCGTGTCATCGTAGAAGACACAAACGACTCATTCACATTCGTTCACATTCGGTGAACTTCAGCAGGGTCATCCCTGCTGAGAGGCGTGTCATCGTAAAAGACACAAACGACTCATTCACATTCGTTCACATTCGGTGAACTTCAGCAGGGTCATCCCTGCTGAGAGGCGTGTCATCGTAGAAGACACAAACGACTCATTCACATTCGTTCACATTCGGTGAACTTCAGCAGGGTCATCCCTGCTGAAGTTCACCGAATGTGAACGAAACTATAGTTGGACCTTTACAACAATCAGTTACAAGTCTTCTTAAACAATGTTGCGGCTTGGCATCCCTTTTCCCTTATTACTCATTCTTTTCTCCCTGGCCGAACGAAGGAATCAAATTACGCGCCAGCGAAGGAGCTGTCTATCGAAGACATCTACGAGTAACAAGCAACCGCGCGTGCCGGTATGTAATAATATAACTATTCTCTAAAACAAATAGCCCTGTTTCTATACTATTCAACGGGGCTTCAAAATCATCGTGAAGACATTAACAGTGAAGTTAAATATAAAAAAAATTATGTGAATCGACAAAACAAAACGTTGTAACTGAAAGTAGCTGAATAAGTTTGGAGGCACCCAAATTGTGGATTCTTGAGATCAAGGAGCGGATAAAGGCCGGGGTAAGCACTCCCTTTTATTCCAATCACCTTTCCCAGGTCAAGCCTTGAATTCTTTCTCCAAATTATAATTTATTTAATGAGCCTTCCTTGACGGAAGCGTCACCAAACAATATGAATCAAACACGCGTTAGTTTTCTAAGTAATATTACTCACTTCTGTTATTTCAGGCGTCGATAGAACTTTTTTAGTTATTTCAATTTATAAATCATATTCCTGGACCGATTTTTCCAAAATTTTAATGAACCCGTTTTAGAAGCTACTTTGTTCTTTCAAACATAATAACATTTTTCAAATCAGCACAGACGTCTCCGAGACATCAGGTAAAAACAAACTCCTCCTTTTTTGAAAGTCGTTCGGTTAAAAGCGGAAAAGTCGGCTTTAAGTTATTTACTCGCGACTACCAAATAGGAAAAGGTACTCAATTCGGCGGTATTATTTATTAGACACAAGTAGATTTTTCAAAAAATTAATAATTTTTTTATCATAATAAAACTGAGATAGTACGAGCGAGAGAGGCATGACCTCTAATTCTGCTCAAACACTAATAGTCAAAAAAAAAAATACTGCAGTTACAGTACGATATCAGGCCACAGATAATCACAAAAAAAAACTGTTCATATTTTTTTTAAATATGCATTTATTTATGGGTTAAGATATTTATTTCTTAGTGCGTGATTTATTCTCCTTATTAACCCTTTAGGGTTCTCTTTGTGCATGATTTTATAATTAATATAAAACAATACTTTTCAATTAATTCACAGAGTGATGATAATCACAATAAATCATATCATAGACAACAACATGCATGGGTTTGGAAAATGATTATATTACTAAATAAATTGAATTTAATTTATAATATGTCACTTACCCAAGGCGAGAGTGATTTTAAACTTTAAATATTTATTAAATGAAATTAATTTAATTTAAAAAATATCAGTTTCCCACGTCAAAAGTGTTTTTCGCCTTAAGATATTTATTAATCAAGATGAATTTAATCAAAAAAAATTCACTTACCCACTGCGAGAGCGATTTTCGAAGTCATATTCAGATTTACTTTACTGCTAGAGCAGTATTTTCCAAATATAATGATAACCAATGAATCCTACTCCTTTTATACTCGAAATTCGAGTTAGACAAACAAAACGAAATGCGTACGAAAGATAATATATCATGATTGCTGTTTGTACAACATACGAGTAACAATTGTTTTAATATTGCTAGTTATTTAGCGCGGTGTTGCTTGACTTTTTTATTATTTCTCATTTATTAGAAACTAGCTGACCCGGCGAACTGCGTACCGCCTAACAGTCGATTCTTTAAGATTGATGTTACCGTCTTATAGATATTGACGATACTAACGTCACTCAATTGTATCACCTTCCCGGAACCTCTCCACTAACACTTAAACTTTATGGTGTGGTGTTAAAGTACAAATTGACTTTTAAGTATTATTACGAATCGATTGTATGGGAGTATAGGAAAGTGTTGTTTTTAGACCTTGTCAGGCAATTTTTTAAATGTTTCTCTCCGTAAGAACCTTCCTCGTACTTCGAGGAATATTCTAAAAAACTAATTAGCAAAATCTGTTCAACTGCTCTCAAGATTTGCGCTTAGTAACACATTCAGCGATTGATTTTTATATTCTAGATATACATATATGAGTTATTGAGTATAGTATTAATTTGGAAGCGACATGTGACCAGAATGCTGGCTCTTATTTTGGTAAAAAAAATCAGCATTGCCATTCAACGTGGCAATGGAGATGGACCTTTCTTAAGCCATTATTGGGGTCGCAACTAACTAACCAACGAGCAGGAAGGCTGCCGGAACACACCGTTAGGTGCTTGGCGACAGATTTTACAACTGGAGTGTGGTAGCTAGTCAGGCGAGCGATAGAGTACGTCCTACCACCATGCTATGCTTTCCTCACGATGTTTTCCTTCACCGGTAGCACAGGCTGTATTTTGCGTCTCTCGCGGCATCGAACTTAGTACCTCTCGCACGGTAATCGACCCCACTAACCACTCGGCCATCATCGCTACAATGCAGACATACTATCCAATATTTCTATATACACAAACAGGAAGTCTTTCAAATAACAAAAGAGCGAAAATACCATTAATTTACCCGTAGCTTAGCAAATATGATTTTCAACCTAACTAAAGGTTTATTGTAAAAACACTTGTGCAAATATTAAATAAGTTTTTGTGTAATTAAAAATGTTATTTTTCAAAAAAATAATAGCCAAGGTTTTTGCTTGCTATTTACGGTCTTTTAGGCTCATTTGGCCACGTGTAACTTTCCACATGTCAAAAGGGGATGATTTCAGTTAAATTCTCGTGTCCCATTATTTGTTAGAACACAAACAATGTGACTAAAGATTGGAAATGATTTTTTTTGTAAAAATTACATTTTAGCTTACTAGTTATTTTTGAAAAATATATCTACCCACTTCCATTACGGCTTATATTTTTGTCCAGGAAACCCCTGCGTTGTTGAAAAAGGGGATTTTTGGACAATATATCCCAACACAGAAATTGAAATAGAAATATATTTTTTGCAAAAGAAAACATAACTTAGACGAAGACTTAAATCATAAAGTAAAGTAATATTGATTGACCTTTACTTAATAACGTTCGTTACAGGCAGTTACATTAGAATTAATAATTAATTAAAAACTTATTATTGTTATTTATATACGATTACTTAATATTAGCATGACATATATTTACATTTTGATTGCTTTGTTTAGTTATTAGTAATATTTCAGTATTACAAAAATCCCCTTACATAATACCGCAGGGGATTTTTGGACAAACATCCCACGAGTCCCTAGCTCAGAGGATCGTCTAAGGGGATATGTGGCAAACAACGTAAGAGCTTTCACAGTTACTTCGCTTAAAAACAAAAGTCTAGATCGGTTTTGATATTTTTTTACCACCACGTCAGGGGAAAACAATTAAAAAAACACCCTCTCGAATAAATTCTACGAAAAAGCTGTTTATTTTTTTTATTTTTTGTACCTCTCTCGGAAATCGCTGGGTTGACTCTTTTTATCGTTTAAAAGGGTATATACCATGTGGCCCCATTATAATTTTACTAGCTGTGCCTCGCGGTTTCACCCGCGTAGTTCCACAGTGGATTATTAAGATAATGGTGAACTACTTTTTTGAAGTCGGTTAAAAAGTATCCTTTCCCGGGACCCAATCTACTTGTGCGCCAAATTTCATCCAGATCGGTTCAGTACTTTTGGCGTGAAAGCGAGACAGACAGACAGACAGAGTTATTTTCGCTTATATAATTTATAATATTATATTATATATTATAGTTAGGATTAAAATCAGTCAAAAGGTTTGATGCTCCAAGATTCCACCGATACGATACGATAGAGGTTTCACGGACTCTTACAAAAACGCACCGCAACAACTTTTATTGTGCAAGCTGTCAGATCCTAGAACTCGCTCGCTGCAGCTTCTCTATTTCCAGATAACTAGAATCTAAGTTTTCTCAAGTCAATAGTAATTCTCTTTCTTCTAAGCATGCGTGCTAATCAATTCAGTCAGGCGTTTTTTTTGCGTAATAATCAAGACCTAGCAATTGGAGAGATTCTCAGCTGGACAGATTCTACCTTGGACAGATATTCAGTTGGACAGATTCTACCTTGGACCGATATTCAGATGGACAGATTCTACCTTGGACAGATATTCAGATGGACAGATTCTACCTTGGACAGATATTCAGATGGACAGATTCTACCTTGGACCGATATTCAGATGGACAGATTCTACCTTGGACAGATATTCAGATGGACAGATTCTACCTTGGACAGATATTCAGATGGACAGATTCTACCTTGGACCGATATTCAGATGGACAGATTCTACCTTGGACCGATATTCAGATGGACAGATTCTACCTTGGACAGATATTCAGATGGACAGATTCTACCTTGGACCGATATTCAGATGGACAGATTCTACCTTGGACAGATATTCAGATGGACAGATTCTACCTTGGACAGATATTCAGATGGACAGATTCTACCTTGGACCGATATTCAGATGGACAGATTCTACCTTGGACCGATATTCAGATGGACAGATTCTACCTTGGACAGATATTCAGATGGACAGATTCTACCTTGGACAGATATTCAGATGGACAGATTCTACCTTGGACCGATATTCAGATGGACAGATTCTACCTTGGACCGATATTCAGATGGACAGATTCTACCTTGGACAGATATTCAGATGGACAGATTCTACCTTGGACCGATATTCAGATGGACAGATTCTACCTTGGACAGATATTCAGATGGACAGATTCTACCTTGGACAGATATTCAGATGGACAGATTCTACCTTGGACAGATATTCAGATGGACAGATTTTTCCCTGGATAATTCAGTTCGGCAAATTCTCAGCCAGTGTTTAGAAAACTAAAACGGACTAACTTTCATATTTAACTTATAACTACAGAAGATTAAGATTTAGTTTTTTTTTATTTTGTTATAATTTTTTATTTACTACATATAATCAGGAAGAGTATGGATTTATTAATATCTACAACCCAAAATCAGAAATCCTAACGACAAAAAAATTTAATAAACGTAAATCTGTATCGATACCAGAAAATATATTTAAAATATATATTATGTTGTCTTTTTATTCGGTGCAATAGTTATAAGTACCAAGTTTCCCAAAGAAAGTAACAAATTGATTAGAAACGACTTTAAAAGAACCCGACTTTAAACCTGTGCGTCTTAAACTTAGCATTTCCTATTACAAATTACAATAAAACATATGAGTTATATAATAAACTAGCCGTGCTCCGCGTAGTTCCCCATTTTACTATCAAGATAATCCAATGGGGAACTACTTTTTTTGAAGTCAGTTCAAAAGTATCCTATGTCCTTTCCCGGGGTCCAATCTACCTGTGTACCAAATATCAGCAAGATCGGTTCAGTAAAGTGGTAAACATTTTTTTAATTTGATACAACATTGGAGATATTTGGAATACATTTTTTATGAGATTACTTTTAACCAAAAACACATATTTTGTTATAACTTTTTTTTTAATTTTTTTTAGTTATTTAATTTTTTTCTTATTAATTTTGATGTACCCAGTGTCACTCACACGACTAAGACGAATCTATTGACACCACTCGAGCACTCACATAAAAATGCCACAAGCCGTTTGGGCTCTATGGCGGCGTGGCAAAAAAATATAGATACATGTGCACATGAAAAACATAACCCTCCTTCTTTCACAGTCGGGTAAATAGATCATGTGCCAACTGAAGTCTCAACATACAAACATACGTATTTTTACTGACACATATTTTTTTATTCAAATCCAACTATGACCTACAAATCGTATTTCCTTATCAAATTGTAATAGCAAAGTATAGTAAGAGATTTGCTATGAAAAAAAAGTAATCAGAATCAAAAATTCCGTGTATTTATTTGTTACCAACCCAATAAGTCCTGCCGCTGGATAGGCCTCACGTATCTGAGGGCAGTGTTCCTGCCAAGTCAAGATAACAAAGACCCCGCTTTAGCATACTTTTCTCGAACGATTCGAGCTATTTTCGACCCCTGAAGCTTCGTTGCGGTTAAAATTAGACTACATAGCCTACATTTTCGTATTCATAATAAGATATAAATATGTTTGAATCTGTATTTTTTACCCGAAGAAACCAGCTAAGTGCGAGTCGAACTCGCCAGACCTATAAAAAATTAAATAAAGACCGTTTAGTACGGGGGTCGATTTTGTTTTGTATTCATGAATCTTTATTAATGTCATGTTCTGCATTTCTGTACGAAATATTAATGAAATCGTTCTGTAAATGGCGCCGTAGCATACAATTGATGAAAATTAAAACACAATAAAGAAATCATTAACGTTTTATTGAAATCACTGTACAAACAAACTGAATAAACAAAGATTTTTAATCAGTATATACAAACTTAACATAAAGCTGTGACCTGACAATACTTAAGGTTGTTAGTCTACCCATCAAAGTGAACCCTGCGTAGAATAAAATTGTGCAAAATTAGAGAAAAAATATTGGGTTTTCCATACAAACAACGGTGGTCACGTGATCACGTCAAATTGGAGGTAGTACATTTTTTTTAATTTTGCAAAATTTTGTTTGTTAGACTAACACCGTTAAGTATTGTCACACCTCTCTGTTACACGTTGTATTTAAGTGCAAGTCCTGACTGACTGATATTTGTTAAGAATCAACGCAGAGCCTAAACCTCTGAACTTAGAGACATGAAATTTGGAGAGTGTATTCAATAAAGGGTGTACCGGGGTGTACTGAGATAGGATTTTTGTACATTCAATTCCTAAAGAGGTCTTACGGGGGTTCAAAGTTAGATTTTTTTGTTTCGGGCAGCAGTTACTATTTTTATATTGATGACCCCAATTCGGCCAGTCACACTGACTAAACCAAAATTTCCTAAAATAATGTCCATACTTTTCTCACTTGTAGAAACAAAAAGAGAGGAAACAATTTAGAAATGTCTAATTAGGTTAGTTTAGTAAGTTTGACCTGACAGAATCGGTCACATTGTTTACTAAATACTTACAACTGAACGATGATATATTTTGCAGGTTAATATGATGAAGAACAGCGTTTCTTCTTCTTTTCTAATGACTTCCGAATAGAAGAAGTAATCAATTAGACTGTTTTTAACCCGACGGCGAAAGAAGGATGTTTTTCGATTGTAAATATGTATGTATATTTCTTTGGCAAGTCCTAGAACTTAAACGGTTTGTCGTATTTTAATGTGAGTGGTGTAAATAGATTCGTCTTAGTCGAGAGAGTGATATTGGGTACATCAAAATAAAAAAAAAAAAACAATTAAGTATGATACACAGGTTTCACAATTTAGCAGTCGGGTTTTTTCGAACTCTCTTCTAACCACTTGTTTAATTTTGTATGTTGGTCTCGGAAACGGGTGGAGCGATTTCAAAAAGTGATTTTTCCCATGTGGTTCCATTTTATCTTAATCAATATCTGTTTATAGGTTTAATTTCTAAAATTGTACTGAACTGAAAAATCAAAATTCAGGCACCCCTAAATCAACCCAATCAATGTGGGGTAGATGGTATTTTAATTTGTTTATGGTAATCTGTGGTAATAAAGAGTTCTTTTTAACTGGTAAATATCTATTCATCAGATTTTTTTATGGTTCCCGCAAATTAGTAGAGGCCTGTTCAAACCTAAAAAGAGTCGATCTAAGCTGTAGATGATGTCATGTTTATCATTACATCATTTTATTTCATAGTTTTTATATATTTCCATCCCCTGATCTCGGAAAGAGTATTTTTGCTATTCGATATCTGAGTGCAAAAGCCGTTTTTATCCGCTAGAGGATAAAGTAAATTGAATTACTTGTAAGAACATCGTGTGCACTGAGTTTGTGAATTTAAAATATTGTTAAACCTTCCTACTACTTCTTCCATATCTATGGTGTCGAATTTATCATAAGATTTTTAACCCCTTGACGACCACGGGGGCACCGGTATCACAAATAGAAATAATACAATAAGACAGTGATCAAGAAACAAAAGAGATGTTTCAGTAATGTATGGATCCTCGGCCAGTACAGTGTGCATGATACCATAAATACGTTAGGGATTATTACCCTTTAATCTATTAACCAAATTCAAAATAACGTAACTTATCGCAGTGTACAAAATTATAGTAAATGCGTAACTTATCGCAGTGTAAAAAAATAGACGAATTTCGCGCTTTTGTTGTGTCAATTATGACATTTGTAAAGGTTGGTACAATTGGTGGCCCATTGTGACCATTAGAATTAACCTAAGATATAAAAATCTTCCGGGGATGCCAGAAATACATTACAATTTACAGATATTAGATATTTTTGTACACAACGAATTAGGCAATTGATGCAGGTTTCATTAATACATAATATTAAACTAATCTTTAGGGATTTTTTGGTAGACGTACACCGTCTTGGCCGATAATTAAACAAGGCCTTGATATTTTTCTGCCATGAAATAGTTCCTCCGCTCCGCTCCACACTATTGCGATACCAAGATGGGTTTTACCCACCACCACCGCACCATTATCGTTATTCAAGATCTGTACCTAACATGTGTTTTTGCAATAAATTATTTGAGTAGGTATTGAGTAGTTTCTAAACACACCTTTTACGTATTTTATGATAATAAGAAGTACTCCAGTACATATTATGGAGAATGAGCTCTGTAACGGACTTAGTTTCTTTCGGAATTATGCGCTCATTGTATCGAGTCAGTAAATACCTACGCGTATTGGTTTAGGAAGAAACCGTTGTTGGTCCCTGTCCTTGTTGAATTAAAAAATGAAAATATATATACTCGTTCACCGTTGGACATGTACTGTTTAAATACGTGGATAACATACTTTAATTGTATGAAACCACCTCTTTAGGCATTATTTAGTAGACGTACACCGTCCTGGCCGAAAATGAAACAAGTCCTTTGTCTAGTGCCTGTCAAGATACGTTTATTGTCGGGTATAGATATTTGAATTTATTCATATCTTTACGATTTTTAAATTTTGGTTTATCTCTTACCGTCCCCACCACTCCTCTTCCCATTTCCCATCGTGTATTACCCAGTTTTCCTAACAACCTAGCAGTAAAAATGGACAAGAAATCTGAATGAAAGTTATAATTTTTTACATCTCAATTTACATAATTATGTAACATATTTGATATACAGGCCGAATTTAAAAAAAAAACAGAGAGTTGTATATACGTTTATTTTAAATTTACATTTAAAATACAAAATTATTTTAGATTCTCAACTTTTTTATCTAGTACTGCCTCTCTTTCCTTTCCAAAATGTCTATGCCTTGACTGAGAAGGTTTTCAGCAATTCTGTTTTGCCGATCGAAATTCTGACCGTTACTTTGACTTAGGTTGGGATCTATGACTTCAACGACTGGACCATATCTTCCAGGACTTACTACCTCTACAATAGGAGTTTCTTGACTGTTGCTGTTTGATTCGTAAACTACGATTTTGGGTCTTGAACCTTTTGATTTAGAGTTTGGAACTGCTTGGCTGTTAGAGCTTGAAGATTGGCTTGCTGAGGCTGATGAAGCGCTTGACTGACTGATACTAGGGTTTGATTTGAATTGGTAGATTTGAGGTGTAGACTGATAGGCTCCACTTGAAGATTGACTTCCTGATGTTGACGTAGCAGTTGATTGACTGACTCCAGCGTTTGAAGGTTGATAGATTTGAAGTCTAGGTTGGTAGTTTCCGTATGATGATTGGGTGGTTGATGCTGATGAAGCACTTGATTGACTGACTCCAGCGTTTGAAGGTTGATAGATTTGAAGTCTAGGTTGGTAGTTTTCGCTTGATGATTGGGTGGCTGTTGCTGATGAAGCACTTGATTGACTGACTCCAGCGTTTGAAGGTTGATAGATTTGAAGTCTAGGTTGATAGTTTGCGCTCGATGATTGGGTGGCTGATGCTGATGAAGCACTTGATTGACTGACTCCAGCGTTTGAAGGTTGATAGATTTGAAGTCTAGGTTGGTAGTTTTCGCTTGATGATTGGGTGGCTGTTGCTGATGAAGCACTTGATTGACTGACTCCAGCGATTGAAGGTTGATAGATTTGAAGTCTAGGTTGATAGTTTGCGCTCGATGATTGGGTGGCTGATGCTGATGAAGCACTTGATTGACTGACTCCAGCGTTTGAAGGTTGATAGATTTGAAGTCTAGGTTGGTAGTTTTCGCTTGATGATTGGGTGGCTGTTGCTGATGAAGCACTTGATTGACTGACTCCAGCGTTTGAAGGTTGATAGATTTGAAGTCTAGGTTGGTAGTTTTCGCTTGATAATTGACTTGCTGAGCTTGATCCAGCGCTTGATTGACTGATTGCTGAGTTTGAAGGTTGATAAATTTGAGGTCTAAATTGATAGTTTCCGCTTGATGATTGGCTTGCTGAGGCTGATGAAGCACTTGACTGACTGATTCCAGAGTTCAATGGTTGGTAGATTTGAGGTCTAGATTGAAAATTTGTATTTGATGTTTGACTGACAGTATTGACGTTAGTAGATTGACCTGGTATTATGAATTCGACTACACTTGGACTGGACTGAGCAGAGGTGGTAGTAGTGGTTTGTGTGCTTGAAAACTGTCTGGCTTGTTCTGCTCTTTGCTGAGCTGCTATTTTTGCCCTCTGAAGCGATAGTTGCTGTTCTCTCAGTGCTCTGTTTCTTGATGCTTCTTGCTGTATTGCAGCTTGTTGGGCAGTTGCCCGTTGTTCCGCTATTTGGTCAGCTTTTAGTTTTGCTGCAGCTTGTTCAGCTTGGACTTGTGCCGCTCTATATCTTGATTCTGCTTGCTGTTCAGCTAATTGCGTTGCTCTTTGCCTTTTTGCTGCTTGTTGCTGCGCGATTTGAGCTGCTCGTTGCTTGGCTTCTGCTTGTTCAGCGGCTATTTGTGCTGCTTTTTCTCTTTTTACTGCCTGTTGTTCAGCGATTTGCGTTGCTCGTTGTCTCGCAGCTGCTTGCTCGGCAGCAGCTTCCGCTGCTCTTTGCCTAGCTTCAGCTTGTTGCTGGGCAATTTGTGCTGCTCTTTGCCTCTCTGCAGCCTGTTGTTCAGCAATTTGTGTTGCTTTTTCCCTTTCAGCGGCCTGATCTGCTTCTATCTGTGCTTGTCTCTGTCTCTCCGCAAGCTCTGCAGCTTCTTGCTCTGCCCTTTGCCTCGCTGCCGCCTGAGCTGCTGCCTCTTTCTGAGCTATTTGTGCTGCTCTCTGTTTTTCAGCCGCCTGCTGTTGCGCAATTTGTGTTGCCCTTTGTCTTTCAGCCTGTTGTCTTGCTTCCTGCTGTGCTGTTCTTCTATCAGCGATTTCTTCAGCCTCTTGTTCTTCTATAAGGGTTGCTCTTTCTGCTACCAAATCAAGACCGGAGTTATATTGACCAGAATTGGTATTAGAACTTGCTTGACTCGATGAACTTATTTGTGTTTGGGCAGGGGCTGTGTATTGGATGTAAGTTGGACTGGACTGACCGAATCGCGTTACTGTATTGACATTCGTTGTTGTTTGGCTTGTTTGACCGGGGTTTGTACCACCGTATTGTATTATAACTGGATTAGGTTGTCTATATTGGGTTCCCGTGTTTACATTTACAGTTGATACTTCTCCTTTTATATCGGGATTATCATTTGATAATGAGTCTATAGCTCTTTGAACCTCCGTATCTTGAAAAGCTTCTTCTTTTTTCCAGATCTCGAAGTCTTCTGCCTCCTTTGTTTTAATATCTAGAGGCATTGGTTTATTGCCAGCATAAATACCTGTAAAGATACAAAAAAACTTGCACGTTGTAGAGCTTGCTGCTATATTTTCTAGCCTAATTGCTATAATCCGGGTTTTTAAGTTACTTTTAAGTAAGATGGTATATACAAGATATTTAGTGTTTTTCCGCCTTGTCTTGATGTCAGCGCGAGAAATCGAAAAATATTTTTGTTTTTATGGTGTGGTTCCTCCTCACCTCACCTTATTATATCTCTTTTTCTCAGTATCCGACTTCCTCGACACGTGTTTCGCCTTAGCACAAGGCATCCTCAGGAGATGTTGACTCTTCAAGCGCTCGCTCGCTCACGCTGACATCAAGACGAGGCGGAAAAAGACTAAATATCTTGTATATACCATCTTATTGTAAATGGATTTCCGCAAAGTAACGCCTGACTCTATCAATTACTTTTAAGTTGCAAATGAATTGGTTTATCAAATTATTCCTTGGATCACGTCATCATTTTACATCACATGAGGTGCAGTTTAAAATAAATCTATTTGCTATTGTAAAAAAAAAAGTTTGTATATTCCAAACTATAATTTTATTACTTAATAATTGAATTTCTTTAACAAAAGCACTTAAATGAAATTATATCCGAACATGAAATAGACCAAAATATTTTAATTTTCGTTTCATGATAATTAAAATCCCAAACTATTT
Organism: Ligdia adustata; assembly: GCA_947049295.1. Classification (NCBI taxonomy): domain Eukaryota; kingdom Metazoa; phylum Arthropoda; class Insecta; order Lepidoptera; family Geometridae; genus Ligdia; species Ligdia adustata. The sequence goes on along the minus strand of OX346242.1, from coordinate 5,779,401 downwards.
AAATTATATTCGACTTCTATTAAACCACGTGCTTTATCTTCGGTCACATCATTTGCTAGTAAACAAAACGATGGTAAAAGCGTATAGTCGTTAAGAAAGTTATTTACCTCGATTACCATACGAAAATTGTGGCCTTCCAAAACCACTGGACCCAAAAACTATTCCATTTCCTGGGAAATAGCCACGATTTCCACCGGGATAAAACTGGCGGTTTCCACCAGAAAACTGGCCAAATCCACCTGGTGAGAACATCCCTGGGCCAGCTCCACTTGATGCGAAACTTCCGCTTTGAGCTCCTCCGCCAAACATTGGGCCACTTTGACCAAATCCGCCTGCATAGCTACCGCTTGCGGCACCTGCACCGAATAGACCACTACCTGCAAAGCTTTGGGCACCACCTCCAAAGAACGGGCCTTGACCGCCTGCAAAACTGCCACTTTGAGCGCCTCCGCCCAAAAACACACCACCAGAGCCACCAGTTGACGTAAAGACGCCATTTTGACCAACGCCATTTGACGTAAACACGCCAGTTTGGCCAGCACCAGAAAATATACCACTTTGGCCCCCGCTTGACGTAAATATGCCACTTCCTCCATTGCCTGAAGTAATCTGCCTTGTGCCATAACTGATTATTCCACCGTTCCCAGCTCCGGAACCTTGTTTGGTCCCAGAACTGAAGATGAATCCTGAGGATCCTGGTTCATCGAAGACGACCATTTTGTTGGGGCTGTCCTTGTCGTCGAATGAATAGGTCTTAATGGTCGGCGAGCCATTGGCTGTTAGCATCAATGACGCTAACACTGAAAACAGGAAAAAAATATAAAGTTTTTATGCAGATTTAAGGTAAAGGTAAGATAATAAATATCATTAAAATTTTCTTGTAAATTTTAATGATATTTATAAAACTTCTCTTCATATTTAAAAAATCTCCTATAATTCGTAAAATACACAAATTATTAATCGCAAAGAATAATTTAAAACTGCGACATGTACGAGAGTACTAAATTTCAGGAAACAACATTCACACCATCGATATAGGAACAAATTTTTTTTCCTCAATGATTCATAGAAACACGAAAATATTGCTAGACCCAAAACATAGACGACATTCAAGCGCCGTAAACTAGCGGCAATTACAACACAAATTGACAGACATGAAAAACTTGCAGTGCGCAGTTGTATATGCCACTCACCGGTCACCCATCTAAGACCTGACCGGCCAGTACATTACTTTATTACATTACATCGGTGATCTATTTACAAAAACCTTTGCTAATTGTGCTACGGAATGTTATAACTTAGTAGATACAAGCAAAAACCATTTAATAAAATTAAATAAAATGTTAAATAAATAATGTAGCGTCCCAATGTTGGGCACGGGTCTTCCCTATGGAGGCGTTGTAGGCCATAGACTACCACTCAGTTGGGGACTTAAATTTAAGCGCAATCAAAAGCTATCGTTAACCTTTTCCGACAAGCATTTTTCCTCAGCTTCCTTCACTGTTAAAATTCAATAAAAAGTATAATTTAAAAAAAACTCACCCACGACTCCCAAAAGCTGTTTAAATTCAATCATACTTTTAAGAAAATTTCTGTACAGAAACCTGTCCATACAAAAAAATTACCAAAATGAAGAAAACCACTCCTTATATACCGAAATATTTATCAAATATTGCATTTATTTACATTCACATATTCTAGAAAATTGTACAAAAGTTAAGTTTATTTGTAATTTCCAAAAATAACCACTAAAAAACTAGTGCACGCCCGTGTTTTTACTCGCAATCTTACTTTTCAAAATCCACTTGTTCGTTCTAGATTCAACGATACGCACTAACGAAAACTAATACATTTTATTAGTAAAAAAAACCATCCAGCAATTTGACTTCTGTAACATAAATTCTTAGTACTATGAACATCGAAACTAGAACATTATTTTGAAAGTAAATTCTACGAAAATTCAAGACAAAAGAACATGTTTTTTTTATTCGTTTAAAATAATATTTTTTGATAATATATTTGTCTGTAGAATCATGAATAGGTGTTTGATTGGCGACATTTGTTCAAATATTGGTCATTCATTTCATGTTATATATTTCTTTGTTATGCCATTTAATATGAAGGCAAGACTTTTGGACTGTTTTTTACCGACTGCTCTAAAGGAGGGTAATGCTTTTCTGGTGAAATACAGGATTCTAAAAGAGAATTACTATTGACTAGCTGTACCCGCGACTTCGTTCGCGGTTGCTAACCTTTCATTATTATGTCAGTGGGACTTAATAATTAGAGAAATAATTTAAGTGGTCCGTCTTAAATCTATTCATTGTAAAAGATACAATAAGATAGCAGTGTTTTAAATTGTAAATTTTATTAATTAAAACGATACAGAGAAGTTCGCACAATTATGTTCAGCATGTTAAGATTCTGCATATCATAAACGCTTATTTAATTTTACGAATTCTGCACTTATTTTAACCCGTAGGATTTTGTTTTGCTAATGTATGTATCCCGATTGCCTATTTATTTTTTATTCAAGACAGCTAGGCATTTTTACAACTAGCTCGCACGACTACAGAAACCAGCGACACTGTGCCCCTAGACGAAGCCAGCCTAGTCTGGAATACATTGGTTCTCAGAAAAGCCGCCGCAACACACCATTAGCTGTTTGGCGACAGATTTTTCAACTTGAGCTAGCTAGTTAGCCAGGCAAGTATTAAATTGCCCTTCCACCATGCTATGGTTTCCATACGAATAAGAAGAATAAGAATAAGAAATATTTATTGGCCTTTAAATAACATTCGTTACAGGCAAGTCTTGTTACATTTTAATTATTAATTACTTTAAAAATAACTAAACTTTTATAGTTCTAAGAACAAATAGTTATTATATTATACATTTACATTGTCATTTATTTCTTTACCTATTACTAACATTTTGTAATTGTTGTTCATCACACAAGAACGATGATTCCACAAGCTGCAATGACATATATTCACTGAGTTTATAAAAAGGATAACTTTCAAAATAATATTTTAATTTTTGTTTAAATATTTTAAAATTGAGTTCCATTACGCTATTTGGTAATTTATTGTACATTAATATTTTGGTGTAAAGTCCCTGTTTCTTACACTTAGATTTGACAGGCAGGACTCGCCCTTTTTTATAATTGCGTGAAATTCTTTTTTCCGCTATTTCCGTATCCTCGTGTACTTCTAATAAACAACTATAAATATAAAGTGATATAACTGTCATTATTTTATCATTTTTAAAGTGTATTCTCGTAGGACTACGTTTTTTCAAACCATTCATTGTTCTTATAGATTGTTTCTGACATTTTAAAACTTTTATGATATCCTTCATCGGTAGCTCAGGTTCTTCTCGCGTATTTAGTGGGATGGAACCTCGTACCTCTCGCACGGCAATCTACCCCCTTTAACTACTCGGTCACCATCGCTACAAAAAATTATGGACGCTATGTGTTGACACATATGTCTCATACGTGTTCTATGTGTTCCATCTAGGGTTACAGTATTGCTGATTTCCGTGGTCGTGCGAACTTGTGGTCAAATGCCTAGTTGTGCAGTATAAAATAAAATTTTACGTATGTACAATCATAATCTATGCCGCAGCTATAAACTCAAAAAAAAATAAAGCACTACAATACCGATGGCGTATTTTTTTTGTACAATAATTTCAGAAAATTGTTTCTGAAAGATAACTATGCAAATTAAATTTCAATAGTAAAATCTTCCTTGCTACAATTTTATTATGTAGGCGTCCAATAAAAGATTTTTTTGTTACAACTACAAAAATGAAGTAGTATTTTTTTGGATACAATAATTTTAGTTAGTCATTACTAACAAAAAAAAAACATCCTTACCGAAGCACACGTTAGCAAGTTATAGTTAAATATGACTTTTATCCCACTCTCACGGACCCACTAATTTTACGGATAACATTATTTCAGATACACCTATCTAACAAAAAAAGAATCATCCTAACCGACCGAATCAATTCTAGATCGCGCCTCCAACGAGTCTTAGCTTCCAAGATTGGCCCATTTTACGAGGCGTATAGATTTACTACATAATAATCTCAACTAATTTAATTAAACGATGGAAAATTTTTCTACGGAAAACATAACTTTCAGAAAACCTCAAAGGACTAGCTCACTAAACGACCTTACTGCACATACCAATTCAACGCTATTTGAGGCTACTGTGCTAAGTCTTCCAAACTCATCATTGGATGAGAGTCATACCACGAAGGATTTACAAGAGAGAATCAACAAACTACTGAAACTTTTAGAATCGGCGCATAATGAAATTGACAATTTGAACTCGGAGAATATCACATTATCAAAACAGTTAGAGAAGTCCAACAAAGTCATCGAACTGTATAAAAAGGTGGGAACTTCAGAAGTAAATTGCAATTCACCGTTGTTAGTCAGAAAACTAAAAAGTAAAGGGAACAGAGACAGCAATCTTGCACGCAGATCTTCAGGAACTACTATGAAATACCCTAATGATCATAATTTTGACCGAATAAATAAATCGAATATTTTCAATCATGACATTGATCAGGAAAATACCATAGAAGCTATAAGCGACGATGCAGCTATCGACAAATCGCAGCTCCATCAGTTTACTTCCACTCTTGTGGCTTACGACAAGAAAATTAGCCAGTCTTTGTCTACTATAGCAGTCTATGAGACCATGTTTGCAAAGCAGTCGGACATGATGCAAAAATTAATCGATGGATATATGAATTGTAAACACAATCGAAATTACATGAGCTTGGATGCCATTGAACCCCAGTTTCATCTCTCGGAAGAGTCTATTGGCTTAAAGACACCTGTCACGGCCGCCCAGTCTCATCCGCTGGCGATCTCCTCTCGGCGTACCCGCCAGAACAGGAAAAATAAATCGAAAAGCTGTGCGCCTCCTAAGCCAATACCAGCAACCACCACGTCCGAACGTGCAAGTACAATACAGATATCGGAGGCAGACACGCTTCCAATACCTCCACATTTGCCTACTACATCTACTAGTGACAAACATCCTTTACGGAAAATAGCTGATGCGACTGAGTCCGAACCCGCTGTCGTTGACGAGAAATGGACGGAGGTAAGATACAAAAAGCCGCGCCAGCCTTTGTCACTTCGTTGCATCGCCGGACCCGCAGTAACATCTCTTAAAGCGGCAGAGTCGCGTAAACACTTCCATCTATGGAATATGCTGACCGATCTAGAAGATGTTAAGAAATACATAAAGGAACTTTGCCCTCAGAGAGTGGTCACCGTAGAACAGCTGAGGACTTCTCAAAACTATAATTCTTTTAAAATAGGAGTTCCCAACGACTGTTTTGACAAATGCTTTTCGATAAATGTATGGCCTGAAAATGCGCGAGTCAAAAAGTGGGTTAACTATAGCAAACCTATTTCGTGTAACCAAAAATTTCGTCGTGGAGTCGGCGAACAATAAGCCGTGTACTGTAGTCCATTCGCAGATCAACATTTTCTATCAGAATTATAGAGGCTTAAAGACAAAGATGCGCCCGTGGTATGCCAGTATTTTGGTGTCTGACCACTTGCTTGTCGCTGCGACAGAGACCAACCTCGACGGTTCAGTGGGAGACGCTGAGCTAACACCAGATGGCTGGACCCTACTGCGCCGTGACCGAGCAACCCTTGGCGGGGGCGTGCTGCTCACCGCGCGACCAGGGGTTACCATCAAACGTCGACGTGAACTCGAATCCGAACTGGGCGAGGACTTATGAGCCTCTGTCACATACCGCGGCTCCACTTTTAATGTGTGTGTAATTTACACACACATTAAAAGTGGAGATCACATTCCCTCTCCGATTAACTCACAAGAACTGCGTAGGACTGCAACCTAGTAATGTAGACACTTTACACGACTGGAATTTCAATAAAATGGATAGTCCTCTGTTCCACTCGCTGCTGGAAGAGGTTTGCTGGGCGCCTGTTCTCGAATCCAATGACGTTTCCCTTGCCACTGATGCTTTCTATAATATTCTTTATAATTTATTTGACTTGTCAACTCCAAAAAAGAAAAGGCATGTTTCTCAGTGTAAAAGATATCCTATCTGGTTTGATGCAGACATTATTAAGGATATAAGACGGAAAAGTAGGTTACATAGGGCCTGGTTAAAATCCAAAAGTGACGAATCTTATGCATTGTTTTCAGACTTGCGTGCCAGTTTAAAAACACGAATCTCTCAAGCGTATAAAACTTACTTGACAAGTGTTGAGGAAAACTTATGTGTTCATCCTCAGCAATTTTGGGGTCACGTACAAAGCCTTAGATCCAAAGGAGGTTTTGAGCCCTGTGTCACCTATCAAGGGAAGTCATGTGTAGGCGTGGAAGCTGCTGAAGCGTTTGCAAGATATTTTTCTAGCGTTTTTTTGGATGAGTCACCTAAAATTGATTGTAACACATGCAATGAATATGGGGTACAGGGCGGCCACGTTAGCATACCCTTTTTGTCACCCTGTGATATTGAACGTGGTCTTAATAGGTTAAAGCCAGGAAACTCACTCGGACCAGACAATGTACCTAGTTTCGTTCTCAAGGCATATAAAAAATTTATGATCCGTCCACTGTATCATATTTTCAATCTTTGCCTTGCTAATGGTAAATACCCCAAACAATGGAAGCTGTCTAGAGTGACTCCTATCCCCAAGAGTTCAAATAGATCGCTCGTAGAGGAGTATCGGCCCATTGCAATCTTATGCGCGCCGGCAAAAATTTTTGAATACATTTTGCACTATGAGATATACAGACAGATTAAACAGTTGATAGGTGATGAACAGCACGGCTTTAGGCCAGGGCGCTCTGTCAATACTAACCTATTATGTCTAGTTGATTACATTTCTAGTGCAATGGATCGCAAGCTACAAGTTGACGTCATATATTTTGATTTTCAAAAGACCTTTGACAAGATTGACAATGATACGCTGCTGTGCAAGCTATCTGCCATTGGTTTTGCACCTGGCCTTCTAATTTTTTTCTCTGAATACCTGAGGGACCGGCAGCAGTATGTTAGACACGGAACTTACTTATCTAAACCATTTCATACAAGATCGGGTGTAAGCCAGGGTTCTGTCCTCGGCCCCCTTCTTTTTCTGATTATGATCCATGACCTGCCTAAAGTGTTGAGTGCAGCCAACTGTCTCCTGTATGCGGACGACTTTAAATTATTCCTCGAAATTAATTCATATAGGGACTGCCTTAGGCTACAACATGACATAAACTTAATCTTTGAATGGAGTGTGACAAATAAAATGCTATTTAATCCAACTAAATGCAACATTATGACATTTGACCGCAAAAGAAATCCAATACAATATAACTATAATCTTGACGGCTTACCTATTAATAGAGTTAACTGTATTAAAGATCTAGGGGTTAATTTCGACCGAAGCCTCTCTTTTTATGATCATGTATCAACTCTTGCCAAAGAGGCTTATCGTCGTTTGGGTTTTGTATTACGAAATTCAAAGGATTTTCAGAACCCTCAAGTAATTACAACTCTGTATAACTCCTTAGTAAGAAGCAAGCTTGAATCTAGTGCTTGTGTTTGGAACCCTTACCATGTTTCGTATGCTGTAATGCTTGAGAAGGTGCAAAAGCCCTTCCTGAGGGCACTTTACAAAAAACTGTACGGCTACTATCCTTACCTCTACCCTACTAAGTTTTTGCTCGGATGTTTGGGTTACAACTCGTTAGAGGTAAGAAGGATGGTGGATCAGCTTGCATTTTGTTGTAAAGTGCTCAGGGGATCTGTGGACTGTCTCCAGCTACACAATCTTTTATGCGAACTGTATGTATCTGATGACGCGCCTGGTGTTCCGGCGAACAGACGTGGTCGCCTGCACCACTTGTTCTATGTGGATGGTGGTCGTACTGTTGCACGTGCTAGGTCGCCCCTAGTCCGCTCTCGCTCGCACCTCAATGCACTCCGTGTCGCCAACACTGATTTTGACATTATGTTTGACAGCTGGAAGGCTATTATTTCTGCTATAATGTCTTATTCTGAAAATCTTATAGACCAGTGGGCCAGCAAGGTCAATGATAATGAAGATGATGATTTTATTTTGTAAATAATTATGATTTCGTGTGATAATTGTTATTGATTTCTTTCGTTATTGTCACAATAAATAAATAAATAAATAAAATAAATAAATAAATAAAATAAATAAATAAAATAAATAAATAACCGACTTATAGTTAAATACGACTTTCATACGTCCCACGGGAACTCCTACCAATTTTCGGGATAACATCATTTCAGTTAGACTTTTGGAATAAAAAAAGAATCATCCAAATCAAAGCACGCGTTACCGAGTTCTAGTTAAATTTTCATCCCCCCTCCCACGGGAACCCCCACTAATTTCTGAGATAACATTGATTTTAGTAAGAACTTTCTAAAAAAATAATCATCCAAATCAATGCACGCGTTACTGAGCTATAATTAAATAAGGCTTTCATCCCCCCTCCCACGGGAACCCTTTCTGAGTTTCGGGATAAAAAGTAGATATGATATAAAACTTAATCATACCAAGTTCCGAAGTTATGGAAGTGGAAAGTCCAGAAACAGACAGTCAGACAAAAATTAAGAAAAATATAGATTTGTGGTCTATATCGTTAATAACACCCACAAAAGATTTTTTAAATATATTCAATGTACAGAATTTGACCTTTTTTAGTTTTATTATAAGTATAGACAGAGTAGAGTGGAAGAGAAAGACATGCTGTGCTGACCCCACGTTGTGGGACAAGGTCAGGAAGATGATGAATACAGGATTCTAAATTGAGTGCGTATATCTTCCTAAACTCCGACTAATATTCGGTAGAACATTAATATCGGTTAGTATTTTCTAGACAAATAAGACTTTCATCTCCCCTCCCACACTTATAGTGTCCCCTTATCGTGTCCTCCCACCATATAACCTACATTTTAGAAAGTCCTTCCTTACTAACAAAAAATAAATCATAACGCGTTACAAAGTTACAGTCAAATATAACAAATTTTCGGGATAACATAAATTTTAGTTCTTTTTAACAAAAAAATATTGAAATCTTAGTACGCATTGCTGAGTTATCACTTAATACATTATTATGTCTTTCATCTTCTCTCCCACAGGAACCCCGCGTGAATTGCAGGATAAAAAGTTGTCATGATATTATATCATGGTACATACTATGTGTGTCCTAAGTTTCATTTGAATCCATCCATCAGTGTCGCTCTCACGACTAAGACGAATCTATTGACTCCACTCACGTAAAAATACGACAAGCCGTTTAAGCTCTTGGGCGTGCCAAAGAAATTTACATACATACACTCGAAAAACATAACGCTCATTATTTCGTAGGCGGGTAAAAAACGTTTTTTTTTCATCTGCAGATGGTCATAGGCTATGCTGGTCGTGTCCTGCGGTTCCACTTCTAAGAATACATTGATATAATATACTTACAGAAGAGTTTTTTTAAAGTCACTACTAATAATTTTTTTTTTGTTATAAAAATTAATTTGTCGGGAGTTTTCTTATCTGTGTTTCATGACAATCGGTAAAAGATGGCCGCTCTGCAAAATGGCGGAGTGAACTTTTTTAACAACTCTCTTAATATGAGAATCAAATGAAAGGGTTTGATTAGTAGAATGCTACACACTATGACAATTTCAAATTCAAGATGGCCGCCACAACAATAAGTGTAGGAGAATTAAAAAAAAGTTCAATCTTACTTGAATGAACATCTGGTAGTTTATCTCAGCTTCCATTATTTCTTTTCAAACGTGCAACCCTTAAGAGGATCACCGACCGTTCACTGTTTTCGTGTTTCTGATAGAATTATATAACTATGATGTATTTTAGGATAACACGTCTTATTATTTCGAAAAAAGTTATTGAATTCTGCATAATAAAGGCTTTTAAAAGGCATAGTATCAGCACAAAAATATAACTGCTTAGGAAGCTTGTAACTTTATATAGTGATAAAATACAGAAAAAATTAAAAAGGTAAATCCTAGTAAATAATGAGTTAGAAGGTAGAAAAGAGCTATATCTTATTATATGGAGGAGTTGGCGGTCTATAGCTGTCTTAAAACATTATCTAGGCATAGATATTTTGGAATAGAGCCAAGCAATGGTTGATTGAACAGTCTGATTTATTTACATGTCAATTCGATTAGCTATTCTAGTAATTGATATGTCGGATCTTTAGTTTGCTTTGATGGTTAACGCTTACAAATAATTGACCAAGCGAGCGAAGCGTAGCTTTAAATCTGGCAATTTTTCTTGGTTTGTATCTTTTTCTAGACATTTTGGAAGGAAACGGGCCCTGTTATTTGAATTATTTAAGAATTACAATTGACAACATTTCATTTTAACAATGTGATGGAAATTCGTAAACTATTACGAGATAATGTAATGAAGAGTTCATACTAAAAATACCACATTTTTATATCCACTCAATTAAGAGTATATACCAAAAACTGATGAACAAAAACCCGTATTTATGTTAAGACCGTCAGATGCCACCAATAAAACATATTATTGTAACTGTCATCTGTGAAACATAACAAAACAAACAACAACAATACAGATGATTAATGACATTATTTTTTACGAGCTTTTGACGAGAATTACATTAAGCTGAATTTTCATTCTTATATTTTCAAAAATCACAAAAAATAGGATTTTTCATTTAGCTCTCCATTACCGTAATAATAAATAATAGTTTTAAAAAACTAATAAATACGCTATTTATAGAAAATCCAAACACTAAAAAAAAAGAAAATAAATTTTTAAAAATTTGAATTTAGTATAGTGTAAATAAGAAATAAATATTTTTTATTGATAAAATCTTTATCATTTTGATAATATCTTAAAAAGCACCCCACGCTTTTTTTACAAAAAAAAATATTTTTTTCTTATTTACACTATTCTCAATTCACATTTTTAAAAATTTATTGTCTTTTTTTAGTTGGATTTTTTATAAAGAGCGTAGGTATATTTTAGTTTTTTAAACTATTATTTATTTTTTATTTTTTAGTGATTATTTTAGCGATTATTTTAACGATTATTTTAGTGATTATTTTAGCAATAGCTTTATGATATTTACATCTCTATTAGCTTTTTAGCCTGGTAGATTCTTTTATTGGTCTTGACGCAGACCTTCCGGGTCTCAGGAAAACATAACTGGTCACAATGTTTAAAATATTGAATTATCATCGGTCCTTAATAAGTTTGCCGAATTTTGAGTTAATCCGACGTTTTGAAGGGGGTTAAAATCATGTTTAAAGATTCCGTTACATACAAACATACATACGTCTGAAGCTAATAAAAGCGTATTAAAAATGGGGGATCAAATATGTTGAAATGTTGTCAATTGCAATATTAACAATTGTTTTGATATAGAATAGGTCATAGTTAGTTAGGCACACGAGTTCGCAAGAGCACGGAAGTCAGGGACACTATTACCCTAGATGGAGCAAGCCTATAGTCTGGTATACACTGGTTCTCAAGGAAGGCTGCCGGAACTCACCGTTAGGTGCTTAGCGACAGATTTTTACAATTTAAGTGTGGTAGCTAGCCAAGCAAGCGATAGGAAACGCCCTACCACCATGCTATGGTCTCCTCACGATGTTTTCCATCACCGGTAGCTCAGGCTCTTTTTGCATGTTTCGTGTGATCGAATCTCGTACCTTTAGCACAGCAATCGACCACACTAACCACTCGACCATCATCGCTACACTAGGTCAAATTCAAGGCCTGGAGAGAGGCATAGGCTACTTTTCCCGGGATAACAAACATAACATGGAGAAAGCAGCGAGTATAGACAAGTATTCCCATAAACCATGTCCTATGGGAGTGATGTCATCAACTAACTTATTCAAGGTTAGGAGGGCGGGAAAAATCAATACTACGAGACGAAACAAAATGGATATGACGTAGTTCTCTTTCATTTAAAGTGTACTTTCATAATACCTACTTGAGTGTGTTAGTCAACAAAATTTTGTAGTAAGTACGCAGGTTTCAATTCGATGTGTAGTTAAGTACACCGTTAAGTATTGTCACACCTTTCTGTTAAACGTTGAATATTGTGTGCCAGTCGCGTTGCATTGGAATATAAAAAAAGTTTTAAACTTTGACCTCTTTAGGGTTTGAATTTCCAAATATTCTTACGACATCCCTACACACTATACTCGTAATTAATTAAATAATAATAAGCCAAAAAAAGCGCTGGTTGTTTACAACCAGTATTATGCTGAGTTGAGCCGGTTTGTGACAAGAAACTCAAATATTAATTATGGAGTATCTGTTAGTGCAAGTAGTTTTTTGGTATAAATAAATTTCTTTCTTTTTATTTTGTACAGACAGTCCCGGGTTCGATCCCCGGACAGGTCAAAAATTTGTTTGCATGAAAGTGTATGTTTGTCCTGTGTCTGGGTGTTTATTATATATTTAAGTATGTATGTATGTATATAAGTATGTATATCAGTCATCAGGTTACCATAGCACAGGCTTTGCCTAGATTGGGGACTGAAGATCTTTGTGTGGATGTTGTCCCAGTTTTATTTTCGTTGCGGAATTTCTTGATCCGGTCGCCGCGCTCCAAGCCCGCGATAAAAGCTATGCAAATATTTTTGCGTACTTTTCCTTACTTATTTATATAGGTAGGTAACTTCAATAGTAATGCCATTAATAATGTGGTTTGGTCAATATTTTTACGAATTCTCGTCCGACAATTTGTTTCACAATGACGTCATTTTCATTCATTTTCATTGAAATTAGATGTTGCTGCAAATTTAATTAATATCATTACCATTATTTACTTATGTACCGGGTGATTCTAAATTGACTGCGTGTGTATTTACCACGCAATCAGCATCGTTAATATAATAAACTAACTGCGTTCCGCGGTTTTACCTGCGGTAGTTATTGAACACTTCAATTTGCTAGGATAAAAAGTAGCCCATATGTATAAGCTATCTGCGTGCCAAATTTCATCCGAATCTGTTGAGCCGTCTGGACGTGAAGGAGCAAACAAACACACAAACACAACAAACTTTTGCCTTTATAGTAGATATTAGTGTGATTTCGCTGCAGTCGTCGACATAGCGATTAAACATTTTTTTTTTCATATTCAGAGTTGGCTTAGACTCCGACCCGGCCCCAGGCGGTGGGCTATGCTAAGCCGAAATGGGTTTCGGCTTAGCCCCTAACTGATAACCCTGTATAAACCTACAATTGACGTCATAACATGAGGTGAACCAAATCGTCCATAAAAATCTTTGGTAAAACTTACCTCATCAAAGCGATCGAAGGTAAGATTAAAAAAAATTGCACAAAAATAGTTTTTACGATGTTATTTTGAAACTTTGAGCCTCTTTATGTAAAACAAAAAAATACAAATATCAAAAAAAAAAGTTAAATGTTTTTGAGAACTTGGAAATTTAGTGAAAAATTCCATAACACGTATTAGAAAATAAGATTTTTTTTGTTGGTAACGCCTGAAAATATTCTTAATTTAATTCTTTAAGAAATAATATTAAATAAAAATTAAAACCGATTTCTTGAATATTATTTATGTATGTATTCTTACAGTAAATTAAAAGTGGATTTGATTTTAAAAAATACTAAACTGGTTTCGATTAAAATGTAATGGGCACGAATCGGAAATATATATGCACTTAAAAATATGTATAGCCAAGTGCGAATCAAGCTTGCTCACGAAGGGTTCATTCTCCTACTTCATAGCAAGTGGGTTAAATAAAAAACTAATAAATCATCTAAATTTATGCAATATCTTTTTCAAATTCATAATATTTATATATTCCATAAAGTCGATAAAACCACATAATCTTTGGCGTTTTGCCAGACCAACAAATTATGTACGGCTTGATATTTATTACAAGCGTCCCGTCCCGGCTGTACACGGGCAGACATTTTTGTTCTTATTGATATTTATACTAATATTATAATTTTTTTTTCTTTTTCGAAAGGGATATATATTTATTTTTCTACTGATTTTCAAAAAGAGGAGGTAGTCAATTCGACTGTATTTTTTTTTCTTTTACTTCGGCTTCGCACGAGTGTTTTTTTTTTAATTTTTACTACTATTATTCTCTATAATATTGTAGAACATTTTTTTGTTCTGTCATCAATACTTTTCGCAGCGTATGCGATGAAAGTCATTTTATGGCTATTTTTTTTACACCTTGAGTTAGCTTTAGTTAGAATTTCTAGGGATCTCTAATTGTTTCTTATAATAAATATAGCCTATACCACTCAGAGATAATGCACCTTTCTAAAGACGAAAGAATTTTCGAAATCGTTACAGAAATTTTTGAGTTTATTCGTTACAAACAGAAATACAAATCTTTCTTCTTCATCATTTTAGCATAGATATTGATTTGGAACATTTATCATACTGATGAAAACTGAAGACGCTGATGGGATCATAAATTACCTAATAGTGTAATGGATCTCAATTTTATTACATTCAAACAAAAATTGAAGTTTTTTGAAAGCAATCCTTTTTATAAACTCAGCGAATATATGTCAATGCAGCTTGTAGAATCATCGTTCTTGTGTAACAAACAACCATTATAAAATATTAATAATAACTAAACAAAGCAATTTTAATGTAAATATTTGTCAAGAGAACTGTTAAACTAGGAACTAATATTAAGTAATCGTATATAAATGAGATTTGTAAGTTAAATTTTTTAAGTAATTATTAATTCAAATGTAATAAGACTTGCCTGTAACGAACGTTATTTAAAGGTCAATAAATATTACTTTACTTTACTTTACTTTACTTTACTTTACTTTATCTACTGAAAGATAAAGTAACATTTAAACGAGCTATCTCTCGCCTGGCTAGCTACCACCCTCAAATTGTAAAACCTGTCGCCAAGCACCCAACGGTGTGTACCGGCTGCCTTCTTTAAGAGTCAGTGTATTCTAGACTAGGCATGCTACATCTAGGGCCACAGTACGTCTTCCGTGCTCGTGCGAACTTATATAAAACAAGTGGTTAGAAGCGAGTTCGAAAAAAAAACCGACTGCTTAATCGTTAAACCTGTGTATCATACTTAATTCTTTTTTTTAGTTCAAAATTATACCCAGTGTAACTCTCACGACTAAGACGAATCTATTAACACCACTCACATAAAAATACGACAAGCCGTTTAGGATCTAGAGCGTGACAAACAAATATATATACATACAACTCGAAAAACAAAACCCTGCTACTTTCGCATTCAGGTAAACAAAGAATAAAATGAAAGAATATAGTACATTCGATATAATTCTTGATTTTCACCTGTACTTACTTACAGACGGATTTTCCTGTTGTCAGAACAGTTGTTCTTCGAATAATGTTATTTTTATTTACTACAAGAAAATACGCTTAACTATCTGATTCTGGCACTTCGCCAGTACATAGTAACCAACATCTGTTGCGGATTATGAAACTAACAGAGGGATAACTTTAGATGTATGTTATTAATCTGTGAGGTGTTATATGGGTCAATATTTTTAAGCTATTGCATAGCTTTTATCGCGGGCTTTGAGCGCGGTGACCGAATTAAGAGATTTCGTAACGAAAATAAACCTAACACTCGTCTAATGTCGTTTCATTACGGCTGACTTCGGCACGGTGTTATAAAGACTCGCGTATAAAGGGTTCCGTACCATTATTTATACTATTATTTGCCGTGTTTTGCTCGATAATACATAAAGAAATATGAACTTAAGATAAGTTCATGTTTCTACTTACATGTTGTCGTTATTAATATTGCAAAAAACGGCAAAATTTCACGTTTGTTGTACTGAAGCTTATATGATTAAAACGTTATTATTTATTTTAAGTTATGTTTTCTGTACAAATACATATATTTCGTACGTATATATTTGGGTACGGAACCCTAAAAATCGACGAACTGAAAACCGCCTTCTGTTTGAAGTCGATTAAAAATATATGAGTAATTTAGAAAGAAAATATACAAAAATATTTACAAAAAATATTTTTTAAAGTCTGTTCTAACGGTTTTTATTACTTTAGACACATTAAAATGCTTAAAAAAGTATTCCAACGAATTAAAAAACTCTTTACCATTTAATCAAAATCGGATTGTCACTTGTATCTGATTGTTGGAAAGGTCCAACTATAGTTTCCTTCACATTCGGTGAACTTCATCAGGCATGAAACGAGTCGTTCGTGTCTACAACTATGACACACCTCGCACTCTATATCTATAGTTGAGCCGTTCAAAAAATCAGGTACGCATAAAATCAGTAACCCGTATTGTTATACAAAATATCAGTATGTTTTTAGAGTTTTCCATCTGCATTCATAAATATTCTGTGCATTTTATCTCCGATGTCGAGTTTAGTAGTTTCCTCCCGCGTTGATAAAAATACATCAGTTATTGTAACATTCGCTGCCGTGACACAGAACACGGTATCTGCCTTTTATTGTTATGCATTAGAAAAAAATATACCTAATTTACTGCTTTTCTTAACCCCCGACGCAAAAACGACATGGTGTTATAACTTTGTTAAAAAGCTAAGATGGAAGAAATGCCAAGATGGCCGCCGCCACTAAATGGTGAAGTACATTTTTTGAAAACTTACTCAATATGGGTATCACAGAATAGGGTTTGATGAGGTATAATGCTATGCGTTATGATAATTTCAAATCCAAGATGGCTGACACATAAAATGTCTGGGGTGTCTCAAAATTTTCAATTTTACTTACTTAAAAGTCAGTTAACGTTAGCAGAGTTTATTTACAAGATGTGATGCCGTCGGATATCACTAAAATTAGCCTAAAGAGGTCCATTAAATGTAAATCATTAACTGATGCTGTATCTTTTCTGTGTAAAAACCGGATTATATAAGTATCGTAAATTAAAAAAGCGTTACTCTTTTAAAGAAAATCATTTTTGCATAATCTTCACTTTGGTTGACTTAGTGAAACATACTCGTAGAAGTGTGATATTGCTTAAGAGTGTTAATCTACCTATCATAGTGATATACTTGAAGAATAAACGTGTGCAAGCAAACAAAAACACAAAAAAAATGTTTAAAATTACAGAAAAAACGCCTTCTTCCGAAAAAAAATAGTCATTATGTCACGTAAATTAACACAGATTTCAATATGGATTTATTGAAAAATGGAGAAAAGTGTCTCTGCTTCGGGTCTGTAATTTTATCCTTACGTCTGTCAGTTAGTATGTTAGTATGTCACCTGAAATGTTGTACTCGCATACAGGTTGTAGTTTCTAACTAATCCCGAGGGAAGGATTTTTAGAAAAAAATCGGTTGTCTGTAAAGTCTGTTTACTGACGATAGTTGAACGTGACAACGACATAAGAAAATACTGATGGAATGGTTTCTTTTTTCAAAAGAAAATTTTAATTTTATTGTTTGATAGACATTTTGTATCGAAATAATCATTACCTTTATCGCCGCAATGATCGTTGCTATAAACAATTGACAAAACACTCACTTTTCCCTGCACTTGCATACTTGACGAAAACATGTTAATGTATTATTGTATAGCAGCTGTCCACGCGGACGCATCGCTCACTCAAGTAGGAGACAGATGTCGAACGCTGCCGAACGCGGAGGCCGATTAAGCCTTTTTGTCGCTCGATCCGCGCTCCCGCTTGCACTTCAAGCCTTAAATGGAACGCCTCAGAGCGAGGTAACGCCGCATGAGTCATGTTTTTTCGTGCGTTCACCGGCTCCATCGAATTATAAGATGTTGTCACGTCAAAAACTTTGATCTTCCGAGTAATTTTTCCCAAAGGGTGGTGTCGGCCAAGTTGCCATTTCAAAAAATTTGTTACACACATCCGCAACACAACATTTATCTATTAAGATTTCTGTAAATGAAAAATTAGTCAAATGGTTGTCACTTTCATTAAAGTCACGAGATATATTTTAGTTGCTAGGTTGACAGGTTTAGGAACTACTATTTATCATACTTGAGTACTAGACTATAAAGATAAAGCCTATTTATTGTGGAAACAATTGAAGTTATCTGTACTAAATGAGATAAATATATTAAAATACTTCTCTGCACTTGAAGATAATATCTGATAATGTTTACTATTAAGTACCTCTTGTAATAGAGTTAGCTGAGGTTTCTCTTACCAAACACTGACGTTAAGCAGACCTCAGTTTTTTAGTCTAGCTAACTCTGAATAATTGACTTTGGAGTGGTATTTACAAGGCCGCTCTAGTTTTGCGATATCTTGTACTTGCATGGTTGCCTGGAAGAGATCGCTTCAAGCGATAAAGAAGCCATTAGAAATCTAGCATGTTTTTGAATAGTGTTATAAGCCGGTTTTGAATAAAATGTTGTCTTATCTTATCTTATCTTACAACATCATTTTTTATATTTTCATATGAGATCATTTAGTCAAACATACATAAACAGGGTTATCGGCTAGGGGTGTACTGAATCGAAAGGGGGTGACAATACTCATTTTAAGGAACAACTTTCAGTATGGGACCAACTCTGAATTCTAGAAAGAATAATCAGCTGTATGAATACATTTTGTCGGCGACCGATAAACTTTTTGTATGGAACAGCTGTTTTTTTTTCTCGAATTCGAAAGTTGTTCTTTAGGATGAGTATAGTGACCCCCTTTCTGCTTAGTATACCCCTAACAGATAACCCTTTATACTTCGTTATTTCCCATGTTAATGGCTACATCACACCATAAAGCGTTCTTATCATGGTTGCGTCACAACATTGTATGCTAATCAAACAACGTAGCATGCAAATATTAACAATGTCTGCAGGAATAAAGTACACGTGTACGAATAATTCTACTAAAGAAGAATGAGATAACAATAATAATAATATGGGACAACATCCACACAAAGGTCTTCAGGTCCCAAACTAGGCAAAGCCTGTGCTATGGTAACCTGATCACTGATATACATACTTAGAAATACATATATACATACTTATATATATAATAAACAGCCAGACACAGGTCAAACAGACATGTTCATGCACACAAATGTTTGACCCGTCCGGGGATCGAACCCGGGTCCAGCGGCGCAGAAGGCAGGGTTGCTACCAACTGCGCCAACCGGCCAGTCATAAAACCAAATGGTGAAGAATAGTGCTATATAATACCCCTGAAGTTACTGTCTGCCCATCCTTGATCGAACTTTCGGAATTAATTGTAATTCTAGATTCATGCTCAGGCTTTTTATTTCTGAAAATAAATTCACATCTCTCTTATATTATTATATTAGGTACTGTATAGCAAAAAGTTCAAAAAAGGGGATAACTCTAAATTAGAACGAATTTTAAACCGACTGCAAAAGAGAGGGTTATGTTTTTTGAGTGTAAGTATGTATGTGCGTATATTTGTTTGTCACGCTCTAGAGCCTAAACAACTTGTCGTATTTTCATATGAGTGGTGTCAATAGAATCGTCTCCACTTGCAGATGGTCATAGACTATACTAGCTGCATCCCACGATTTCACTTGATAAGATACGTGCCTCTAAAGTTCTAGTAGTCAGGCTTTTTGAAGTCACTTTTAACAACAACATACGATAAGCCGTTTAGACTCTAGTGCGTGCCAAACAAATGGACATACATACACTCGAAAAATAGAAATACCCTCACTGTCACAGACAAGTAAAAATAAATTTGTTAAAATTATTTTATAATACATAAACATATTTCAATATTGTTAGCGTTATCAATAACAGTACCTGATTATACTCATTTAAATTGCTTTGCTTGTTAGTCAGGATAATGAACATATATACACTAATACTGGTAATTAGCCACCGATAACAAACTAAGCCCGCATCATTTTAATTAGGTTAGGTCTAGCTGTTTTTGCCATACACAAAAACCTATCCGTGACTGTACTAGACTAGTAGTTTTGCAATTCATTCATTACTTTTATTATTTTCTTTTGATAGGATCAGCATCATAGGATTTATATATTTGCCAGCGTCCAGTTTATCAAATTTCAAGTTAATCAATCATGTTAAATCAAATATCAAGTAATAAGATGGGTTAAAGTCACATCATATACCCTCGTAAAGCGGTGGAGGCTTTACCAGGGTTTCTATGTAGATTTCCCGCGTACACGAAAACCATATTCCGTCTTTGTATCGCTTGCCCACACTTTTGCACATAAACAAGACAAAACTTGACTGCAAAATATATAAACCTTTGTATCTTTAATTTAGGATTTCCTACTGTAATCAATCATATAATAAAGTATAAACATATTCATAAAAAAAGTAAAAAAAAATTTTATTTTCTTATTTTGATGTACCCAGTGTCACTCTCACGACTAAGACATATCTATTGATACCACTCACATAAAAATATTACAAGCCATTTATTCTATAGGGCGTGACAAAAAAATATACATAAAAACATACACTCGAATAACATAACCCAACTTCTTTCCGTCGAGTAAAAAAGACGTCTAAATCATGACAAAGTCTCTCTCCTCTTTTTTTTTCCTTTCCACAAACAATATCTACCATTTTGACTAGTCTACTTCTAATATTCTAAGGTCATTGTTTCCGACCCAGTTAGCACATACCGCGTTCTGAATCTCCGCAATCAATTTGACGTTTTGTCATATACACAAACATAAACAAGGCAGTATCGCTTGTGCATCCGTGCGGGACGGACGTCTCTGTAAGTTCTATTATATATAGTATGGTATTAAAGTACAAATTGACTTTAAAGTATTATTACGAATCGATTGTATGATATTATAGAAAACTGTTGTTTTTAGAGCTTATCAGGTAATTTTATTATTGCTTCTCTCCGTAAGAACCATCCTCGTACTTCAAGGAATATTCTAAGAAAATAGTTAGCACAATCAGTTCAGCTGCTCTCGAGATTTGCGCTTAGCATTACATTCAGCAATTAATTTTTATTTTATAGAATTAATAGAATATACAATTAATGTGATTTTTTACGTGAATTTAATTTAATTTATTATTAGAATAATGATATTTTTGTTTCGGGACGTGGAGTTAAAACATTTCGTTGATTCTGTAGCGATATTTATCTGTATATGGTGTTTTTTTGTTTTGGTTTTCCCATGTCATAGTTTTTTTCCTGTGATAGGTATTTTGTGATTGTGTAACCTGATGTTGCTTTATGAGAATTTCCAGGTATCTCAAAGTTTTACCTATTTGCAAAAGAAAGTTTTCCAAGTCATTTGTGACTCAAGTTTTGACTAGATTTTGGTGTTAGCTAATTTCATTGCGTTAGTTAATAATGACACCTATATTGTTAGTACATAGATTAAAAATTGTCCTTATCCAACTAAGAGAGGTATGAATATAATATACTAACTGTGCCCCGCGGTTTCACCCGCGTAGTTCTACTAAAACTAAAACAAACTGAAACTAATCGGTTAAAAAGTATCCTAGGTATGTCCTTCTCCTGGTTCTAAGCTACCTCTCCAACAATTTTCAGCCAAATCGGCTCAGCCGTTCCAAAGCTACGATTGCAGTAGGTATATTTCTAGATGCACTAAACACACACTGATAAAATTCCATCTGATCGCGCTAATGCGTTTCAGGCCGACTGACTGACAGACATATGGACTGAATTACATAAATAATGTTTGCGGCTTGTCTGACGTGGGCGTTTGATCGTAAACGGCTTAGTCATCCGTAAACTGCTACGAGGTTAATTAGTTTTGAAAATTCGTAGTATTTTTTTAGGAGAGGAATTCCGTGGTACCTATATATTTAAAGTTATACACTTTCGTAACTACAAATAAAAAAAAAACAGTTGATTTGAGTACTTATTTTTTTGAAGGCGGTTGAAAAAATAATGAAAAAATGAATTTAAAAAAAAAAGAAGATTAGAGGGACCCCTCCCTAATCTTCTTTTTTTTCTAGGGTCTAATTAAAGTAAATCTTACGATATCTCACCCATGGCTCTCAAGGGAGGCTGCCGGAACACACCGTTAGAGTGTGGTAGCTAGTCAGGCGAGCGATAGAACATGTCCTACCGCCATGCTATGGTTACCTCACGATGTTTTCCTTCCCCGGTAGCAAAGATTCTTTTTGCATGTTTCGTGTGATTGAACCTCCTACCTTTTGCACGGCAATCGACCTCACTAACCACTCGACCATCATCGCTACAATGTCAATACATTAGTCTAAAACTGAATAACAGAAAAGCCCATAAGCAATTCATATCAAGTGGTTAGTAACCTTGAATGGACAAACAGACACTCGGACAATCGATAGCATTCATGGTTTATTATATATATATATATATATATATATATATATATATATCAATCAGCTGTTCCTTGCATTTTGTCGACGACCGATAAACTCTTTGTATGAAACAGCTGATTATTTTTTCTCGTATTCAGAGTTGGTTCCATAGTGAAAGTTGTTCCTTGTGATGGGTACAGTGACCCCCTTTCGGCTTAGTCCACCCCTAGCCGATAACCCTGTATATATATACATGTATTCTTGACCGAGCGAGCGAGGCGTTTGAGCTGAGAGTTATTTTGCAGACTTCCAAAAAAGGAGGATCTTTTTTTTAGTTTTGTTAAAAAGCTAGAGAGCAATGGCGTCAATATTTCAGAGTTAAATATAAAATAATATTTATAATTAATAACAATAAACATTAATAATAAAACAATATTTATTTATGTTTTTTTAATGACGTCAAAATTTAATATATGTTGGCAACATCACAACTATTATTTAATAGCAGTTTTTGGGTTTCATTTGCCAATTAACCAACAAAAAAAAAGTAGTAGTCTTTTTCCTTGCTTATTACGTTATAGCAGCCATTTAGTCACAACGTAAAAAAAATTAAATAAGAAAAAGTTAAAAAATTGTATGAAATCAGCTCTATAATTATGTTTGATACTAAAATATAGAAAAGCAAAATTCGTATACTTAATTTATAAAAGTTGAAATTAAAAAGAATTAAAAATGATAAGAAAAGGAAAACAAAATTCCTTATTCTTCTCCTTTTTAATTTTCATTTTATTTACCACTAGAAGGTAAACGCTGAACAATATCAACCATGACATTTATTACAAATAAATCATATCACATTCTATACCTATATTGCTTGTTATTGTTTTCACCTCTGTCTCCTTACAATAAATTTATGACACTCCGTTTTTCGCGTTTCTGGTTAAAAATATTAATCACTCGATTTCGATCTACATTTCTCAGTGAGATCAAGTAACAAAACAACCGTAACTTTTTTTTTTGTGCGATTCCCACGAGCAAGGTCGTCTGGTCATTCGCCATCTCATAAATATACACGCTGTCTCTTTCTAACGTATAGTAATATTAGTCTGTCTCATTCTAACGCAGTTCTATAAAACTGGCTGATAATTATAGTTTTATTTCTCTCTAACATAACTTTATTAGAGAAACAAGGATATAGTTTTATGGGTTTTTATTTCTGGCTGTGTTCTATGAGCCTAAGAGGTTGAATATTAAGGCTAGTATTAATATACCTTAGAAAGTATTTCTCTATTATTGTAGTCGCAAGGTCAACAGTTGGCAGAACTACTATTATTACAAACATCTAAGTAATTAAAATACTATTTTTTGTTTCAGATAAAACAATAAAAATGCCACAAGTACATCAAGCTTTCTCAAATGCCGGACAAAAAGCTGGACTCGAAATATGGAGAATAGAAGTGAGTGGGTATTTAGCATATTTTTATTCACTAGCTACGCCCCTCGACGTGACTCGCAGACCAAATTTCTTAGCTTATATTACTCAGTGATAATGCAGCTTTCTAATGGTAAAAGAATTTTTTGAATCTGTCCAGTAGTTTTGCAATAAATACACAGACAAAGACGGCATTTTTTCAGCGAACGCGCGGTTAACCTTGGTATAGAAGAATCGATCCCGTCAAAAATATTCCATCTACAAAAATGTACAAGTCTCGCGGCATAGTTTCTGTGAAAATTAACCAAGTCGGTTCATTCAATACCTATATTTACTCGTATCCATGGGAGGGAGTAAATATACAAGCACTATGTCATACATTAATACTTTGTTTATAAGCTGATAAACTTTTATAGTAACGATGTAATAGTTATTTATTATACAAGAGTACAAAGTTGCCTTTTAACCGCGTGCTCTTTTTTGATGACCAAGAGAAGGAATTAAAAGAGCATAAGGAAAATCTTGGCACTCGAGTGCAACACGTAACTTTTCATCCCACCTCAGCGAGGAAATGAATACATACGAAAAATAAAAAAATTGTATCACTCATTTTAGTTTTTACACTTATTTTTAACACAAGGTTTTAACAATATGACGTGAAAAGATAATGGCGCGCGCAAAACAAATTAAAAAAAAGTACAGCAAGAAGGTTCCGAGTCTGAGTTTTTAACAAAATAAAAAAGGTTGTATGATGTATGATTCGGCACCATAGAGGTAGAAGTAAATAGGTTGAATGAGGTTTTTATTTCACAAACTTAGTGCACACGATATTCTAAAATCAAATTTACTTTATCCTCTAGCGGATAAAAACGGCAATTATTGCAATTAGATATCGAATAGCAAAAATACTCTTTCAGAGATCAGGGGATGGAAATATTATTGTTATTTATTTCTTTAATTAATATAGTGGCAATTGCACAGATGTTGATAGGACGAATGGACGACGATGTGACCGTAGATGAAGCACGCAGATCTACTAGATACCGGTTCAATGTAACCTCGAACAAACTTAGATGTAGAAAACCCGGAAAAAAGAAAAATACTGGTGTAGGAAAACATCGTGAGGAAATCATAGCATGATTTCTCCTGTGTCGGGGATGCCATGCAACATTCACGAACACACGCACATTGACACGCAGACTCGAAGACAAATGTTCAAACTCAAATGTCTATTTTTATTTCGCTTCAACAACAACTTTACGATTTTACAAAAATAACCATTTTATTCGCAAGCTTGCAATGTGACTTTTATATCTTGCCAGAGATTTATGTGAATCTTCACATTTTGTTTACAAGTTTATTTTAAACCGACTTGACAACGGAGAAGGTTTTCAATCAATTGGATTTTATAGGATTCCGTGCCCAAAGGGAAACACGGGACACTATTACTAAGACTTCGCTGTCCGTCCGTCTGTCTGTCATTCGTGTGTATGTCATGTACCATGCTAGCTAGACAGTTGTAATGTTCACAGATGATGTATTTCTGTTGTCGCTATAACATCACATACTGAAAACATTATAAAATAAATATTTAAGGGGGGCTCCTATACAACAAACGTGATTTTGATTCCGTTTTTTTACTCGATATTAAAAACGACAACAGGTAGAAACTTAATAACAATAATAATATGGGACAACATCCACACAAAGGTCTTCAGGTCCTAAACTAGACAAAGCCTGTGTTATGGTAACCTGAAGACTGATATACATACTTATATACATAAATACATACTTATATATAAAATAAACACCCAGACACAGGTCAAACAAACATGTTCATGCACACAAATGTTTAACCTGACCGGGGATCGAACCCGGGACCAGCGTCGAAGGACAGTCAAACTTGAACGAATGTTATATCTATATTTGAATAACATTTAGGAACCCTTCGTGCGCGAGTCCGGCTCGCATTTGACCGTTCAGTTCTCTATACACAAATTTGAGTTCATGAACCCGCAACCTTCTGCTCGAAAGTCAAGTCACTAGAATATTCGTATATTATATTCATCGCTAAAATGTAAACATATATATATATATATATGTATATATTATATTTTAATTTCCCCATTCCTTATCGCAAATACCGATATGAAAATTATTTCATAATTCAAATACTATTATTAATTTCATTGTTAAAATATGTGTAATGAACTTTAAGTAGGCAATAAGTTTTTATTTTTAGAATTTAATTAATTTAAAAATAAATGGCCTTTGTTTCAACCGATTTGAGCCTGGTTCTGACTCGCACTTGACCGTTTTTTTTTTGTTTGTAAAGTCGTTAAAAACGTAACACCACTTGCAAAACTAATAATAATAAATAAGTTTTTTATTTACTTTTTATTTTATTGTTATTTTTCAGGATTTCGAGCCAGTACCAGTGCCGAAAGCTCAGTATGGAAACTTTTATTCCGGAGATTCCTACTTGGTGCTTAAAGTAAGTATAGTCTATTTCCACCTGTTCTTACACCATTAGTTGGGGTCGGTATATTATTGGACTGGTCTCATCCTTCATATAATAGTGTATATGTGTGCAAGCAAAAGAGCGAATACGCCATAGCACGATGAATGGCAATGCTAATATTTTGACCAAAATAAGAGCCAGCGTTCTGGTCATATGTCGCTTCCACCACCACCAGACGTTTTGATATTTCTAAGAATAATTTTACAGCGCTCAGTACCCATGTCTCCAAAGTTTGTACTGCAAACGGCAAAAAATATATTTTTATTAGTACATTGGGCGGCCTTATCGCCTATCTTCCAGGCAACCTTTGTATGGATCGGACTAAGTGTAAACAGTGACGTCCGTCGGTGGTGTACCAATACAAAAAAAAACGAGATGGTATAAATACTGTACCACTGTACCACCAAAAAAAACAGAAAATATTAAGCACATACAACAGATACATACGTAATATTCGTAATAATAATACAAATCAAAATGTTCCAATTAATTAAAAGGAAGATAATGAATGTTCAGCAAGTTTTTGAATAAAAAAGGGAGTTAGCCTGTCTGACTGACAAAGGCAGCGAGTTCCATAGAAGGATAGCCTAACAATTTCATTTTTATACCACCATCTCGAAAAGAGTATTTTTGCTATTCGATATCTGAGTGCAAAAGCCGTTTTTATCCGCTAGAGGATAAAGTAAATTTTATTTAGAATATCGTGTGCACTAAGTTTGTGAAATAAAAACCTCATTCAAGTAAATAGGTATTTACTTCTACCTCTATGATGCCGAATTCATCGTACAACCTTTTTTATTTTGTTAAAAACTCAGACTCGGAACCTTTTTGCTGTATTTTTATTTTTCGTATGTACACATTTCCTCGCTGAGGTGGGATGAAAAGTTACGTGTTGCACTCGAGTGCAAAGATTTTTCTCCTTGTGCTCTTTTAATTCCCTCGCTAACGCTCAGGATTCTAATTGTTTTTAATTAATTTAATTGAATAATAAAATTAATTTAATTTTAGAATCCTTCGCTTGCTCTGTCATCAAAAGTGAGCACGCAGTTAAAAAGCAACATTGCACTCTTGTATAACAAATAACAATAAAAATTAATTATTTTCAGACTACAGGTGATGACAACCGCAAAACCTGGGACATCCACTTCTGGCTCGGCTCCGCCACCAGTCAGGACGAGGCAGGCACGGCGGCCATCTTGTCTGTCAACATGGACGATAACCAGTTTGCAGGTGCTGCAATACAGCATCGAGAGGTACAGGGATACGAGAGCGAACAGTTCCTGAACTACTTCACACCAGGTGAGAGATAAAGCTCATATTGCCATAACATCGTCCAATCTACTGAAGGCAGGGAGCGTTACAAAGGTTAAAAAGCATTCATGGCATTTTCAACCCTAGAGCCTCACCAAGTAAGGTATTTTAGCAACGCTTAGAGGTCAGATTACAGTGGTAATGCCCAACATTCAATAGAAGAGGAGCAATAGTAAGGTTGAAAAGCGTTCAAGGCATTTTGAACTTTACAAATTACAGCTCTAAAGAGAAAACATCATCGAGAGGTGCAGGGATTCGAGAGCGAACAGTTCCTCAACTATTTCACTCCAGGTGAGATATAGAGATCAGATTACCATAACACTGTCCAATCTTCAATAGAAGAGGAGCAATACTAAGGTTGAAAAGCGTTCATGGCATTTTCAAACTAGGAGTTTAAATTGGAGTAATTCTCACCAGGTGAGGGATTGTATTAACGCAAAGATTACCGTGATACTGTTCAATCTTCAATAGAAGAAGAGCAATAGTAAGGTTGAAAAGCGTTCAAGGCATTTTGAACTCTATAAATTACTGCTCTGAAGAGAAAACCAGTTCGCAGGAGCTGCGATACAGCATCGAGAGGTGCAGGTTTACGAGAGTGAACAGTTCCTGAACTACTTCACACCTGGTGAGAGATAGAGATCATATTGCCGTGATACTGTCCAACCTTCAATAGAAGTGGAGCAATGGTAAGGTTGGAAAGCGTTCTAGGCATTTTGAACTCTATTATTTTTTTCATTGTACAATATTTCGAACTCTACAGTTTTATTATATGTAAAAGATATTATATAGATTTGGGAATCTTAATTATGAATGAATGAATCCAACTTAGAGCCCCTTCATTCAACCCGTTCTGTTAACAAAGTATCGTAACTGGTTGCAATGCAGCTATTTCCCCACTGGTTTAATGAGTTTAATTAACTCCCAGCTATCAGATACATGGACGGCGGTCATTCGTCCGGGTTCAACCACGTGACCATCAACCCGGGGGCGGAGAAAAGGTTGTTCCAGATTAAAGGCAAGAGGAACGTGCGAGTCAAGCAGGTATAATATATTATTAGCTTGCGGTTTGTTTGGTCATCCCGTGGGAACAATTCAATTTTCCGGGATAAAAAGTAGCCTATATGTTAATCCAGGGTATAAGCTATCTTCGTGCCGAATTTTATCCAAATCCGTTGAGCCGTGTGAGCTTGAAGGAACAAATAAACACACATACAAACAAATTTTTGCCATTATAATCTTAGATTTATGATGTGATGTGAATTAGCAAGCCATTTGTAGGATTCACTGCACTATATATAAAATATATGATAAAAGTACACAAAGATTAAAATTAAAAAAATATTAACGGGGTGATTATACGAGGTGATTCTAAATTGAGTGCGTATATTTTTTTACTACGCAATCAGAATCGTTAACATTTCACTAATAAAAAACACATATATTTGCATTTTGTTTACAAAAAACTGGGAAATATATTCACCTGAGCGCGATTACATAAATGTGGGCCACGCAATCGCGCTTGTCGTCCTCGTCACCTTTCGCCCCGGGAAAGCACCGCTGTTTAAGGTGTGCATGAGTTTTGCGTTCACTTTGCATAGTGCTAAGTTTTCTCAATATTTTTGCACTAAAGTGGGTTAAACAAGAAGCACGGGTATTTTACTTTTCAATATTCTATCAGTATACAAAATACACGTATTTAATTTAGAATCACTCTGAATTTATGATTATAGATAACTAATTTTGTATAGACAGAACAATTGATGGAGTCAGGCGTTACTTTGCGGAAATCCATTTATAATAAGATGGTATATACAAGGCAACCTCGACAGAGGCCCAACAGCTCACTTTCGAGCGAGCGCTTGAAGAGTCAACATCTCCTGAGGATGCCTTGTGCTAAGGCGAAACACGTGTCGAGGAAGTCGGATACTGAGAGAAAGAGAAATAATAAGGTGAGGTGTGGAGGTGGTGAGGAGGAACCACACCATACAAACAAAAATATTTTTCTATTTCTCACGCTGACATCAAGACGAGGCGGAAAAACACTAAATATTTTGTATATACCATCTTATTATAGACAGAACCCTTCGTGCGTGAGTCCGACTCGCCCTTGGCCGATTTATTTTTTATTTTTTAATAATGTTTTTTTTTCTAGGTGGATCCATCAGTTTCTTCTCTGAACCAAGGCGATTGTTTCCTTCTAGACGTAGACCATACTATATATGTGTATGTGGGTGTTAAGGCGAAGGGTGTTGAACGACTTAAGGCGATCACTGTCGCTAATCAACTGCGGGATCAGGATCATAATGGACGTGCTCACGTGGAGATAATTGGTGAGCAAAAATTTAATTTAAAATAAAAATTGCCATTTGGAGTCGACACTTTAGTGTCGTGGTGACCGGGAGCTCATCTTATTTTACAAAACTTATCGGAGCGTTTGATCCATTCGACGCGTGACCAGAATGCCGGTTTTTATCTGGCTTAACCTATAAGCATTGCCATTCAGCATGCTAATGCGGCTAGCAATCCCGGCACGCTGCCCTCTGGTGGTGGGTTAGAGCATTTGGATTATTTTTTGTATGTAATGAATTAACTCAAAAACTACAAAACCGATTTTAAAAATTATTTCGCTGTTATAAAGATGCATTTCTGTAATGTATATTTTTTATTTACCAACGGAAAGTAGTGATTCCAACGAACTGAAAACATACCAACTTAAAGAAAAAAACTGATATTTTAACGGGTGAATTTTCGATTGGAAATTAGGGTGTTTTTTCAATATTAGTTCAAAATAAGGTGAAAAAATTAATATTTCAAATCAAATAAACTACAGCGCGTATTTGGGACATAAAAAGGTGTTTTCACCAAAATTCGTAAAAAAAATGTTTTTTTGCAAAAGATTTTTATTAATTTTTCACATAAATATGAGGTTATGTGAAAAAAGTGTATTAGATTTTTTATAACCTACAACTTTGCCATTTAACTTTTTTCCATGGGACTTTAGTTTTGTCGGAAATCGAGATAAACCGTTTTTTACCCTTAAAAACTCACCCCTTCCCCTTCCCGACCTCACATCGCCCGTAAATTATTTTCCCTTTGATTTTTATAATATTTTCCTCATTTTCCAATGGGTTTCATCCTACAATTTTTTTTTTTTTTTAATTTTTTTTAAAGGTTTCTGCTCTGGTATATGTGTTTTCTGTCGCAATAACATATACTCGAATTTCTACATCTATGTAGTAAAAATGTTTTATTCCAGACGCGGACTCTAACGATGGTGATTTCGAGAAGTTCTTCGAAGCTCTCGGCTCCGGAGATCAGAACTCAGTCGCTGATGCTGAGAACGGAGGAGACGATGAGGTGAGGACAGCATGACGATTCACTTTGCTTTTGAACGAGCGAACGAAGCATCTAAGACACAAAAAACCCTTAATGAATGAATGAAAGATAAATAAATCAGTGAATGTATGGTCTATGAAGCTCTCGGCTCCGGAGATCAGAACTCGAACAGAACAGAATATGCCTCGTTTTGATGTCAAATTATCTGTCCCATTAATGGGGCAAATGGGAATTTTTATTCCTCTCTGTTCCATCGCTGTGGCCACTGGACCGAAGCGGGAAAACACTATATATTCTCCGTACGATATCTTCTTACTTACATCTTTTAATATACAGGAGTTCGAACGCGGTGAAACTCAGGAAGTGGTCCTAGCGGAGATATCTGACGCTTCAGGAAGTATCAAGATCAACAAACTACCCAAACCACTGTCGAAAGAACAACTAAACACTAAGGTAATTACAACAAGTTTAGACATAGGTAATTACAACAATAACAGAACACTAAGGTAATTACAACACGTTTAGACATAGGTAATTACAACAATAACAGAACACTAAGGTAATTACAACACGTTAAGACCTAGGTAATTACAACAACAACTTAACACTAAGGTAATCACAACAACAACTTAACACTAAGGTAATTACAACAAGTTAAGAACTAGAGATTTACAACAAAAAAATTAGACCTAGTTAATAACTTAGAAAAATACGCTATAAAAAATATACTATTGTAATATATAGAAATCTTTGTTAATAACAACAACAAATTACCTCGTAGGTAATTACAATAATTTACCACAACAACGACTTAACATTAAAGTAATTACAAGAACAACTTGACACGAATGTAACCCGCTCCTTTCCAGTGCACCACTTAAACTGTAATTATTTTCTACCCATGGTCTATCTTAAAATAACTGAGTGTAACAAAATGATATTTTTCGCGTGGTCTCGGGGATTCATGATTTTCTGGTATGCCCTACCTGGACATTAAATCACGTTGGATTTATATAACAGACTGTTATGATGGTCGAGTGGTTAGTGGGGTCGATTGTCGTGCGAGAGGTATGAGGTTCAATCACACGAAACATGCTAAAAGAGCTACCAGTGAAGGAAAACATCGTGAGGAAACCAGAGCATGGTGGTAGAACGTACGTAACGCTCGCCTGCCCACCTTCAAGATGTAAAATCAGTCGCCAAACACCTAACTGTGTGTTCCGGCAGCCCTACTTTAAAGCCAGTGTATTCCGAACTAGGCATGCGTCTAGAGGCTACAGTATCGCTGATTTGTATGGATTAAAAAAAATGAGTATATCGGCTCTGAAACTATAACAATTAGTGCAATTTGTCCGCGTTGGTATTAAATTTTTGCCAAAAATTTTCTTGTTTTATCAGGAATGCTACATCTTAGACACAGGCAGCTGCAGCGGAATCTACGTGTGGGTTGGAAGAGAATCGAACGAAACGGTATGTAGAAATAATATTTAACCAAATAAAAAAACGTTTACTTTGTTTTTCTTGGTACTATCCATTTAAAAATTTA
Source organism: Ligdia adustata (assembly GCA_947049295.1). NCBI lineage: Eukaryota > Metazoa > Arthropoda > Insecta > Lepidoptera > Geometridae > Ligdia > Ligdia adustata. Next base: position 5,746,972 of record OX346242.1, on the reverse strand, counting down.
ATAATTAACTGGATGAAATCGCTATAAGCGATAAAGCCAACAAATGTATGCAATGTCTCTCTTCAATTTTATTTTTCTTTTTTGTTTTTTTTTATGGTGCACAATAAAGCTATATAGTGTATATACTTTTCTTTTAAGCTTTTAGTTCTTTGAGTGGAGTGTATGTATGTATGTATGTATATGTGATTATATGTATGTATATTTCTTTGGCACGTCGTAAAGCCTGAACTAGTGATACCAAAAGTTTCGTCTCAGTAGTGAGAGTGTCACTAGATACATCAAAATTAAAAAACAAACAAACAAATTAAGTATGATACACAGGTTTAACGATTTACTAGCCGGGTTCTTTGGAACTCTCTTTCTTTTAAATTATGTTGTAGGGCAGGCTGCACACGCCTACATCACACATGTACCTACTTAGGCGTAGTATGTTTATATTAAGTTTGTATTACGTTTCACGGACCGTCAGTCCAGTCTCTCGCTGACGCTCCAATAAAGCGCATGTCTTAAAGCCTAAGCTGCATTTAATTGACCCCATATAGAATACTTACCTCAGTTAGCCAGCGACACCACATACACTCATCAACCAACACACACAAACAATATTATATAGTGGTGACCGTATTCTATAATGTCTTGAAACGATGCGCGATGGTGAGCGATGAGAGAATTTGAATTTATACACATACCAAATTTGTCAGCGAGGCCGCAAGCTAATAAACACTGTCACTGGCTTCAACATCTTCGGTCGATTGGACATAAAACTACAAAATTCCAGTATTAATATTATTAATATTAATATTATATTAGAATTAATTTGGTATTAGTTTTATTTATTATTATTTATTTTCAGGAAAAAGCCGAAGCTATAAAAAGGGCTCAGCAATATCTTAAAGCGCACAACTATCCAGATTGGGTAAGATTTTTTTGCAATCACATAATTTTATTATTCTCTACCAAATTTAATTTAAATAAAATTGGCTTATTATTTCTTTACAAAGGATGGAGGGATTTAAGCGGGGATACGTTTTCTTTACGAATAATAAGAAGACATGTGTTGAAAATTATGTGAAAGAATGAAAGACAGAACTTGTTTGACAAAACATATACAACGTGTAACAGAAAGGTGTGACAATACTTAAGCGTGTTAATTTACACGTCAAAGTGAACCCACAGTAGAACAAAATTTAGCATAAATCGAAAAAAAATTGGTTGTCCATACAAAAATTTGTCATGTGATCGGTCAAGTTGTATGGAGGACGCAATATTTTTTCACATAAGAGTATCACCGACCCTTCTCTGTTTTCGTGTTTCTGATAGAATTTTAGTTCTGAGGTCTACCTCTTTTCACCCCCTAAATTGTAACGTATTTTTTTGTTATTGGTGTCAATCGCTTCACAATGATGTATTTTAGGTCTACACGTTTTATTATTTTGAAAAAAGTTATTGCATTCTGCACAATAAAGGCTTTTAATAGGCATCGTATCAGCGCAAAAAAATGACTGCATAGGAAGCTTGTAACTTTATAGTGATATGAAATATAAGACAGAAAAAAATAAAACTGTAAAGTCTAGTAAGTAATGTGTTAGTTATGTGAATAAAGAACCACTGGAATCGGACAACATTAAAAGGTAGAAAAGGATTATATCGTATGTATGGACAAGTTGGCGGTCTATAGCTGTGTTAAGTATTGTCACACCTTTCTGTTTCACGTTGTATACTAATTTGAAATTTGGATATGTACTAGCTGTGCCTCGCGGTTTCACCCGCGTAGTTCCCCTTTGGATTGTCGAGATATTGGGGGAACTACCTTTTTGAAGTCGGTTAAAAAGTATCCTATATGTCCTTTCCCGGGGTCCAATCTACCTGTGCACCAAAGTTCATCCAGATCGATTCAGTGGTTTTGGCATGAAAGCGAAACAGACAGACAGACAGAGTTACTTTGGCATTTATAATATTAGTTAGGATGTTTTTTTTCTTTCAGGTTCATGTGACAAAAGTTCCTGAAGGCGTGGAGCCGACCGCTTTCATACAATATTTCGAAGACTGGAACTAATCGTTAAATTTCACAACCTAATTTTATAAATTATTATATAAATATATCTGTCGCCAAGCACCTAACGGTGTGTTCCGGCAGCCTTCCTTGAGAGCCATTGTATTCCAGACTAGGCATGCTCCATCTAGGGCTACAGTATCGCTGACTTCCTGGTCATGCGAACTTGTGGTCAAATGCCCAGCTGTTCAGGTTAAAAAAAAATATTTTTTATTATGATGCATATTTAAAGAAGTTTGAAAGTCTTTACATACTTTTTAATATGTATATATATATATATAAAACAGTAAGTCTTGACTGACTGATACTTGCTAGAAATCAATGAAGACCCTAAACCGCTTAACCTAGGGACAGTAAATTTGTATTCAATATAGGAATATACTAAGAAAGGATTTCTAGAAATTAAATCCTCCCAAATGAAGGAGTCAAATGAGGGTTCAAAATTTATAACTTTTTATATAACATATCGTGCAACACCGCGGATTGAACATTCTAGTTATACCGTATTATAATTAAAAAGTGGGTAAAGACATTTTGATTTTAGTATTTTACACGGATTTTAGTTCAGTTGTTAAATTTAGGGCACAAAATTAAGTGTTAGCTTTTTTATTTTATTTTACAAAAACGCATCTCCCGTTATAATATGTTTATTATTAAAAAATAATATTTTAATTAAAATTGCTAGGAAAAGCATTTACATACGATTTTTTTGCACAAATTAGAAATTAAGTTTTTTATTATTTACCTATTTATAAACTAAAAATAGTTTATGTTATTACTAATAATCTCAGAACCGAACATATTATTCTAGAATTATATAATTAGGGGCTTTAATACTTCACTATGATTTTTTTAACCTTTAGCTTTTAAATATACTACAGTTAAGTAATATTTACGCACAATTTGTAAAAAAAAACAGCTTAAAATTTATTAATTTATAATAAACGCTTTGTAACTCTCTCAAATTATTTTGTTTTATTTATGTTAAGTTCTATGGGACAGCTAACTATGTAAATAAAAATTAATAATTCTACTGCTTTTTCCTATAAAGAATACGGCTACCATCACAAGCTTAAACAAGTAGTTACAGGCGGCTTGAAAAAAAACCGACTGCTAAATCGTTAAACCTGTATATCATACTTAATTATTTGTTTTTTAATTTTGATGTACGCAATGTCACTCTCACGACAGAGACGAGTCTATTGACACCACTCACATGAAAATACGACAAGCCGTATTTGTTTGTCACGCCCTAGAGCCTAAGCTCTAGGGCGTGACAAACAAATACTTACACTCGAAAAACATAACTTTCCCTATTTCGCAGTCTGTTCTGATTTAGAATAGATATACGAAAAATAACGCCTGACTTTATTAATTATATAATAAAACAATATACTGTTCATAATTACCGTTTATTAATAATGATTTATTAAAGTAAGTACATCAAATAATTTTTCTTTTAATTCTTAGCTCTAACAAACACTTTTGCTACGCAAAAACCTTACTAAGTTTTATATTTACTAAATCTGTCTAAATTTAATATTTGATAAATGCATACCTGAAGTCTAATTAATATTTAAAAATACATAAAAAAAAACAATTTTAATAATATAATGACTATATTTTTTTAAAGCATTTTTCTTTTAGTATTAGGTGTTAAAAGTAAAAATAAAATAAAATTAGTAACATATTAAAATTATTATTTTTGCCTTATTACTTAATACATTAGGAATATCTTTAAAACGCTTTAATATTTCTGATAATATGTGATAATGACTTTATTAAATTATACTTATCGTCGATTTCTGTCATTCATTGAATTAGGAATTATATATTTCTTATAATGAATATAATTCGAGTTAATTAAGCATTTTATATTTATAATATTCTTTTCTATTTATTACTATATTAATAAAACTATATTTTCACAACGGCAAAACAGTTAATAATTTCTATATTCTACTGTGAATTACAAAACTTTATTTTACAATAATAACTTCTATATTCTATATTTTTGTGATTAAAATCTTCAGTAGCTCATTAAGTGCGTTGTTTTTACTAAATGCCTATATTTAAATATTTGTATTGGGTTATCGGCTAGGGATGTACTAAGCCGAAAGCGGGTCACTATACTCATGCTAAGGAACAACTTTTAATATGGCACCAACTCTGGAATCGAGAAAAAAATCTTTGATTCTTTCTCTTTGCAAAAAAATTGAGAGGTCATCGACAAAATAATTCCTTTCATAGATGTTTTTCTCGCTTTCAGATTTGGTTCCATAGTGAAATTTGTACCTTAGGATAGGTATAGCGACCCCATTTCATCTTAGTACACCCTTAACAGATAACTCTGCATAACTACTTACATAAAAACTCCAAACAATGAATGAAATGACATTTGTCTGCTCTTAAAATATATGCGACGAAATGAACTCGACTTATTTTGATAAGTTTCACTATTTTTTCTCATAAAAACAAAAAAAAACTCATTTAATATTATATGTGGATTTTAAATAATATTCAATAGCGCCTGTCTTTGTAAATGGGCATTTGAAATGTCTAATAACATTTATAGATTTACTAGTCAAGGCGAGAATGTATAATGTATTATACCCATATGTTCCCAAAATGGCTTATCGGTCACAAATTATGACAGTCCGAGTATTTTCGCCAGCAAGGTCCGCAGTAGGTTCAGGTTATTTTTTAAACAATATTAATAATCTTCACTACAAATAAATATTTATTTCATTTGTCAGTTTGAAAATTATCAATTTACTTGATTTATTCAATGCACATGAAAAAACTTGATATTTAGGCACGTAGATTTAAGGTATCTACTCTTTCATTACGTAGAATTATAAATATTTATATATTATCAATAAATAAAAAAATATTAATTATATTTTTTAATTTATATTCAGAACTATTTCTAATAATTATTTAAGCGTATCTTGTATGTAAAGCTAATAATTTATCAATTTAAAGCATTGACGAAAAAACAAACGAATTAGGTTAATGCTTTGTATCTTGAGTAAGTAGGTACTTTGAATTTTCTTAAAAACTATTTACAAATATTTTTCTTTATACTTTTAAGTAATTATTAAATGGACGGATCGGTATGAGCTCAATGAATAATATCTAAATTACGATCGAACTTCGCTAATAGTAATGAATAATATCTAAATTACGATCGAACTTCGCTAATAGTAATGAATAATATCTAAATTACGATGAACTTCGCCAATAGTAATGAATAATGTCTAAATTACGACTGAACTTCGCCAATCGTAATGTCTAAATTACGATTTAACTTCGCTTATAGTAAGTCGGTTGAACTGACTATTATTGTTTTACCGTACAAAACGACCGGAATTTTAAATAATAACTTACCGAATATATTCAATAAAATTAAAACATAAATGTTTAATTAAATACATAATTAGTTTTAACTCAAATTGATTTATTACAAAAAATAAGCATAGTTTTTTTTCTCATATAATATTTCTTATATATTTCTTTCCGTTACGAACACTTTATTTTGGAATAAAATATATATTTCATATTACTTACTATAAATTTTTTACAGATACAGATTTTGTATATAATTTATGTATATGTCTTCTCAGGTACTGTGTAACATAATATTGAATTAAATAAATATCATTTTAGTGAGCTTTACTAGAAATATTTTATAGTAACTTTTTTGATTACATAAGTCTTGATAGCTTTATGACATTTCTAGCTAAATTAAATAAATATTGCATATGACCCAAAGACCCGTGTTTTATAGAGCCGATAGCGCCGATCCAACTAAACCAAAGATGTTTCTATATAGCCAATAACCCAGATCCCACTGACCCAAAGATGTTTCAATAGAGTCAATAACCCAAATCCAACTGAGCCAAAGACTCGTTTCAATAGAGCCAAAAACCTACATTTAACTGAACTGAACAACCTAAAGCTGTCCTAGCCTAATTCTTAAATTATAATATGCTAGTCTTTACTCAAACTCAGATTTGAGGACTCCTGCATTGATTTATCTTTCTTAGGCAAACTAGAGTATCTAAAAAAATTATGTGCAAAGAAATATCTTTCAATTTATACAACATAAATGATGCAAGTTGGATTATTAGAAACTCATTATTAGAAACTAAAGTAATTATTTAGCTATTTTTTTTTATTGTAAAATTCGTTTATTTATCAAAATACGTTAAAAAAACCAATCAAATAACCCACCTTGTGCAAAGGTGCCCATTACGCTAGACGTATTTCTATGCTGAATCGTAATGGCTAACCTTTGCACCAAATTAATTAATTTTGAGTATTTTTTCGTCTTTAATATATTTTATGATAAGTAGGTATTTATTTTATTATTTCTTTGATCATATCGGTGTTTTATTTCCCACCTGTTCTGTTGACAGAACTAATGGGATTTTTTTCCTTAAGCCATTTCTCATTTTCATGGACATTTATTAATGTATGAAATTTATTGGATCAGAAATATATATTAAGTAAAAATTTATTTTGATAAAAAGCTAGTAAAGCAAGTATAGATGTTGGCAAATATTTTAAACTAATGGTAACGTATGGTAAATATACACATATGTGTGTATGTAGGTATACAACGTGTAACAGAAATGTGTGACAATACTTAACGGTGTTAGTCTACACGTCACAGTGAACACACAGCAGAACAAGAATTTTCCAAGTTAAAATAAATAACATTTGGATCTCTATAAGAAAATTGGTCACGTAATCGGCCAAGTTTTATGGAGGAAGCAATTTTTTTTTTAATATTGCATTATGTTTTTCTGCTTTGACGTGTAGACTAACACCGTTAATTATTGTCACACCTTTCTGTTACACGTTGTATATACGAACCTATATTTACATACATACTTATGTAAATATGTGTTAACGAAACAAATTTGATTGTAAAAGTAACTTTATAACCGCAATATAAGTTGAAAGCGTGATAATAAGATTTTTTTAAATTAATAAGCCACCAATTTCCTAATAATGGATACGATGGTCACCGCAAATATGGACGTTTTCAAGATGTCGCCATCTGGAAAAAATAACACATTATTACTGAATATCAATTTTTTAAGCTATTGCATAGCTATTATAAATATCTAAATTCTATGTATTGTGGTAGAACTATGGCATCTCTGGAAGATTTATGTATCCTATGTTGACTGCAATGGTCACATTATTTTATAAATTGTACCTGTTGTCAAAAATGTCAAAATCGACACAATAAAAACGCGTACCTATATCACTTTTTTGAGAAAATACCATGGATATATTTTTTATATTTATTTACTTGGAATTAATTTTGTAGGCTACGATAAGTTTCGTTATTTTGAATTTTGTTGACAGATTAAAGATTAATAATCCCTAACGTATTTATGGTATCATGTACGCTGTCCTGGCCGGAGCTCCATACATTTTTGAAACATCTCTTTTATTTCAGTTATTTTGATTTACATGCCAAAAGTAGTTGCGATTGGTCGCGACCTCAGTTGGTCTTGATTTGCATGATTCTATCGTGACTGTACTCATTCATATGTACATAGCACAAAAGAAAATATACCTAAAAAATGATTCTAAACTAAACTATCTTTCACTATTGTCGTAAACTTATCGATGCTACTGGTGATAAGAGAGCTGGCTCATTCCTTGCTCAAAGGATATCTGTGAATGCAGCCAGCGTTCTTGGGACTTTGCCACACGGACGATTTTTTTATTGAGTGCTAAAATTGTCCAAATATTCTGTATTTCATTTTAACTAAAAGAAGGTTTTTTTAAAATAAAAAGTTAGAGGTAAAACATGGTAACCCTGGAATGTAATAGTGTCATACATAAAGCAACACGGAACTCCGCGCACGCCCGGAGTTGCTCTATGGTTTCATATCATAGCTTGCTGAACTCCAGGAAGTGGAATGTCACAATTAGCAAAATACTTCAAAAGCAGCGCCATCTAAAAATATACCTGTGAACTAAGTAATTCTCAGCTATGTTTTGAGATGGCGCTGCTTTTTCATTGCCAACCTTTGTTAAACAATTTTACACAGCATAAGTAATGAGTAAATATTCAATTGTTAGAATACTTAAAATTCTAAATTATCTATAGTTTATAACATGAGACCGGTATTGAGATTGTCTTGTTTAAGTGCAAAAGCTGCTTTTTATCTACTACATGTAGACAATTAGTTAGTGACTTCTTCTTTATAACAAACTTAGACCCGTGGTAGTTTGAGGTGTAGTTACTAGATGGCGTCTAATTCTATTTTTTTACAATAACATTTGCAAGCTAACTCATTCTCCAACCATTTATGACTCCGCTCCGAAATAGCTGGACAAAATATGATTTAGAGTAAATATGGGTCCGACGCTGTGATATTCCAAGAGCCGAGAAAACCGCAAACAGATATGTTGGTTCGCAGTTAAATTGCTATATAGCGCTATAATCTAAATATCATTGTAAGTAAACTCTCTTTATTTGAACCCGATCAGCACAAGCAGATCAGACAGGACTATTCTGTAGGGAGGGAACCCGGAGGCGCACGGGAGATGTGTTTGTATTTTTGACAGTGCTCCAGATGAGACCACGTCGTTGCCTACCTACGTCGTGGCTACCAATGATCTTGAATATGAAGGAAGGATCAGATAATTTTATTTTTTTAAACGAATAGTTACCGTAACAGCAGCGTTTTGTAAGTTACAGTGAGTTCTCAGCTTTGTTTTTAGATGGCGCTGCTTTTAATTTACTACGTATTATGGATTAGTGGTGACTCTTTGAGATAAAGTTATGTTCGGCGGGTGATATGTTAGTTCGCAACTATACTTCAAGAGTGCGCTAAAATAAATGTTTACCGTTGCAAGTGAACTCCTTTTCCTTGAACCCGCTTTCCGCGTCGCACAAGCAGATCTTGTCCTGTGGGGAGTGAACCCGGAGGTGCGCGGGAGATGTGTTGGTGATGTTGGCAGCGCCGCAGATGAGCCCGTCGTTGCATTCGTCGCTGTTCGAGCAAACGTGGTACAAAGCTGGAAGGAGAAGAACAAGAATTTGAAAGGAACTTACAACAAGTTATACTTAGTAAAAAAGTGGTTAGAATTGACTTCAAAAATACCCGACTGCTAAATCATTAAATATGTGTATCATACTTAATTATTTTTTTTAATTAAGTTGTACCCAGTGTCACTCTCACGACCAAGATGACACCACTCACATAAAAATATGACATGCCGTTTAGGCTCTAGGGCGTGACAAACAAATATACATACATACACTCGAAAAACATAACCCTCCTTCTTAGTCGGGTAAAAAAGCCCTTTGTTTTCAAACTTTTCGAATACTTTTCCGCGTTAAATTCCTATTAATCACCCTTAACAATAATTATTCTCGCAAACGACTACTTTCCTAAAATAAAAACCTATATTTCTTATAAAAAAAGCCTATCTATTTGGAAATCTAACCCTGGTGATATTTCCGTTTGACCTTTTTCACGCGTTGAACCCTCAAACTACCACCCTACTTATTTAAACCTAACCTTTTGTTACCCGACTGCGAGGCGGGGTTATGTTTTTCGAGTGTGTATAATATGTAAGTATATGTATGAATGTTTGTGTGTCACGTCCTAGAGCCTAAACGGCTTGTCGTATTTTTATGCGAGTGGTGTCAATAGATTCGTCTCAGTCGCGAGTGATCAAAATTAAAAAATAAATAAATTAAAGATGATACACAGGCGGGATATTTTTAAAGTCGTTTCTAACCATATTATTATGCAAAATAAAGAATTTCATATCGGTCCATCCGTCACCGTGAAATCAGGTAAAAGTAAAAGTAAAATAATTGACTAAAGTAATTTAGTACCTCCTAATTATCCTCTATTTGGAAGTAGGTAAAATAAATAATTATAGTGAAATTGCGTTGAAGTGACGTATCAATAATATTATGACGTGTTGCGTGACGTCACCTCCCGGTTCCAGCATAAAATCGACGTAGTTGTGGAAGTAATAAGAACAAAAATATTTTCTCGTTTTCTCACGCAATTAAAGTCCTGACAGTCTGCATAGTTAAAGTCGACGCAAAGAATTTAGTGCAAGTCCGCGGAATCTATCATGTACAGGCATGTGTTTTTTTTTTTATAAGTTTATTTTATTTTATCCAATATAATAAGTAGGCATTATGCTATTGTTGACTTACACCAACTATAAGAAAATCGTTAAAAAAATATCAATAATCAAAAACTACGCTGACAGCAAAAAAAAAAATTCGGTTAAAAGCCCGTTTTTATTATCCGGAAATCAATCCGGTTAAAAACACGCTTTTTTAATACGAAATTCGGTAAAAACCCCACATTTCTTATACGAATGTTGGTTAAAATCCCGCTTTTCTTATCAGAAAGTAAAAAAGCCCGCTTTTACCATATGAAAGTCGGTTAAAAAATCCGCTTTTCTTATCAGAAAGTTGATTACAAAGCCCGCTTTTCTTATACAAGAGTCGGTTAAAATCCCGCTTTTCTTATCAGAAAGTCGATTACAAAGCCCGCTTTTCTTATACAAGAGTCGGTTAAAATCCCGCTTTTCTTATCAGAAAGTCGATTACAAAGCCCGCTTTTCTTATACAAGAGTCGGTAAAAATCCCGCTTTTCGTATCCAAAAATCAATCAAAACCTCCGCTTTTCTTTTACAAAAGTCGGTTAAAACCCGCTCTTGTCGCATTCAACCTCTCTATTAAGCTTAAGCATGGTTTAAGCAGTAACATTAAGCCTTTATCTAAGATTGTAACGTTCAATTTCTGAAAAATACAGTCCTGTAGATTATCATCTGTTATTTGAGCTCCACACGAATGCTTAATTGTACTAAGTAGCTGATTCTAAGCACGACAAGTTATAAATGAGCTTGTTTAATATTTTTGTACTCTTAAGTAAAAATATGAATATTAATTTGATTAAAAAGAGATATTTTACACGACTGCGAAAGCAAGAGACCAACTCCGGACCCAACTCCGTCTTTCGGAGTTGGGTAAAAAGCAATCTCTTTCAGGCAACTAAAGAAACGGGGAAAAAGTATTACTTTCGAAGTGTACATTTATATTCCTGGTCCATCCAGAAGCGCGAGCAACTCGACCAATGACCACAAGTATGGTCAGACCGATGCTATCCTTTGCCCAGTGACCATAATAATCAAGATTTATAAAAATCAATGGCACATTTCGTTGTAATTTTATAACTCAAGAACGCGCTCACGTATACAAACCAAATGTTGAGGCTTTGTTCGTACTATTTAGCAGATGGATTATGTGAAGTTTGCACAGAGTCGGTTTAGCGGTTCTTCATTTATCACATTTTTATTATTTCACTTTATACGTAGCGAAGCACGTACTTACCCGCTATTATTAATATAGGTATTTATAGTAGAGTTTCGTGTTAGAAAGTGGCAGTTTTATTCACGCAATATCAAAATGAATCCAATTATGTGAACTTAAAGGTCAGTTGGAACTTGTAATTCTTGCTTTATTGTAGGGGGGTAGAAGTTAGTGTTAGCCTAGTTGGTAAATCCGTTACCTCACAAGCGTAAGAGCGCAGGTTCAAATCCAGATTCAAGCATGCACCTTTAGGTTTTTCACTCATGTGTATTTTAGAATTAATTACCACTTGTCGTGAGTACCAACATCGTGAGGAAACCTGATTGTCGGAGAAGGTTAATAACTTTCAAAGATATGTGAAGTCCCCAACCCGTAATTTGGCCAGCGTGGTGGACTATAGTATATAAAGCTTACACCCCCTGCTTGATCTATCTATTAATCGATACTACATAATCCTATTTAAATTTTGTAATTAAGTGAATTGTAAAATTTCATTTGAATATTGTGTGATATATTGTAATGTGACTTACCTAGTTTAACATAGGTGGTTATAAGGCCAATAATTAATTTCAATTCATTTCATTTCTTGGGGAGACCCGTGCCCAGCAGTGGGATGTTATGGGCTTATAAGTATTATAGGGTTACCTAAGTACCTCTTAAGAAGTAAAATGAATAGTATTTGCCCTCTTGCTCGTACTTTTACACTATATATACAACGTGTAACAGAGAGGTGTGACAATACTTAACGGTGTTAGTCTACACATCGAAGTGAACCCACAGTAGAACAACATTTTTGCAAAATTCGAAACCTTTAAGGATTATTCACGCCTTTCTGTTACACGTTGTTTATTCAAGGTAATCGCCTTATAGGGGTGTACTAAGCCAAAAGGGGGTCACCATACTCATTCTAAGGAACAACTTTCACTATGCTATGGTTTCCTCCCGATTTTTTCCTTCACAGGTAGCTCAGGCTCTTCTTGCATGTTTCGTAAGATCGAACCCCGTACCTTTTGCACGGCAATCGACCACACTAACCACTCAGCCATCAACGAAACCAAGACGAGTTTTCACGCGTTCTTTATTGTTGGAAATGTCCAACTATAGTTTATGTAGAAAAAAAATACAGTTACAATAATATTAATTAATTCAATATAATGTTATATCATGACCTGGATATTATTATTACTCAAATAAAATATGTGGCGATGAGATGGCATCACCACAGCACAAAAACAAAACGCAGTGTCAGTGGACAAAACATAATGAATCTGTGGTCGCTCTTGCTCTCTGGACCGCCGGTCATAACATAACACAAGCCTCAGGCTAATAATCTTATATATAAAAATCAAATGCTGTTCGTTAGTCTCGCAAAAACTCGAGAGCGGCTGGGCCAATTTAGATGAATTTGGTCTTGAATTGTTTGTCGTACTTCAGGGAAGGTTTAAAAGGTGGGAAACATAAATAACTATTAGGCGGTACGAAGTTCGCCGATACAGCTAGTTGTAAATATAATTAATATAGCTCGAGCGTGTTAATGTTCGCAGTGCTTCCAATAAAGATATGCACAATCATGCTGTGTTTTCTATTCGCGGAGTTAAGGAGAAATGCTCCTCAAATACTTAATCACATTGGTACAATTTGTTATTTTTCATAAAAAGTTGTTTTCTCATAATTCGTGCCCCTAGCTACCGCGTTAGTATTCCCTGTGCTACGGTAGCTAGCGCTCTTCAGGGTACATATATTTACAAACGTTCCGATTAAAGTGGTACTCGTACATTAAATTACATAGAAGCAATGTTAAAGTTACCGAACATGATACATAGGTATATCAAATTAGCATTAACTTTAAAAACCTAGGGTAATTAATTCTTAAATTGCATAGTCATTAAATAGGAGTAAATATCATTGAAATACGAATAAGGCATAGACAAAAGCATATATTTTAATGTAGGTTTTATCAACTAGGGTTCAGTAGGAACATAAGTTGGTCTAGTGTTTTAGACCATTAAGTGATCATTAACATTAGAATTCATTTGAAATTTGGTATTAATAAAATCTAAGTAATCTTATCTTACCTTTAGTAACAGACTCGCATTGTCCATTGACAGGTGGCAGGTTATCTCCGCAGAGACAGCGCGTGATGGAGTCGTAGTGCGTACGTACGCACGAGCTGCTGCTGATGCCCGCGCACTCCGCCTGCCGCGAGCATGGACGGGCTGGGGGCAGTCATGCGTTATGTTAGATGAACAAGTTTATATGAAATTAAAAAAAAAAAAATTTCGACTGGGCATAGATTAGATGAACAAGTTATAATTTATTTTGTCATAATTTTTTTTATCAACGGGATTGTGTGTCAGTCATTCGTTATTTTATATAAATAAGTAAATTAAAGTTTAAAAATAAAATATCATGAAAATTTTTTGTTCCTTTTTTTGTCGAGATAGCTGTGGAAAATAGAAAAATAAAGTTTTTTGGTCCGTTAAAGTTTTTTTTCCATATTGCTGTGGCATTTACATATTATTTTATGAAACAGCAGCTATTCTAAATAAATAATAAACTTTTTTTTTGTTTTTTATGCTTTTAACAGCAGCTCTGTGTTTTTTATGTTTTTATGTTTTTTAACAGCAGCTCCGTATTTTTAATGTTTTTTAACAACAGCTTTGTATTTTTTATGTTTTTTATGTTTTTTAACAGCAGCTCTGTGTTTTTTATGTTTTTTGTGAATATTTTATCTAACTTAACGTATGTTGGATAAACAAGATGTTTTAATTAATAAAATATACAATTCTTACAACAACAAAAAAAAAACATGTAAAAAAAGAGTTATAAAATTTGACATTAACCTGGTGAAGAAAATAACACGGTCGCGTTAATAATTAAATAATAATTATTATTTAATACGTTACGTGTTGAGTTGTTCAAACAGACTCCGCGTTTTTTTTTTAATATTTTTAATGTACAGAATTTGACTTGTTACAGTTTTATTATACTAATATTTAACATTTGTTCTAAACATTTCGCAAAATATAAGTTTAGGACAAAAGTTAAATAAGATTTATCTTTTTTGAAAATCGGACAAAATTAAATCGATCTGTTACTTGGTTGCTAAGAAACGAACAAACAAACTTATAAACTAACGAACATATTCGCATCTTTTTTATCCTATTGACCTGTTGGCATTTGACCACAAGTTCGCTCGACCGCGGAAGTCAGCGATACTGTATCCCTAGATGGTGCATGCCTAGTCTAAAATCATTGGATGTCCGCATTTATAAATTTAAACTAGGTAACAAGTATATTATCCTAACCAATCCTAATCCTAACTTTAATATTATAAAAGCGAAAGTAACTCTGTCTGTCTGTGTCGCTTTCACGCCAAAACCACTTAACCGATCTGGATGAAATCTACCTGTGTACCAAACACAGGTAGATTGGGCCCCGGGAAAGGACACAGCTAGTAAATAAATAAGTTTAAAGTAGTTAAACTGCTTTAAAGATTAATTTCTAGGCCCTTTTCTGTTCATTTTAAAAATAACTTTGCCCTTACTATCTTTCAGAAAACCTTACAGTATCAGGTCGCGTGCTACGAAATGCAAATGTAACTCTGAGTAAATGACAGGCTAAGGTTGTAAGGTAGCGAAATACCTATATAATACCTACTGTTCGTGTTATTGCGGCTTTTTATGATTATTTTTAGATTTATTTGTTGATAGTATATGGGTATTTATGTATATAAGTATGTATATCAGTGATCAGGTTACCATAGCACAGGCTTTGCCTAGTTTGGGACCTGAACACCTTTGTGTGGAAGTTGTCCCATAATATTCGTATTTATTTAATTTCTCAAGATTAAGTTTTTTACAATATAAATTCAAAACAATAAAAGACTTAAACCTAGAGTGCCGCCAGCGGCGGGGTAGGAGCCAAGCTGCCAGTGGTAGGGACTACAGAGAGAGAAACCTCCTGACAATACGTGCTGTATCGAGGATCACTGCTCTCTGTATCCGACCCTTGATCCAACCATCTAGCGAGAGCCTCTTATAACATGTTGGTTGTTTATTATTATTATAATTTACTAGCGGATTTTTTTTAAGGTTCGTATTCAATTTGTAAAAAAAGGATGCTACTGCTAAGACTTCGCCGTTCGTCAGTCATTCGTGTGTATGTCATGTACCGTGCTAGCTAGACAGTTGTAATGTTCACAGATGATGTATTTCTGTTGTCGCTATAACAACACATACTGAAAACACTATAAAATAAATATTTATGAGGGGCTCCTATACAACTGACATTGATTTTTTAACGCTCTTAATATTCATTAGCGACAACAGGTAGAAACTTGAAGAAATGTTGTATAGATAAGGAACTTATATATTGCCCGAATCCGACTCGCACTTGATTTTTATGGTTGTTTTTAGATTTATTTGATGATAATTTACTAGAAGATCTTTACATCTATTTTTAAGCTATTGCGTAGCTTTTATCTTGAGCTTTGAGCGCGGCGACCGAATCAAGAAATTCCGTATGCGTATGCAATAGCTTTACCGCCCACTGTCCGACTGACACACGGAGCTTTTTTTCAGTTATTTTGATTTATGAACCGTATTATTATACATATGGGTCCATATTTTATTAAAACCGTTCAAGTACCCGCGAGAACTACCGTTCGCAGAGCTACTAGTGACATAACCTTGTAACTAATTCAGCCCCCGTTGACCTACTTACTACCCGGTAGATGGCGTTGTAAGATAACTAACAAATTTACAATCACTAATATAAGTTGACCCCGGCACGTCTTAACGCAGGGCCGTATTTAGTTCGGATACGGGGCCTTATCGTTAAACTGCAGGGCTATCGGCGAGGCATGAAATGAGTGAAATCCAGTACAAGCAGTCTTGGTTTCGTTTCGAGAGTATGCCATTTCATTTGCTTGCTCTCCATTTTACCTCTTTCTCGCACAGCTCTAGCCGAAAGCTCTGTTGGGATTTGGTTGCTAGACTTTTATCACTCAAAAGAAATTATATATTTCGTTAAAATGAGAAAAATATTAGGTCCTTACATATGAAATTGGCGTTTTGTCGTACTGGCCACTTTGATTTCAAATATCTCTTCTTTGGTTAGGGATTCCAGTTTCAAATTTATACAGCTATTTATTCGTACATTTGTATTTCGAAAAACGTAAGTTTTCCATTTTGTAAACTGCGCGACGCAAAGAAAAAACCAAACGAGGACAAAACAAATGAATTACGGTTTTCGAAATACAAATGTATGAATAAATAGCTGTATAAATTTGAAATTGGAATCCCTAACCAAAGAAGAGATATTTGAGATCAAAGTGGCCAGTACGACAAAACGCCAATTTCATATGTAAGGACCTAATATATTCGAGTGGTGCTTTTAATTTTATTGCCGGTTTTACCTATTTTTATTTATCATCAACTCCCTTGATCGTGTAATTATGTACCAATGCAATCTAAGTTGAAATATTATTTAGGCTTGCCAAAATATTAATAATTCACGCGCGACTTGAGATGGCCCAGTTTATAAATTTTAGAGAAGAAAAAGTTATAATATACTTTTAATTCTTCTTTGCTAGTCTTCAATAGCTCAGCGACCACAGTATACCTTCCTTACCTCGGTAACTATGTAAAAATAGTATAAAAAAACCTACCGAATTTATTTTTTGACAAATCTTTTCCTGGGTGTGTGTGTGTGTGTGTTATAATGATAATTTATTAGTAAAAAATATTTTTCAAACAATAAAAAATAACAACCTCATTGTACAGTTAACCAAATAATTTATCCAAATGATATAAATTAACATAAACTTGATTAGTCTGTTTCATAGCTCCTGAATGGATGAACCAATTTTGTTTTAACTTTTTTTTTGTTTGTCAAGTAAATCCATTGAGAGTATTTTTGGCTATTTTTGATAAAAATTAAACGAACAGTCGCCACAAAATGGCGGGACTACATATTTTTCATAACTCGCTTAATATGAATATCAAAAGGTCTTGACCAGTAGATTACTATACTTTAAGGCAAATTTTAAATTCAAGATGGCTGCCACCATAAAATGGAAACATTGGCTTGTTAAATTTTATAGCTATTAAAGCATTAATAAGTTCAGCTTCAAAACGTTACTACGTGAACTGACTACCTCTATTAATCTATAGCATTGTCATTGTTCTATGTATTGAAGTTATTTCTGACTTGACCTTTATGTTTCCTTAATTCAGCCCTGTGTTTAGTTATAGCTTAAGGCCGTTCAAGAGGTCAAACTACACCGGACAGCTATTTCCGCCTACTGACTGTATCTCTTGTCGTTTGAATACATTTAAATACGTTGTTTTGAAAATGTAACTAAGTCTGTATTGGAATACTCGTTATACAGATTGGAGGTATCCTAACCCAAAAGGGGATCATAATACTTATACTTTATTACACATTGTTGTCTAAATGCGAAAGAAGGAGGAAGAGAGGTGCAGGAGTAGGAGGGTTATGTTTTTCGAGTGTCTGTATGTATATTTAATTTTGTTCGGCACGCTCTAGAGCCTAAACAGTTTGTCGTATTTTTATGTGAGTGGTGTCAATAGATTTGTCTTTACCTGCAGATAGTCATAGGCTATATTAGCAGCATCCCGCGATTTCACTCGTTAAGATACATGCCTCTAAAGCTCTTGCAGTCGGGTCAGTGAAGTTTTTAACCAGATACTTTATTATAAGTTTTTAACTCGTTTTATCAATATTTAGAATACAATAAATTAAACATAAATATTATTAATTATTTATACAATAATTTATTTTGTACTAATATATCAAGTAAGTGGATGCAATTGACAGCTTGTCGTTCAGAAAAGCGTTCTAAGGGGGAAGCCTATGTTCAGCTGTGGTCGACTACTGGCTGATGATGATGATACTACGGCCAATAAATCTAAGAGATCTATAGCACCAGAATATACCACTACGAGTATCTCCGGCCCTGTGTTCGGATATAGCTTAAGGCCGTTTAAGAGGTCAAGCTACATTGGACGGTTACTTCAGTCTTCACAGGTTATCTAGCATGTTGAATAAATTTAAACAATGTATTGAAAAGGTTAACCTAAGGCTTAGTTAAAAAACTAGTTGGGCTCCGTGGAATAACCATACTACCCACAGTAATAATGTAGCTTTATAACGGCGATTTTTTTTTTAAATCAATGCAGTAGTTATTAATAGTGATGTTTCAATATTGTATGGACCTCCGGCCAGGACAATGTACGCGATACCATAAATGCTTCAGAGTTTTATAATCTATAATCTAACTACCAAGTTCAAAAAAGCGTAACCTATCGTAGTATACAAAATTAATTTCGATACAAAATAAAATTAATTTCGTATCAAAATATTTCCACATTATTCCTCCAGAAGGCGATTTTCGCGTTTTACAATTTGATAGACCAATGCGACCATTGGAGTCAACCTAGGATGTAAAAATCTTAAAGAGATGCTATAATTCCACTACAATTAGCAGAAATTAGATATTTTTCTACACAATGAAGTAGGTGACTGATGCAGATTTCATTAATACATAAGATTAGCCACATTTTTAGGTAGACGTATACCGTCTTGGCCAAAAATGAATCAAGTCCTTCATGTTGCATACAAAAATAAAAATCTTTCCTCATAATAATATTAGCGTAGATAGATTAGTGGTCGTATATTCGACAAAGTTGTAATATACACTTATGCCTTTTTTATCCGACTGCAGAAGAAAGGTGGTTAAGTTTTTCGAGTGTATATATGACTTTCCTTTGTCACGCTCTAGAGCCTAAACGGCTTGTCGTATTTTAATGTGAGTGGTGTCAATAGATTCGTCTTAGTCGTGAGAGTGACGCTGGGTACATCAAAATTAAATAAAGAAGACATTAAGTATGATACCCAGGTTTAAAGATTTAGCAGTCTGGTTATTTCGAACTTGCTCCTAACCACTTGTTAAAGTATGTTTGACGTTTCCTAACGAATTCCACGTATTCGTGTTGAACATTCAGTTTTCACGCCGAGTGCAGGTAGGTAGTAGGTAATTGCTTAGATGGCGAACATGTTCAAGAGAATAACTTCTCAATTATCTAGATGTTTTAAAGTATTTTTTTAGTTTTTGATCAAAGAATTGGTAGATATAAATTTACTATGTGCGAGTTGGACTCATGCAATAAGGGTTCCGTATATTTTATATGTACAAAATCGGTTTCTAAATGTTGTCGATATTAATATCGAGCAACAAATGACGTTTGTTCTATGTAAGCCCTCTTTAAATATTTATTTTATTACGTCATTAGTATAATAGTTGAACCTAAATCATATGGTCCCATTTTTATCCTTTTCTATTCGAAACCCTAAAAACGACAACCACTTTTTTATAACCAGGAAATCTTCATTTGGTATTCTGTTCCGCCTATCTTTACCAAATATTATTCTGACCAGTTAATGGCGCCGTAGCAATATTTCCGCCTTTTTGAAAAAAATACCCTCTTAATCAAAAGTCTTGACGACAAAAAATTCTATATTATACTATCGTTAAGATTGGTTGAAAACTACGACCTGAACGCGAGTACTAAATTTAGGAGACAAAGAAAAAAACACTTCGCGGATATACCATATACCCATAGAAGAGACGCTTCGGTCGCTTGGTCAATATTTGGTTTGGTAGTTTAGTTTCGTAATCAAAATAACTTATACAGGGTTATTAGTTAGGGGTGTACTAATCTGAAAGGGGTCACTATACTCAAAATTAAGAACAACTTTCACTATGGGACCAAATCTGGCTTCGAGAAAAAAAAACCGCTGTGTGTGGATCGTTGTCATACAAAAACTTTATCGGCCGTCAATGAGGTGTATGTAACAGTCGTTTTTTTTCGAATTTAGTGTTGGTACCATAGTGAAAGTTGTTCCTTAGGATAAGTATAGTGACCCCCTTTTACCTTAATACTCTCCTAACTAATTAGCCCGTATTCAATAAAGAAAGTAGTCATATATACAACGTGTAACAGAAAGGTGTGACAATACTTAACGGTGTTAGTCTACACGTCACAGTGAACCCAGTTAATTTATTAAACTATTTAACCTATGTAAAATGCTGAAAAAACTGTTATTTCTTTTCCATACAACCTTTTTTCGATCTATGGCGGCCATTTTGGGTCAAACGCCCTCAACAATGAGGTTATAGTCGTTTAATTAAAAGCCTTTTTTCTCTTTGCCCTTTTCAGCTATTCATGACGCCATTTTCAGATTAAGAAAGTGTTTTTAGGGCTATGAACTTTCGAACTTTTAGGGTTCGGTAGTGAACTGGTTAATGGATCGTTTATTGTAAGACGCAAAGGTTTCGTTTAATAAAGTTTTAGTTTTGAAATTATTTGTAACGTAGCTGTAAAATGGAATAGGTATTAAAGATTTTTAAATGTTGAACCCTTATTTTACCCCCTTAGAAGCAAAATTTCCAAAAATCCATACCAGTCTCTTATATTTAGGTATCTATATAGATAATTAAATAATAATCTAGAAAAAAAAATTAGTATTTATACGTCTTATTAATTTTATAAATATTATCATATATACAAAAGTTATTTAAAAAAAAAAGTCACCTCAAATATTTTGGATTTCGGGAAAAGTGCCCAAAATGCTGGCTGCGTTGCCCCGCTGAATTGCTAGACTTATTTTTTGTGCAAAATATAGAAAAAAAATTATGTAAAAGAGTAATTATTAATTATATCTGAATATATTGAATCAAATAAAACTACAAAAAATACGGGATTAAAAATAAAAATATCTTCATAGTACAAACAAGAGAAAAGAAAAATAAATTAGGAAAGATAGGCATTCTATGTAAGTGACAGAAATTTAAAAATTTATTACCTGTACGGAACCCCAATCAATAAATCCGATTCGCGATTCGCTTACTAAATGTTATAGCAATATATTAACTACGTAACAAAACCTAAATTTCCCACAAACTTTTTAGTATATAGCTAGGCTTTGAAATGAAGCCTAAAAATTATTACTTTCTGCCTTTGGGAAGGAAATCTAACTTTATGTTAGTCGTAAACAATATAACGAAGGTCGATGATGTAAGCACGCACGAAAATATTAGTCTTTTGTTTCGTCAGCTTAGTGGCTTGTACCGGGAGGTACCATTCAGCCTGTCACAGATAATGTAATAAATTGAGGTTTATTGAGCTTGTATAGGTATAAACAAAGAACGTTGAACTCTTTGTTAAATAAATTCCTTTTTACCGACTTTCAAAAGAGGAGGCATTCAATTCGAGTATTTTTAGGGTGTCTAAAAGGTATCAAGTGGTTAGAAGCTACTTAAAAAAAACCCGACTGCTAAATCTTAATCAGCGCTAAAAAATCTTTATTCCTATACCACACTCGATGTATTTTGTAAACATTTGTTTTAGATTATTTTTGTTGTGTCACTCTCACGTCTAAGACAAATTTATTGACACCACTCCCATAAAAATATGAAATATGAAGGCTCTAGGGCGTGCCAAAGAATTATACATACATACATGCGTACATACATACATATTTACAAACATACACTCGAAAAACATAACCCATCCTCTTTCGCAGCCGGGTAAAATCGGGACCCTGTTACTAAGACTTCGCCGTCCGTCTGTCATTCGACTGTATCTCATGTACCGTGATAGCTAGGCAGTTGTAATGTTCACCGATGATGTATTTCTGTTGCCTTTAATGGTTAGAAGCCTTAACCAAAATCTTAAGAGGCTCTCGCTAGATGGTTGGATCAAGGGTCGGATACAAAGAGCAGTGATCCTCGATACAGCACGTATTGTTAGGAGGTTCCTCTCTCTGCAGTCCCTACCACCGGCAGCATGGCTCCTACCGTGCTGCTGGCGGCACTCTATGTTTAAGTCTTTTATAATATTTATGTGCTTTTTTACATTTGCACTATAAAACGCTTGAATTAATGTAATGCCATACGATAAAAATAAATATGAAAAATATACTAAATAGATCATTGAGATATAGAAATAGAGAAGTAACATAAGTACATAAATTAGAAGTATTTATAATTTCTTCATAAAATGTTCAACTTGTTTTTACATTAATCTAAACATTTGAAGTAAAGTGACGATTTTCGATGACCAAGTTCATTAAAATATATCAAAAAAGTAATATTATCTAATATTCACTTCCGGTCAAATGCATCTCTTTATTTACGCTAACGTGTACCCACACCGGAAATGTGTAAATATAAAGAGTAGTTAAATAAATTATTAATTGTAAAACTTTATTAAAAAATATATGTATATTTAATCTTTTTTTTTAAATTATAAGCTAATTTTTAGAATAGCTAGAACACAAAAAATACATTAGAAGTAATATTATTACATTTAGAAAGTCATAGACAATAAAAAAAACTATAGATAGTGCTTCAATATGAAAGCATAGTGTTACTAATGCACAGAGAAGACAAAAGCTCTACTTTTAATACATTCCTAATGCAAAGCAACCAACATTTTTACATGGAAAAATAAATTTATTTTAAGTCTTGAAATTGAACAAGATAGTAATATATATTTTAGTAACCAAAAGATCAGCGTAACGCTTTAAGTAAGCGATGATAGAAGTTAACCAATCTCGGTTTCATTATGACAGTTTGTCGCTTCAACTCTGCCAAAACGAAACCAGAATTGCTTTTACTTTATATATCTTTCATAGGTATTTTTACGCGATGTCACCACACGTTTTAGGAAACTAATGAATATATTATTATATCGAAAAACATGTTTAATTTCAAGATAATTATTGTTTTATTTCATTTTATTTAATATGTTTCAAAATAAATAGAGAACTAGAAAAATAAGTTTTATCAGTGAATCTTCTTTTAAGCTAGATATATCGCGAAAGTATTAAGTAATGAATTTATGTTATTAAAACTGTAGACTCTTTATATATATAAAAAAAAACAGAATGAATAACAATTATTTTTCCTTTAGTTTGTGTTATATTATGTAAAGAAAATAATCAAAACTAGTTTAATTCCAAGATACATTATTCTCATATTTTATTTCCATATTTAATATTCAAAATAAAGAGAGTTCTAGAAATATAAGATAAAGAAACCAATATCAAGATTTTGAAGCATTTAGACCATATTTATTAATACATTTTAAAATGTTGGTTTTTTTAGTCTTTTTGTTCTACTCACACTTAGTTCGTAAAATACATATGTTTAGTTTTTTATATGATTGATTTATTCAATAATTAATAAAATCAGATTATAAGGCTTGTGAACATGCATTCAACTTATGGATGTCGCTCATTTTATACAATTACAATATAACAACTTATATAAGAGTAACGCCACAGGAAGTAACAGTTTTTACTAACCGAAGCTTTTGCATTAAGACCGCCACATTCGTTATAAAACTTCATTACTTCCGGTCGAATTCAATGTTAAAAGTGTCGTCACTTGCGATCAAATGCATATCTTAGGTAAATGTTAAATGTGCGACAACCAATGTTTACCTGGTGGCGCGGTCGGTTCAGCATTTTTCGGCGCCTGAGTTTGAGTCTTGCCAAACGTAGTTAAAGCTTCAGATGACTCGCCAGTCAACCAGCCAGCCAAAAGCAAAGGCAATATGGCTGCTGCCGCTTGCTTCCTGCACCACATCTCGACACGCCAGAACATACGCATGATTGACTGATTTCTTTACGATCCGTTGTTTTTATACTTGACAGCTGCCCTCCGATTGGTCGGATTTGAATAGTTATAAATTTGATAATGTTGAAGCTGTTCTCTGATTGGTCATATTGGCAAAATATGGTGGTTTTAGAATTTGTTATGTTGTTGCACTTGTCTTATGATAAGTGCGTTTGAAAGGAGTAATTTTGAAAAAAGAAATTAGAAAACTGTATTTTTGTGTTGTGCTGTTTTGTGGAAATTTTATTGCAATGTAAATTATGCATTTGTTTTGAACATTCTAATTGAAATCAAAAATTGTCAAGTGCATTAGTATCGGGAAACTTATTCGACTTACATTCGGTTTATTTTATCTCACCAATCCAAACTAGAAAACTGTTTTTATGCAAATAATGAAGTTTTCTTGCGTATAATTATTTAAAATAATATTTTTAAATACTACAGTAGCGTGACTTCTTGTTTAAAGAACATATTTTTTTTTAACAAAAAATTTTTTTTTCCGTTTTTTTGTACTTACCAGACTTCTGACACGCGTAATTTTATTTTTAGTATAAAATAAAATCAAATTTTTAGATACTAAATGTCTTTTTCTTACCAATTACTTTTTTGTTTTGTCTTCAGATCAAGATGTGGTGTAGGACAGTAACTTTCTTGGTATCAATTAAAGTTAACATTAATCTTGATGGTACCTGTAGTACTTTAGTACTAAGTTACACTTAAGGCTTTTTATACGAAAATGCAGCATGCTACGTTCAATGTCAGATTCGAACGTATTATATTGATATGAAATGTATATTTTATAACATTTAAGCTGACTATAACACGACATCGATTCCATAGACAAGATAAAATTAAATATTAATTATTAGCGTCATTTATTCCATGCTACGCTTTTCTAAGCATTGTGTATGTATGTGTGCGTGTTAGTATTGGTTTTTTTTTATTACAGAAATCATTTAGTAAGCAACATTCAGTCTCATTATATTAAAGAAGTGTTTCTTACCGGGCGATGCAGTTGTCGTGTCAGGCTTTGGCGCGTCCGTGTTTGCTTTGCCAAAAGAAGATATGCCAAACCCTTGGCATTGGCGTACACTTAACCATAAAGCCAACAGAAGAATAGCGAATGTTTCGCATTTGCATATTTTATTATTTATATGCATTGCTGGTTGAATGCTGTAGCTTGTTTTTTTAAATACAAATCCTTCAATACGTTTTGAATACCACAAACGGCTCTTTTATTTTATGTAATTTTCTGACAAATTTAAATCTCTGTGGTACAATTAACTCAAACGTCAAACGTCTATAAATTACTGTAGTACCTAAATAAGGTCCTAAATATAAAATGTGAAAGCAGTGTGAGTGTGTTTTTTTAATAACTAGCAGCTCCATGACATAATGAAATGTGTAAATTTCCTCCTACTCTAACGTTGAAAGAATCTTTTAAGTAATCTGTGTGTTAAATGGCAATATTATGACATGAGGATTGTTGTATTTTTTGCGTGTTTCAATCAATTATACTGACAGTGTGATACGTGTTATCGTTGAAGACACGAACGACTCATTTCGTCCCTGATGAAATTCACCGAATTTGGACGAAACAGTAGTTGGACCTTTACAACGATCAGGTACAAGTAAAACCCCGTCTTCTTAAACAAAATAAATACAATTATAAAATTTCGCATTATTTATTCATATTTTAAACTAAACCAGATTTCATATTCTAATCCCACATTTAACATAATCTAAAACAAATTATTACTAAATTGTGTAGAATGAGTTTGATTATGATTTAGCTTCTTTATATAATGAGACAAGAATGTGTGTACAAATTTTGTAATATCAATCCTAATATTGAATTCAATTATTATTATGGCATTAAATTTGTTTTTGAATGTTTTGTTAATTGCGTATATACAGGCCAAATATTTCTAATATTTACAATTTTGATATAAAGTTGTCCCATCATATAAGATCTTACCGGACGGCGAGGTTGGCAATGGTGGCGGGAGTGGGGATTCAGTTTTTATGACTCCAAATGCTGGGCTAAATACTCCAGAACTTTGTCCAAATAAATATGCAAACAACCATATGAATTGGAGAGAGAGCTTGCAGAGCCACATTTTCGTTCTATTTTTCCAGGCGCTAAAACTTCATGTTAATTTTTACGTTGACCTTTTTAGATGCAATGTGATAGACTAAATTTATGTACAACGCTTGGTATTTACAAATGCTAATTAAATTATTTCAACTAGCTGTCTAATATTCTAAACTGTGCATTATTAAGGGCAAACTTTTATATAATGGGACACTTCATTATATACATTGTAAAATATAGTTTAAGTAATTTTAACACCAGAAATGTAATGTAAAAATCATTGTGCAATGTGTTAACGACACCGATTATGTTTTATAAGATTGTTATTAATGATTTTTTTATTTAAGTCTTGCTTTACCTTGTTTTAGTTTAAAGAAACATTAATCACAATAAAAATGTCTCACTGAAATTATCATCAAAATTTATCTCCGGTAATTTTTCTTTTTATATTTCATTTAAATATCAGTCATCAGTAATATGCATAAATAAATATGAACAATTCAAAACATCTACGATCACAACATACAAAACACACACACAACAAAAAGCACACAGATATCTTTTTCTATCAGTACATAGTAAAACAAGACAAAAATCAAATTCAAAAATAAAAATCCTTTTATGTAGGTTAGTGTGAGTAGTGCAATAGTGTGTCCCATTACAGAAAGGTTTACCAGGAGGTGATGTCGGCTTGGCGGTCGGCGGTCGTGTGTTGGAAACTCCAAACGTGCTGAGAGCCTCGGACGAACTGCCGAATAGCCAGCACAGGACGAGCGGAAATAGACAAGTGGCCGCCTGTCGCCGATACATCTCGGAAATTCGAAATTTTAACATTATCACTTAAATTTCTGTTTATTAATGGGATGGATATAGTTGGTGTGTCGACTTGAGTTTTTTTGAGAGTGTTTATGAAATTGTCGAGTAAATGAGTATAGATGTTGTTTTGACTTGATTTGGTAATGACTTGTTATGTATTTGATTTTTATTTATGCCTATCGTAATGAATATAGTAGCTCTTTTGACTCAATTAATAATAACGAATATTTAGTCGTAATCCTTTTGTTTTAAAATTTTAAAAGGTATTGCACTTGTCAATCGTTTGACAATAAAATTTTACTCTAGTTAGTGATTTATGTGACACATACTAAAAAAAAAACATCAAGAATGTATTTCTTTGAAGACTATTTGCTAAATAGAATAACGTGAATATTATTTACATAATAATATTTTACCTACTAATTAAACTGTAGGTAATAAATAAGTACATTCAGATTATTAGTCATTGTATTGACTAAAGTTGTGACGTAGAATGGACATACCGTCTTTTAGAAAAAGCGGTTTTCGAATTTGGAACGGTGATTTACTGACGTGAATGTAGAAAGAAAAACAATATAAACCACCAAATCTACTTTAGGCCCAAACTATAGTGCTTTAGAAAGGTACTTAACTAAGTTTTAGGACGAAATTTAATGATATTTTTTTTCAAAATAGAACCGATTTTACATGTCTATGGTCAAATTTACAAAATTAATCTAAATAGCTTTAAACTCTTTAAAATTTTACAAAAAACTTACAAAAGTTTGACCGCAGCTCACTTGATGTATAGCGATGTTAGGGACTAAGATGGAGCACGCTTAGAAAAACCGATTTATTCGCGGCTTGAAAAGACCCAGATTATAATTAATGGGAAATAGAGTAAGTAGTTTCAAGCCCCAAATTGTTTAGGTTTTTTCTAGGTAAACTCCTTTCATCTTAGGCCACATACCGTTGGTTTAGTCGTATCAGTTGCTGTAAAACGCCAGCCAAATTTAAAGAATAAATATGCTTTAATGATTAAAAAAAAGGTATTTTTGAGCTTGGATAGGAATTGAAAAATCGGCTCTTAATCTACTCATAATAATTAAAATTATACGTTTAATAAATATGTACAAAATAAGAATAAAATTTAGTGAATAGATAGCTTCAAGATATACAGGGTTATTGGTTAGGGGTGTACTAAGCCGAAAGGGGGTCACTATCCTCATCCTAACGAACAACTTTTTTATAAAAATATCATTTGATTCATACATTTTGTCGACGACTGATAAACTTTTTGTATGGAATCGCTGATTTTTTTTTTCTGAAATTCAGGAATTGGCCCCATAGTAAGAGTGGTTCCTTAGTATGAGTATAGTGACCCCCTTTCGACAAAAATACACCTCTAGCCAATTATCCTGTATATCTTTTTTTCTTTTCTGTACGCACTTCAACTCAATTATGCGTACAAAAAAGATTTATGCGCTCGTAATTTTTACTCATAGGAAATGGTTTTACCGAAAAAAGTTATTAATAGTTTGATTTATTATATTATATTATATATTATTATTATACTAGCAACACGCGGCACGCGACATAAAATATTAAAAAAAACATACTTTGAGCCCCCATTTGACCTCCTTGGGGGTTGAATTTCCAAAAATGTTCTCTTAATACACCCCCACACTCTATAATGTATACACTCTCCAAATGTCATGTCTCTAGGTTCAACGGTTTAGGATCTATGTTGATTACTAGTGAAAGTCAGTCAGTCAGGACTTACTCTAGAAATTTACATCATCATGGAGGAACATAGGCTAGAAGCGAGTTCGAAAAAACCCGACTGCTAAATCGTTAAACCTGTGTATCATACTTAATTTTTTTTAAATTTTGATGTACCCAGTGTCACTCTCACGACTGAGATGAATCTATTGACACCACTCACATAAAACTACGACAAGCCGTTTAGGCTCTAGAGCGTGACAAACGAATATCGAAAAACATAACCCTCCCTCTTTCGCATTTAAGAAAAAAAATTAGAACCCAACTAGTAAATTAGCATTTTAGAACAAAATAGAACAAAATCATAAATTGACTAACAATCGATTTTGATCAAAAACGAAGATTTCCAACACAAAAAAATCATACCTAAGTATATAATTTTTTTTACATATCGACTTAGCACGAGTCGTGCATTCAGCCAGTAATTAGCTTGCTCCGTGAAACCATTTCCTTAAACTTCAAGCGTCATATAAAGGTCAGTTGTGGTATTGCGGCCGTGGGCAAGGCATGCATAATATTATCACTAATTTATACTTTGCAGTTATTTTCTGACAGTTAACTTATTCTTACAGGGAATTTCTTGGCGAATGACTGAAAATATTACTAAAGTTGGACGTAAATTTTCGACGTCAATATTCGCTTGGAAACTCTTTGGTCTAGAGCGATGAGACTGTAAAGTTTAGTGACAATACTCTTTATACAAGGTTATAGGCTATGGGTGTACTAAGCCGAATATACTACTCTCACTATACTCATCTTAAGGAACAACTTTCTCTATGGACAACTCTGAATTAGAAAAAAAAATATCATCTGTTCCTTACAAAAAGTTGATCGGTCGTCGGCAAAATGTATGAAAGTTGTTCCTTAGGATGAGTACAGTGACCCCCTTACGGTTTAGTGCACCCCTAGCCGATAACCCTGTATAGTATGGTAAAAATACTCTTTATATAGTACTACTTGTGCCCTGCGGTGTTACCCGCTTTAATGCAGGATAAAAAGTTGCCTATGTGTTATTCCAGGGTCTAAGCTATCTCCGTACCAAAAGAGATGTTCCAAAAATATGTGGAGCCCCGGCCAGGATAGTGTACGAATAAGAGTATATAAGAGAGGAAAGTTCACGAATTTGTTTGTAATCGCTCAAACTATTGCATTTATTTCGAAATTTATTTCAGCAGCTTTAAAGAACTTTTCCGTGGAATACCTAATTAAATCACCACAGGGCGCAGAATAAAATCATAATTAAATAATATATAAAACGTACGATTCTCGGTTCAGGCATGCATCTCTGAGTTTTATATAGATGTGGTAATAATTTAAGCAATAATACGCTTAAATAATTACCATATGTTACGGTGAAATAAATTAATAAAGGCTTGTTAAAGAAGAATCAAATCTTTCACAAATAAGTGAAGTAAGGATTTGGCTTGCATTTTGAACTATGGCTTACATCTACCTGGTGCTGCTTTTGTCAGTCAGACAGGCTAAATCTCTTTTTGTTGGAGTCCAACCGGACCTGGTTTTCTGGTTGAAACCGAAACCAAAACCGAATTTTCGGTCGTGGATTCAGTTTCGACCGAAACCGGGACTCATGGGATCATGTCATGGAATTTTATCCATAAAATACTGAATTTTGGTTAATTTTACCAAATTTAATTAACTAAATAAATCATTCAAGTACAAAATTGAAACAAAAACTGACATCAGTTACATCAACACAAAACCTCTAAAGAATGTTTGCGTGGGGCGATAACGCACTAAGTTTTATTGCAACAGAGATCCGAACGGGGCCGCCAGCGTCCGCCGAAACTTGATTTTTGTCTCGGTCGAAAACGAAACGGAAACCGAACTTTCGATCGGACACAACTTTTTGTATTCAAAAACTTGTTAAACATTAATCACCTTTTTATTAATTAATTGAAACATTTTGTTTTGTATTATTATTGAGATTATGACGTATGTATGCGATATAATATATGTTTATGTGTTTTATTTTGTGGTACAGTAAATTAAATTTTATAGGTGTAGAGTCAAGGTTCTAAATCTCATAAATACCCCTGATATACGTTAATATTGCTATCCTAGGGCTCACAAACGGAACTAACTATTTAACACATCATTCGATATGCGAGTTTAGCAACAGATGAATAATTCATCTGTTGATTTTATAAATTCAAGCTTTATTTGTAATTTATTTTTTATTTTAAAAAAAAGAAGAGACTCTCATTTAGTCAAAATATCTGTTTAGATTAGTTCTGTATCCAAAAGGCCTATTACTAAAACTTCACTTTCCGTCTGTCCGTCCGTCTGTCATTCGTCTGTATGTCATGTACCGTGCTAGCTAGACAGTTGTAATGTTCACAGATGATGTATTTCTGTTGTCGCTATAACAACACATACTGAAAACATAATGAAATAAATATTTAAGCGGGGCGTATTTAAGGGAAGCTCGCTTACAACTAATGATTTTTGCCGATTATTGCTCGAAATTAATTACGACATCGGTAAGAAACTTAAATTGTTTTTTTTTGTATAGATGGTACGGAACCATTAGCGCGAGAATCCGACTCGCACTTGACTGATTTTTATCTCCCCAATTTCTCAGCAATGCATAGACCAATTTTGAAAATATTTTTTGCAAAAAACGGTCCAGTAGTTTTGTATGTAGGTAAATCAAAATGACTAAATAAAGGCTCGTGTTTAAACACCTGCCAAAAACTACATATATCACTATCAAATAAAATCTAAACGGTTACCAAAATTGATAAATGGTCACCAATGTGCGTTTCCAAAACGGAACTTGTTGGCCAAAGTATTCAGAAAGTCATAAAAAAATAACCTGAATCTACTGCGGACCTTGTTTCCGAAAGTTTTCAGAATGTCATAAAATATAATAACCTGAATCTACTGCGGACCTTGTTGCCGAAGTATTCGGAGTGTCATAAAAAAATGACTCGAATCTACCGCGGACCTTAGTGCCGAAAGTATTTGGAGTGTCATAAAAAATTACCTGAACCTACTGAGGACCTTGTTGCCGAAGTATTCGGAGTGTCATAAAAAAATGACTCGAATCTACCGCGGACCTTAGTGCCGAAAGTATTTGGAGTGTCATAAAAAATTACCTGAACCTACTGAGGACCTTGTTGCCGAAGTATTCGGAGTGTCATAAAAAAATGACTCGAATCTACCGCGGACCTTGGTGCCGAAAGTATTTGGAGTGTCATAAAAAATTACCTGAACCTACTGAGGACCTTGTTGCCGAAAGTATTCGGAGTGTCATAATTTGGTGACCGTTAAGCTATTTTAGGAACCAAAAATAATATTTGGTGACATTCTAAATTATACCAATAAACAAATTAGGCATAACGAACTGAAGTTTATTCAATTCAATTTTCATACGTTCCTATCTAGGAATCCTCATTGTTTCGTTTTGGCCGTCCGTCAGTCAGTCCGTACCTTCTAAATTTTACAGTAATGAGTCCATCCTTACTATATGAGCTTCTCGACACGCTCTTGACATATTTACTTAAAGTATTGCTTGTTAAAAAAGACCTTTGTATAAAATAATATATTAATAACATATTAGTTAACTACAAAAAAAAACCGCAACTTATATAAAAATAAATTTCGTTCTTTTAATGGGCACGAGTCTAACCTATAAAGGGGTGTAGATGTAAACCATAGTCCACAACGCTGGTCAAATTACAAATTGAGTACATCACTTATATGCGAAGATAACTTACCTTCTCCGACAAGCCGGTTTCTTTACGTTTTTTCCTTCACCGTTTAAGAAAACTTGAAATGTGACGACAAAAAAGTATCGGTACTATTTATAGAACGTACTTGCCATTATAAAATAAATAGATGTAGATGATTTCTCTTTACAAGCGTTATTTTATAAAAAAAAAACGTAATTAATTCCTTAAAAATATATAATACAATTTGACACAATATGATACCTGTACGAAGCCTATACAATAAAAAAACGTTACATAACACTATGATAATAAAAAAAAGAGTGCTTGAAGCGTGCAAAAGCGTTTAGATTTCGAATTTAAATTCCGCATTAGACATCGTCAAACTGTTCTTTTTTTAAATGGTTTAGTTTAGTTCACTTGTTTTTTTTATTTATTCAGTGGGTTGGTAAGGCTTAGTTACAATTGGGTCGGTGTTGATGCTCGAAGGTTCGCGGGCTACTGAGGAGGTTTTACTTGCGCGCAAGGTTGCGGACTTAAGAGTGTACAGGTTGCTGTTTTTGCACACTATTATTAATTTTGTGATCTTTTTTATCATTATTATTTATTTGCATTCATTTTATTTCTAAAATCTTAGTTTTTTACAATATAAATATAAAACATAAATATTATAAAAGACTTAAACTTAGAGTGTCGCCAGCAGCGGGGTAGGAGCCAAGCTACCGGTGGTAGGGAGTACAGAGAGAGAAACCTCCTGACAATACGTGCTGTATCGAGGATCACCGCTCTCTGTATCCGACCCTTGATCCAACCATCTAGCGAGAGCCTCTTAAAATAGTGCTTTATTTTTGATTTTTTTTTTTATTATTGTGATATTTTTTATTGTTTTGTCTTTTTTAATATGATTGCTAGAGATAAATAGATATATAGATCAACGCTTTATTGTAGACACGCAAAACATAACAATACAAAAATATAATTTTACATGTAGTGCCACAAGTGACGGCCTTATCGCTAAAAGCGATCTCTTCCAAGCAACAGGTGACTTATGAAAAATACGTAGTTTCCAACCAATCCTGACAAAACTTGGTATACCTACATACCAAGTTTTGTCGTTTAGATTTTTTTTTTACTATCGAGGTTTATTGGGGAATTGAAATCAACTAACACTTATTTTAATTTATTATATATATTTTTTAATTTAATATTAATTTAATTAATTAATGCAATTATTTATTTAATCAATAAGCAGACAGTACATTTGGAACACAAATTTAATGAAACCGTTT
Source organism: Ligdia adustata (assembly GCA_947049295.1). Taxonomy (NCBI): domain Eukaryota; kingdom Metazoa; phylum Arthropoda; class Insecta; order Lepidoptera; family Geometridae; genus Ligdia; species Ligdia adustata. Next base: position 5,713,181 of record OX346242.1, on the reverse strand, counting down.
ATATTTATAATGTTGTTACCGCGCTGGATGTCGATGGAATTAGGACCAGAAACGAGCCGGAGCGGCAGTCGCCACATCTTTCACTAGTTCTAAGCGCTTTTTAGCGCCTTGTAGCACTATATTTTGTTAGAAATTTTATCTTGTATTTAATTATTTTTTATGTCACGAATAGGATCTTGAAAATGATTATAGATGACCTAAGAAGGATGTGGATGAACTGTGTGAAAAGAGATATGCGTGAAAGGGGAGTCAATGAAGGATGACGGTCGATGGAGTAGAATGGAAGAGAAAGACATGCTGTGCCGACCACACATAGTGGGATAAGGTCAGGAAGACGACAATGAATTTCAATAAAGAATTGATCTATCCAAGTCTTAACTCCCTAATGACCAATTTCAAATTTAACTATGATATTATTTTCAAACATCACCCTGTAGATAGCGATTATATTAAGGCTTTTCCTACCCCTTACTATAATATATAATACCTACTCGAGCAAGAAGGCAGGTTCTTTTGTGCTTCGGTTACCTAACTATATATATATAATATATTTGTAAAGTTGTTAGTTGGTACGAAGGTGTTTGGTGCGTTTGATAGCGATTGACGTCATTTTATTTAAAAAAAAATGTTTGAACTAAAACTGACTTTCTGAATAAGGAGGCGCTACTTAATAAGACGGAGGCCTGTGTTCAGTAGCAGGTAGATGGTACGAAGATGTTTGGTGCGTTTGATAGAGACGTACGTAGTTTTATTTATTATTAAAAATACTAAAACTAGAACCAAATTAAAACCGACCGGCTGATGATGATAATGATGACTCAATTTCAAGGTAGTTTTTATTTATTTTTTGTTGTTTTCTTAAGATTTAAAATCTTTTTTGTTTGAAATGGTATACTCGTAGTTTGTTCTGAAATGTTCCCATTTAAATGTCATAAACATCGGTTAAAGGAGTTGTTTCATTTTCGGCCTGGACGGTGTACGTCTATCAAAAAATGCCTGAAGATGTGGTGAATATTGTGTATTAATAAATTGTGCATTAGTGTGTACAAAAATAATTAAATTATGTGAATTTTAGTGGAATTATGACATCCCTGGAAGATTTTTGAATTTATATTGACTCCAATGGTCACATTGCTCTACGAATTATACCGCCCATCACAAATGTCATAATTGACTATTTAAATTAGATGGAAATATTTTAATTCGAAATTAATTTTGTACACTGCGATAAGCTACGTTATTTTAAAGATTAATAATGTTAAACGTCGATGTAGCTTTGTACATGGCGCGCTTGTCTTGAAGAAAGTTCCTTATCGCGCGTTGCGAAAGGGGGATCTAGATGGAAGAAATTAAGACCAAAAGTTCTAACAGCCCTTTAGTTGTGCGGCGTGCGCGTGTTTCTCTGTCTCTGTCTTAATCTCTCTCTCTCTCTCTCTCATAGAAAGCAAGCCAGTTATTTTCGTTTCGTCTTTCTATTTCGCATTGGACAGTGTGGTGTCGCGACGATGCAGTATGACCACACCCTTACTCTATACAGTATCGGATGTAAAAGAGTTATTAGTGACACGCAATTCGCTACACTGTATGATAGTTAGTGCCTTGCTACTGTTGTTTACACGCGCGTTTATAGCTAGGGCAGCGTATCCAGTATGCTAGCGACAATGCCACTCTAACTGACAATGCTTATAAATTCAGAATAATAACTACACTTCCTTCTCTTCGCTTGTATTTATACTTAATGTAGGTACCTAATAGTCATTGCCCGCGACAATCATTGAATTTTTTAAGCTTTTTTTTATACAAGAAAAAACCGTTTTGATCCCCCGCTTGACCTTCTTAAGGGATGAACTTCTAAAAGTCTTTCTTAGTAAACTTCAACACTCTGTATTGAATACACCATACAAATACATGTCTCTAAGTTCAGCTCTGCGTTGATTCCTAGCTAATATCAGTCAGTCAGGACTTACTCTTTTATATATATAGATGAATAGACGTTGCGTTTGACCGCAACTCGCTTGATGTAAAGCGACGATGCGGTCTAGGATGTGGCACGCTTGCCTAGATGAAACCGATTAACTCGCAATTTGAAAAGCAAAAGATCGAAATTATAGTTATCGGGAAATAGTAAAATCGCCCGTGGAAATGTCTACTAAACTTACATAGTGTCAAGAAAGTAAACAGGTTGAAGCAACGTTACACGTTGAATACAGGATTATGGGTTAAGGGTGTACTCAGCCAAAAGGAGGTCAATATACTCATCCTAAGGACCACTAAGCCGAAAGGGGGTCACTATACATACATATCCTCATGTACCACTTTCACTATGGGACCAACTCCGAATTCGAGAAATAAAAATCAGCTGTTCAATACATTATGTCGACGACCGATCAACTTTTTGTATGGAACAACTGATTTTTTTGCTCGAATTCAGAGTTGGTCCCATAGTGAAAGTTGTTCATGAGGGTGTGTATGTATAGTGACCCCCTTTCAGCTTAGTACACCCCTAGCAGATAACCCTGTATATATACATATACGATATCCAAATAATAACTATTAATGATGGAGATAATTAATGACATAAATTTTTTACGAGCTTTTGACGAGACTAACTTTTCTTTGATTTTTACTATAGTCTCGCTAGATCTTTTCAAATTGCAAGTGAATCTGTTTCTTCTAGGCAAGCGCGCCTCATCCTAGACCGGATCCTCCTATTAGATAATTAAAAAATCTCTAAAAGCGTAATAATTACATTCTGAGTAAAATTAAAAAATAAACATACTTTATTTTTAATTTATCTTTCCATTATGATAACAAATATAGGGATCAAATTTTTTAAACGTTGTCAAATTGACAAGAATAAAGTAATAAGCTCTCATATCAAGTTATAACCCGTCGTGGTCTCACTAATTTGTTATTTTAAATTGAACGCTTTTTAATTGTAATACGGAAAGCGTTGCCATGCTACATCAATTTAATTAATATTCACCGCGCCATGTTTGACAAGCAAATAATGACACTGACGTTGACAAATTGACAGCTGTCAGTTTCGCCGGTTGACTTTGTAGAGAAATTACTGGGTGTTGTTGTTTTGTATTGTAGTTATTTACCTACTACTATTACTTAGTTGCATAAAGGACTTGTTCCATTTTCTACACGTAAAAAATGGTATACGTCTACCAAAAAATGCCTTAAGAATGTGGTTAATATTGTGTATTAATGAAACCTGCATCAGTTGCCTACTTCATAGTGTACAAAAATATTTAAATTCTGTGAATTTTAGTGGAATATGCCATCTCTGGAAGATTTATGTATCCTAGGATAACTCAAATGATCTCATTTGTCTATGAAATGTACCACCCGTCAGAAATGTAAAAATTGACACAGTAAAAATGCATAAATTATCTTTTAGCGTAAATAACATAAACTCTGTTGATTCGAAATAATTTTGTACACTGCGATAAGTTACGTTATTTTGAATTTGGTTCATATATTAAAGATTAATAGTCCCTAACGTATTAATGGTCTCATGTACACAGTCCTGGCCGGAACTCCATACATTTTTGAAACATCTCTTTTAAAAACCTATCGTATCTACTCATAGCGTCACTGCTAGGCAAGGGTCTCCCCTACGAAAGGGACAAGGTCCATCGCTCAAATCGCCAAATTACGGGTTAGGTACTTAGGTATTTTACATATAGGTATTTCTGGTGTTTTATTTTCTCCCAAAAAGAGAACTATTTACTGATCGTTATATTATATTACAGGGTCTAAGCAATCTTCGCAGCAAATGTCATACAATGATTTGTATGACATTTGCTACGGAGATAGCTTAGACCTGAGCTGAGCTGATGCTCAGCAGTAAATTATTGATATATTATATAAAATATTTGCTTCAGAAATGCAAAATAAAGTAAGAAAGAAAATTCTCTCAGATCATAGATATTTTAATTTTGTTTTTTATTGTTTTTTTCTGCTTATAGTTTATGCGAAAAGAAAACCGTCGTGGCGTAAAATGGAACTAACATTATGATTTTATATAACAGCCTCAATCGAGTACATAAATAATTTATTCTGTCTTTAGTATAAAAATGAATGTGTTGTTAAGCGCAAATATCGAGAGCAGATGAACCGATTTAAATAATTTTTTTATAGAATATTCCTTGATGTACGAGGATGGTTCTTACGGAGCGAAACATTTAAGAAATTGCCTGAAAAGGTCTATAAACAACACCTTTCTATACTCCCATACAATAGATTCACAATAATACTTAAAAGTCAATCTGAACTTTAATACCACACCATAAAGTGTAAGTGTTAGTGGAGAGGTTCCGGGAAGGTGAAACAATTGGGTGACGTTAGTATCGTATAAATATTAGTGTTAACTAAATTTAATGACCCGGCGCGTCCCGAATAGCAGAAAAGAATTGCTTGTTAGGCGGTACGAAGTTCGCCGGGTCAGCTAGTTAGTAATAAATATGTGAGTAAAATAATAAATATATTAATTTATTGAGTCTTTAATAATAAATATAAATAAATTATAAAATTAAAAATTAGTCAATTTAAGAACAACTTGTACAAGAAATTTTGAATACAGCTAGTGTAAACAATCGCTAACAAATAGTTAAAAATTAGTTACAGAAACTTTCACTTATCTGCTGTTATACTGTTTCACTATTTCACATCATAATAATTAATTAATATTTTGGAAACAAATTACTTATTACATATAAACATTTAATATTTACATAGGTTTTACATAGATAGGTTGTACAAAACTTCAACGCTCAGCAGTAAGATGGCACGTATCGTAGCTGTGAATAAGTTGACTCAAATTCGGACTAGATGCCGCTAGCGCCGCAACGCCTCTTTTCCTGAAACGCGATGACAAGTTTTCGGTGCGATGAACGTAGAGTTTTGAGTTCAATTATAATATGCCCACACATTACCCACTAAGGGAGAAAAAGTTATTTATTGCTATTAACCCTAGTAGACCCGACCCACCCTTAGGTACAATAAGAAACCCATTGTTGTTCGTAGGTTACTGTAGTTCTCTTATGCTTGTTCTATCTATTCACTGATAAGGACAATGGATTCGCCTGTTAGTATTTATAATTATGTTAATTTATAAATGTATTTCTAATCTCTGTTGTGAATATTGAATAAAATAAATAAACGCAGTGGCGCCCTTGTTTACGACGGTTCTTTTTCCGCACAGACTGTGGCATAAAATATACCAATTACAGGCTGTTTAATGCTTATTTAGGTGTCTACAAATAAAATTAATGGAGAATATAGTTTATGATTATGAATTCTAACAAATTTCCGTCGTAAATTTTAAATATTTTTGCGGCTATTTCTAGATCATTTTAGTATATTTAACAGAATATGCTAGAATAATGCATTGTATATTTTCTAGGTCGTATTTTTTACGTAGATTTAAATTTGGTATTTCTGTGATCGGTCGACTTATAATAATTTTAGAATTACTATTCTTAAATCTTAGTGAATTACGCCACATCTTTCACTAGTTCTAAGCGTTTTTAGCGCCACTTCTAGCACTATATTTTGTTAGAAATTTTATCTTGTATTTAATTATTTTTTCATGTGACGAATAGGATCTTGAAAATGATTATAGATGACCTAAGAAGGATGTGGATGAATTGTGTGAAAAGAGATATGTGTGAAAGGGGAGTCAATGAAGGATGACGGTTGATGGAGTAGAATGGAAGAGGAAGACATGCTGTGCCGACCACACATAGTGGGATAAGGTCAGGAAGACGACAATGAATTTCAATAAAGAATTGATCTATCCAAGGCTTAACTCCCTAATCACCAATTTCAAATTTAACTATGATATTATTTTCAAACATCACCCTGTAGATAGCGATTATATTAAGGCTTTTCCTACCCCTTACTATAATATATAATACCTACTCGAGCAAGAAGGCAGGTTCTTTTGTGCTTCGGTTACCTAACTATATATATATAATATATTTGTAAAGTTGTTAGTTGGTACGAAGGTGTTTGCGTTTGATAGCGATTGACGTCATTTTATTTTAAAAAAATGTTTGAACTAAAACTGACTTTCTGAAAAAGGAGGCGCTACTTAATAAGACGGAGGCCTGTGTTCAGTAGCAGGTAGATGGTACGAAGATGTTTGGTGCGTTTGATAGAGACGTACGTAGTTTTATTTATTATTAAAAATACTAAAACTAGAACCAAATTAAAACCGACCGGCTGATGATGATAATGATGACTCAATTTCAAGGTAGTTTTTATTTATTTTTTGTTGTTTTCTTAAGATTTAAAATCTTTTTTGTTTGAAATGGTATACTCGTAGTTTGTTCTGAAATGTTCCCATTTAAATGTCATAAACATCGGTTAAAGGAGTTGTTTCATTTTCGGCCTGGACGGTGTACGTCTATCAAAAAATGCCTGAAGATGTGGTGAATATTGTGTATTAATGAATTGTGCATCAGTGTGTACAAAAATAATTAAATTATGTGAATTTTAGTGTAATTATGACATCCCTGGAAGATTTTTGAATTTATATTGACTCCAATGGTCACATTGCTCGACGAATTATACCGCCCATCACAAATGTCATAATTGACTATTTAAATTAGGTGGAAATATTTTAATTCGAAATTAATTTTGTACACTGCGATAAGCTACGTTATTTTAAAGATTAATAATGTTAAACGTCGATGTAGCTTTGTATATGGCGCGCTTGTCTTGAAGAAAGTTCTTTATCGCGCGTTGCGAAAGGGGGATCTAGATGGAAGAAATTAAGACCAAAAGTTCTAACAGCCCTTTAGTTGTGCGGCGTGCGCGTGTTTCTCTGTCTCTGTCTTCCTCTCTCTCTCTCTCTCTCTCTCTCTCTCTCTCATAGAAAGCAAGCCAGTTATTTTCGTTTCGTCTTTCTATTTCGCATTGGACAGTGTGGTGTCGCGACGATGCAGTATGACCACACCCTCACTCTATACAGTATCGGATGTAAAAGAGTTATTAGTGACACGCAATTCGCTACACTGTATGATAGTTAGTGCCTTGCTACTGTTGTTTACACGCGCGTTTATAGCTAGGGCAGCGTATCCAGTATGCTAGCGGCAATGCCACTCTAACTGACAATGCTTATAAATTCAGAATAATAACTACATTTCTTTCTCTTCGCTTGTATTTATACTTAGTGTAGGTACCTAATAGTCATTGCCAGCGACACTCATTGAATTTTTTAAGCTTTTTTTTATACAAGAAAAAACCGTTTTGATCCCCCGCTTGACCTTCTTAAGGGATGAATTTCTAAAAGTCTTTCTTAGTAAACTTCAACACTCTGTATTGAATACACCATACAAATACATTTCTCTAAGTTCAGGTCTGCGTTGATTCCTAGCTAATATCAGTCAGACAGGACTTACTCTTTTATATATATAGATGAATAGACGTTGCGTTTGACCGCAACTCGCTTGATGTAAAGCGACGATGCGGTCTAGGATGTGGCACGCTTGCCTAGATGAAACCGATTAACTCGCAATTTGAAAAGCAAAAGATCGAAATTATAGTTATCGGGAAATAGTAAAATCGCCCGTGGAAATGTCTACTAAACTTACATAGTGTCAAGAAAGTAAACAGGTTGAAGCAACGTTACACGTTGAATACAGGATTATGGGTTAAGGGTGTACTCAGCCAAAAGGAGGTCAATATACTCATCCTAAGGACCACTAAGCCGAAAGGGGGTCACTATACATACATATCCTCATGTACCACTTTCACTATGGGACCAACTCCGAATTCGAGAAATAAAAATCAGCTGTTCAATACATTATGTCGACGACCGATCAACTTTTTGTATGGAACAACTGATTTTTTTGCTCGAATTCAGAGTTGGTCCCATAGTGAAAGTTGTTCATGAGGGTGTGTATGTATAGTGACCCCCTTTCAGCTTAGTACACCCCTAGCAGATAACCCTGTATATATACATATACGATATCCAAATAATAACTATTAATGATGGAGATAATTAATGACATAAATTTTTTACGAGCTTTTGACGAGACTAACTTTTCTTTGATTTTTACTATAGTCTCGCTAGATCTTTTCAAATTGCAAGTGAATCTGTTTCTTCTAGGCAAGCGCGCCTCATCCTAGACCGGATCCTCCTATTAGATAATTAAAAAATCTCTAAAAGCGTAATAATTACATTCTGAGTAAAATTAAAAAATAAACATACTTTATTTTTAATTTATCTTTCCATTATGATAACAAATATAGGGATCAAATTTTTTAAATGTTGTCAAATTGACAAGAATAAAGTAATAAGCTCTCATATCAAGTTATAACCCGTCGTGGTCTCACTAATTTGTTATTTTAAATTGAACGCTTTTTAATTGTAATACGGAAAGCGTTGCCATGCTACATCAATTTAATTAATATTCACCGCGCCATGTTTGACAAGCAAATAATGACACTGACGTTGACAAATTGACAGCTGTCAGTTTCGCCGGTTGACTTTGTAGAGAAATTACTGGGTGTTGTTGTTTTGTATTGTAGTTATTTACCTACTACTATTACTTAGTTGCATAAAGGACTTGTTCCATTTTCTACACGTAAAAAATGGTATACGTCTACCAAAAAATGCCTTAAGAATGTGGTTAATATTGTGTATTAATGAAACCTGCATCAGTTGCCTACTTCATAGTGTACAAAAATATTTAAATTCTGTGAATTTTAGTGGAATATGCCATCTCTGGAAGATTTATGTATCCTAGGATAACTCAAATGATCTCATTTGTCTATGAAATGTACCACCCGTCAGAAATGTAAAAATTGACACAGTAAAAATGCATAAATTATCTTTTAGCGTAAATAACATAAACTCTGTTGATTCGAAATAATTTTGTACACTGCGATAAGTTACGTTATTTTGAATTTGGTTCATATATTAAAGATTAATAGTCCCTAACGTATTAATGGTCTCATGTACACAGTCCTGGCCGGAACTCCATACATTTTTGAAACATCTCTTTTAAAAACCTATCGTATCTACTCATAGCGTCACTGCTAGGCAAGGGTCTCCCCTACGAAAGGGACAAGGTCCATCGCTCAAATCGCCAAATTACGGGTTAGGTACTTAGGTATTTTACATATAGGTATTTCTGGTGTTTTATTTTCTCCCAAAAAGAGAACTATTTACTGATCGTTATATTATATTACAGGGTCTAAGCAATCTTCGCAGCAAATGTCATACAATGATTTGTATGACATTTGCTACGGAGATAGCTTAGACCTGAGCTGAGCTGATGCTCAGCAGTAAATTATTGATATATTATATAAAATATTTGCTTCAGAAATGCAAAATAAAGTAAGAAAGAAAATTCTCTCAGATCATAGATATTTTAATTTTGTTTTTTATTGTTTTTTTCTGCTTATAGTTTATGCGAAAAGAAAACCGTCGTGGCGTAAAATGGAACTAACATTATGATTTTATATAACAGCCTCAATCGAGTACATAAATAATTTATTCTGTCTTTAGTATAAAAATGAATGTGTTGTTAAGCGCAAATATCGAGAGCAGATGAACCGATTTAAATAATTTTTTTATAGAATATTCCTTGATGTACGAGGATGGTTCTTACGGAGCGAAACATTTAAGAAATTGCCTGAAAAGGTCTATAAACAACACCTTTCTATACTCCCATACAATAGATTCACAATAATACTTAAAAGTCAATCTGAACTTTAATACCACACCATAAAGTGTAAGTGTTAGTGGAGAGGTTCCGGGAAGGTGAAACAATTGGGTGACGTTAGTATCGTATAAATATTAGTGTTAACTAAATTTAATGACCCGGCGCGTCCCGAATAGCAGAAAAGAATTGCTTGTTAGGCGGTACGAAGTTCGCCGGGTCAGCTAGTTAGTAATAAATATGTGAGTAAAATAATAAATATATTAATTTATTGAGTCTTTAATAATAAATATAAATAAATTATAAAATTAAAAATTAGTCAATTTAAGAACAACTTGTACAAGAAATTTTGAATACAGCTAGTGTAAACAATCGCTAACAAATAGTTAAAAATTAGTTACAGAAACTTTCACTTATCTGCTGTTATACTGTTTCACTATTTCACATCATAATAATTAATTAATATTTTGGAAACAAATTACTTATTACATATAAACATTTAATATTTACATAGGTTTTACATAGATAGGTTGTACAAAACTTCAACGCTCAGCAGTAAGATGGCACGTATCGTAGCTGTGAATAAGTTGACTCAAATTCGGACTAGATGCCGCTAGCGCCGCAACGCCTCTTTTCCTGAAACGCGATGACAAGTTTTCGGTGCGATGAACGTAGAGTTTTGAGTTCAATTATAATCTGCCCACACATTACCCACTAAGGGAGAAAAAGTTATTTATTGCTATTAACCCTAGTAGACCCGACCCACCCTTAGGTACAATAAGAAACCCATTGTTGTTCGTAGGTTACTGTAGTTCTCTTATGCTTGTTCTATCTATTCACTGATAAGGACAATGGATTCGCCTGTTAGTATTTATAATTATGTTAATTTATAAATGTATTTCTAATCTCTGTTGTGAATATTGAATAAAATAAATAAACGCAGTGGCGCCCTTGTTTACGACGGTTCTTTTTCCGCACAGACTGTGGCATAAAATATACCAATTACAGGCTGTTTAATGCTTATTTAGGTGTCTACAAATAAAATTAATGGAGAATATAGTTTATGATTATGAATTCTAACAAATTTCCGTCGTAAATTTTAAATATTTTTGCGGCTATTTCTAGATCATTTTAGTATATTTAACAGAATATGCTAGAATAATGCATTGTATATTTTCTAGGTCGTATTTTTTACGTAGATTTAAATTTGGTATTTCTGTGATCGGTCGACTTATAATAATTTTAGAATTACTATTCTTAAATCTTAGTGAATTACGCCACATCTTTCACTAGTTCTAAGCGTTTTTAGCGCCACTTCTAGCACTATATTTTGTTAGAAATTTTATCTTGTATTTAATTATTTTTTCATGTGACGAATAGGATCTTGAAAATGATTATAGATGACCTAAGAAGGATGTGGATGAATTGTGTGAAAAGAGATATGTGTGAAAGGGGAGTCAATGAAGGATGACGGTTGATGGAGTAGAATGGAAGAGGAAGACATGCTGTGCCGACCACACATAGTGGGATAAGGTCAGGAAGACGACAATGAATTTCAATAAAGAATTGATCTATCCAAGGCTTAACTCCCTAATCACCAATTTCAAATTTAACTATGATATTATTTTCAAACATCACCCTGTAGATAGCGATTATATTAAGGCTTTTCCTACCCCTTACTATAATATATAATACCTACTCGAGCAAGAAGGCAGGTTCTTTTGTGCTTCGGTTACCTAACTATATATATATAATATATTTGTAAAGTTGTTAGTTGGTACGAAGGTGTTTGCGTTTGATAGCGATTGACGTCATTTTATTTTAAAAAAATGTTTGAACTAAAACTGACTTTCTGAAAAAGGAGGCGCTACTTAATAAGACGGAGGCCTGTGTTCAGTAGCAGGTAGATGGTACGAAGATGTTTGGTGCGTTTGATAGAGACGTACGTAGTTTTATTTATTATTAAAAATACTAAAACTAGAACCAAATTAAAACCGACCGGCTGATGATGATAATGATGACTCAATTTCAAGGTAGTTTTTATTTATTTTTTGTTGTTTTCTTAAGATTTAAAATCTTTTTTGTTTGAAATGGTATACTCGTAGTTTGTTCTGAAATGTTCCCATTTAAATGTCATAAACATCGGTTAAAGGAGTTGTTTCATTTTCGGCCTGGACGGTGTACGTCTATCAAAAAATGCCTGAAGATGTGGTGAATATTGTGTATTAATGAATTGTGCATCAGTGTGTACAAAAATAATTAAATTATGTGAATTTTAGTGTAATTATGACATCCCTGGAAGATTTTTGAATTTATATTGACTCCAATGGTCACATTGCTCGACGAATTATACCGCCCATCACAAATGTCATAATTGACTATTTAAATTAGGTGGAAATATTTTAATTCGAAATTAATTTTGTACACTGCGATAAGCTACGTTATTTTAAAGATTAATAATGTTAAACGTCGATGTAGCTTTGTATATGGCGCGCTTGTCTTGAAGAAAGTTCTTTATCGCGCGTTGCGAAAGGGGGATCTAGATGGAAGAAATTAAGACCAAAAGTTCTAACAGCCCTTTAGTTGTGCGGCGTGCGCGTGTTTCTCTGTCTCTGTCTTCCTCTCTCTCTCTCTCTCTCTCTCTCTCTCTCTCATAGAAAGCAAGCCAGTTATTTTCGTTTCGTCTTTCTATTTCGCATTGGACAGTGTGGTGTCGCGACGATGCAGTATGACCACACCCTCACTCTATACAGTATCGGATGTAAAAGAGTTATTAGTGACACGCAATTCGCTACACTGTATGATAGTTAGTGCCTTGCTACTGTTGTTTACACGCGCGTTTATAGCTAGGGCAGCGTATCCAGTATGCTAGCGGCAATGCCACTCTAACTGACAATGCTTATAAATTCAGAATAATAACTACATTTCTTTCTCTTCGCTTGTATTTATACTTAGTGTAGGTACCTAATAGTCATTGCCAGCGACACTCATTGAATTTTTTAAGCTTTTTTATATACAAGAAAAAACCGTTTTGATCCCCCGCTTGACCTTCTTAAGGGATGAATTTCTAAAAGTCTTTCTTAGTAAACTTCAACACTCTGTATTGAATACACCATACAAATACATGTCTCTAAGTTCAGCTCTGCGTTGATTCCTAGCTAATATCAGTCAGTCAGGACTTACTCTTTTATATATATAGATGAATAGACGTTGCGTTTGACCGCAACTCGCTTGATGTAAAGCGACGATGCGGTCTAGGATGTGGCACGCTTGCCTAGATGAAACCGATTAACTCGCAATTTGAAAAGCAAAATATCGAGATTATAGTTATCGGGAAATAGTAAAATCGCCCGTGGAAATGTCTACTAAACTTACATAGTGTCAAGAAAGTAAACAGGTTGAAGCAAAGCCTTCAGCGTTATTTATTAAGGCGTCTATAGAGAAATTTAATTTGTTAAGTTTCCTTCTGTTGACGGTAGGGGGTTCGTGTTAAACGACTTCAAAACCAAAAATCCTGGTTTTCGTATTCTTCGGAATCTTTTTCATGTGTATACCAATGTTTGTATAGAGAACCTTTTTTTTTTTTGATTAAATTTTGGTCTTCTGTGGGTCCACTTCGACGTGTAGACTAACACCGCTAAGTATTGTCACACCTTTCTGTCACACGTTGAATACAGGATTATGGGTTAAGGGTGTACTCAGCCAAAAGGAGGTTAAGATACTCATCCTAAGGACCACTAAGCCGAAAGGGGGTCACTATACATACATATCCTCATGTACCACTTTCACTATGGGACCAACTCCGAATTCGAGAAATAAAAATCAGCTGTTCAATACATTATGTCGACGACCGATCAACTTTTTGTATGGAACAGCTGATTTTTTGCTCGAATTCAGAGTTGGTCCCATAGTGAAAGTTGTTCATGAGGGTGTGTATGTATAGTGACCCCCTTTCAGCTTAGTACACCCCTAGCAGATAACCCTGTATATATACATATACGATATCCAAAAAATAACTATTAATGATGGAGATAATTAATGACATAAATTTTTTACGACCTTTTGACGAGACTAACTTTTCTTTGATTTTTACTATAGTCTCGCTCGATCTTTTCAAATTGCAAGTGAATCTGTTTCTTCTAGGCAAGCGCGCCTCATCCTAGACCGGATCCTCCTATTCGATAAATAAAAAATCTCTAAAAGCGTAATAATTACATTCTGAGTAAAATAAAAAAATAAACATACTTTATTTTTAATTTATCTTTCCATTATGATAACAAATATAGGGATCAAATTTTTTAAATGTTGTCAAATTGACAAGAATAAAGTAATAAGCTCTCATATCAAGTTATAACCCGTCGTGGTCTCACTAATTTGTTATTTTAAATTGAACGCTTTTTAATTGTAATACGGAAAGCGTTGCCATGCTACATCAATTTAATTAATATTCACCGCGCCATGTTTGACAAGTAAATAATGACACTGACGTTGACAAATTGACAGCTGTCAGTTTCGCCGGTTGACTTTGTAGAGAAATTACTGGGTGTTGTTGTTTTGTATTGTAGTTATTTACCTACTACTATTACTTAGTTGCATAAAGGACTTGTTCCATTTTCGGCCAGGACGGTGTACGTAAAAAATGCCTTAAGAATGTGGTTAATATTGTGTATTAATGAAACCTGCATCAGTTGCCTACTTCATTGTGTACAAAAATATCTAAATTCTGTGAATTTTAGTGGAATATGCCATCTCTGGAAGATTTATGTATCCTAGGATAACTCAAATGGTCACATTTGTCTATGAATTGTACCACCCGTCACAAATGTGAAAATTAACATACTAAAAATGTATAAATTACATTTTAGCGTAAATAACATAAACTATGTTGATTCGAAATAATTTTGTACACTGCGATAAGTTACGTTATTTTGAATTTGGTTGATATATTAAAGATTAATAGTCCCTAACGTATTAATGGTCTCATGTACACAGTCCTGGCCGGAGCTCCATACATTTTTGAAACATCTCTTTTAAAAACCTATCGTATCTACTCATAGCGTCACTGCTAGGCAAGGGTCTCCCCTACGAAAGGGACAAGGTCCATCACTCAAATCACCAAATTACGGGTTAGGTACTTAGGTATTTCACATATAGGTATTTCTGGTGTTTTATTTTCTCCCAAAAAGAGTACTGTTTACTGATCGTTATATTATATTACAGGGTCTAAGCTATCTCCGCAGCAAATGTCATACAATGATTTATATGACATTTGCTACGGAGATAGCTTAGACCTGAGCTGAGCTGATGCTCAGCAGTAAAATATATAAAATATTTGCTTCAGACATGCAAAATACAGTAAGAAATAAAATTCCAGAATTTAATGATTCAAAATCGTTAAATAATAAATTCAGGAATTTTAGTTTTCGTTTAGTTTTTTTAGTAATTCGAAAATTATTATATGTCGACAAATCACAGAAATACCAAATTTAAATCTACGTAAAACATACGACCTAGAAAATATACAATGCATTATTCTAGCATATTCTGTTAAATATACTAAAATGATCTAGAAATAGCCGCAAAAATATTTAAAATTTACGACGGAAATTTGTTAGAATTCATAACCATATACTATATTCTCCATTAATTTTATTTGGAGACACCTAAATAAGCATTAAACAGCCTGTATTTGGTATATTCTATGCCACAGTCTGTGCGGAAAAAGAACCGTCGTAAACGAGGGCGCCACTGTATTTATTTATTTTATTCAATACTCACTACAGAGATTAGAAATACATTTATACATTAACCTAATTATAACTACTAACAGGCGAATCCATTGTCCTTATCAGTGAAAAGATAGAATAAGCATAAGATAACTACAGTTACCTACGAACAACAATGGGTTTCTTATTGTACTTAAAGGTGGGTCGGTGGGTTAATAGCAATAAATAACTTTTTCTCCCTTAGTGGGTAATGTGTGGGCAGTTTATTTTATTTTTTTTATTTTTTAGAAAGGACTGAGCTGCTGGTCGAACACGACCTCGGACAGCTTGACCGGACGTTTGGAAAGCGCTAGTGCGCTGGGCCGCGGTTTTGGTTTTTGGGGCGACAAGCACAAGGCGCCTCAGACGGCACGAACCTCGGCTTGAGCCGTCGCCCAGAGTTGGACTAACGAACTGCCTGGCAACCCAGACGGGGAGTGCCTAGGGCCCTAGCCACTGGTGGCATCCTAGCTAAAACTTTTTAGAGCGAATTTGCCCAGACCTCCCTGAGGGGGAGGACAAATGAGCCCTATGAATCTGAGTGACTATTTGACCTGATTGTCCTGGAGCTCTGAGGCCAGAGTTCACGAGGACCCTACACTTGATTGGCATCTGAAGGACACTTTTTGGAGAGAGGTGCCCTGGCCCGCGCCAGAGCCCTATCATTAGATCGACTTGTGTCCATGGCATCCCGGGGAGAGGCCTGGACCCTAAACCTAGCTAATTTAGGCAACTGGATGGGCAGTTTATAATTGAACTCAAAACTCTACGTTCATCGCACCGAAAACTTGTCATCGCGTTTCAGGAAAAGAGGCGGTGCTAGTACTAGCGGCATCTAGTCCGAATTTGAGGGAACTTATTCACAGCTACGATACGTGCCATCTTACTGTTGAGCGTTGAAGTTTTGTACAACCTATCTATGTAAAACCTATGTAAATATTAAATGTTTATATGTAATAAGTAATTTGTGTCCAAAATATTAATTAATTATTATGATGTGAAATAGTGAAACAGTATAACAGCAGATAAGTGAAAGTTTCTGTAACTATTTTTTAACTATTTGTTAGTGATTGTTTACAGTAGCTGTATTCGAAATTTCTTGTACAAGCTGTTCTTAAATTGACTAATTTTTTATTTTATAATTTATTTATATTTATTATTAAAGACTCAATAAATTAATATATTTATTATTTTACTCACATATTTATTACTAACTAGCTGACCCGGCGAACTTCGTACCGCCTGACAAGCAATTCTTTTCTGCTATTCGGGACGCGCCGGGTCATTAAATTTAGTTAACACTAATATTTATACGATACTAACGTCACCCAATTGTTTCACCTTCCCGGAACCTCTCCACTAACACTTACACTTTATGGTGTGGTATTAAAGTTCAGATTGACTTTTAAGTATTATTGTGAATCTATTGTATGGGAGTATAGAAAGGTGTTGTTTATAGACCTTTTCAGGCAATTTCTTAAATGTTTCGCTCCGTAAGAACCATCCTCGTACATCAAGGAATATTCTATAAAAAAATTATTTAAATCGGTTCATCTGCTCTCGATATTTGCGCTTAACAACACATTCATTTTTATACTAAAGACAGAATAAATTATTTATGTACTCGATTGAGGCTGTTATATAAAATCATAATGTTAGTTCCATTTTACGCCACGACGGTTTTCTTTTCGCATAAACTATAAGCAGAAAAAAACAATAAAAAACAAAATTAAAATATCTATGATCTGAGAGAATTTTCTTTTTTTGAATGTTGGTACTTTCGACCGAAAATTCTAAATTCAAATTAACAACGAAAGGGCAAACACGCACACGATGTCACGAAAGAAGGCCGCTTTGAAAAAATAAGGAACTCTTTTCTTAGAATTGTCGTAATAACCTTATTCTTATATCAATAGAGTTGAAAATCGAATGGCAGTGATTTTTGTTTATTTTTGGGATTCCGTGGTTGAAGTGATGTCAATAAAGCATTAATACCAAAGATAATTTTTCTCTTATAAAATTTGATATTTTTACAAATACTATGAGACGTTATAAAATAATGAAATCTTTTATAGCAGAATATTGTTCTGATATTGACGCCAAAGCTCTAATATACTAACTTACTTACTATAGCAGCTAGTTCTGCATATAAGAGTAAAACTTTGAGATGCTTACCTGAACCCAAGATCGAGCCACAGTGGTGCAATAATAAACCTACACTGGATACATTCTTGTCTAACGGCAATTTTTTTTCAGGTTCTCCTATTAAAATTTGTATCAAAATCGATCAAGTTAGGTTTATAAATCAAAATATATATGAAAATTGTACAGGCACCTGAATTTAAGTAGTTTCTTACTTTAAAGAAAACGACTTAAATTGGTACTTGCATTATTTCTATCTTCCTATGGTACATTCAGAACCCTCGATCTTTGTTTTTACATCCACTTGACCAGTATTTTTTATATTTAAATCCCATAGTATAAAGGTTTTCGTGCAATGGCAAAGGTCGAAATACTTATAGTTAGATATTACACTACAATTTATTAAGCAAGGTAATGATGTATACTCATGCTGTTTCGAAGATATAAAATATCATACAGCTATATTATATCGCAGGAACCAGCAGAGGTGAAGTGTAATAAGATATGCATGTTATAAAAATGTATTACCTCCTATACATACAAATATTTTGTATGTCTCCGCTTGATAAGAATGAGAGAAAATGTGAATAATCGGCAATTTGGCAAACGAATTGTCAGTTATTTTAATTAACGAATGACGGATCAATTAGTAAGTCTAGGATCTTTAGAACATTTTTGCTCTTTGATTACTATCAAGCAAATTATCCGTGAGCAGCTTAATTTTGATGAGACGCCTAACTATATATATGGAAGAATGGGTAATTGCATTCTGTTTCTTAATTTTGTCTTTATCGTACCCATCACGCCGAAAATTCTTTCCACGACTGCATTACTTAAAGGCAATGAAAGACAACGCAAGGAAACTCCGCTAAATCTTTGAAAATGGGATTGCCTCCAGCATTCCGCATTTTCAATACCTTCACCCAGAAATTTACAATATCAATAGGAGAAGTAGTGCCAATTATTTCTTCTATACGCATATAAATAATATTAATCTTAGTCGGATATAAAGAAAAAACATCTCGTAAGTATGTAAGTACTTACTTTTAAATGCTGGAATTTTGCCCATTCGCCACGATAATGCTTCACGTATTTTCCGCGCTTTCCCATTTTTGTCACAAATACAATACAAAATCAGACGACGAACAAATAATGAACTGACTGAACAAAGCATAAGTGGCTAACATTTACTGAAGTTTTCCCTAACTATTTAGTCGTTTAGTATAATACGTATATTTACAATGGTTATCAACAGCCAAGCAAATACTTTATCTTGGTTGCATCATAAATTGGGTTACGTTATAGCTACGACAAATACGGGGTATTCCCCAACACTAACATAGGGCGAAGGGTGTTGCCATTTTTATTTCTTAATTTTTCCTACACATTTTGCTATTGCGTGGGTATTTTTTTTTTGCCTTTGCTTATGCTCATTTGTGTTAAGATTCGATCAAATTAAAAGAACTTTTCACCTTATATGAGTAGCCTAAAAGGAGACTAGCAGCATCTAAGATTTTTTGTCGCCTATTTCCAATTCGAGTAGCTTCAATGGCGAAAAATTCGTTGGCAACACTGTCCTGTATATGAGTCTCGGTTGTGGTAGCTAACAGAGATAGCAAGCATGATTTTCATTCATTTGATGATTCTCAAATATGTATTACTAACTGTTTCTTTATAATATTAGTTTTTCTTTATTATTATACTATTAAAAAAATAATTAAATCTGTTCAAATGCATGTTCATAAAATTCGAATCAGACACCTTTCCAAAAAAAAATACTACTGCTTAGCCCAGGTGTAACTGAGATGTTAGAATTAGAAGACAATGGCGAAATGAGGATTTAAACGAATTGAAAACTCTTTTTTTATTTCATGTTAATAATAAAAATATTTATTATTATTTTGCTAAGGAATGTAAAAAATTAAAACATTCATCGTTAAAATTTATATACGAGAACAAAATACAAGACAAATGTCAAAATTGTTTGTTATACACTGCATGAACTTTCAAGGTGTGGCCGCGGATTTGTGCAAAAAACTGCTCAATAAGCATGTCAAAACTTTATTCAGTTGAATAAATCGCACTTAATGAGTAATTTTTTTTTAGTAATTCGTTGAAAAAGCAGTTGAAGAAAGTGGATATAATCCTGCTCAAAGGGCATTACCAAATCTTTTGTCATAGTTGTACCACTAAGGACATGCCGGTTAGCTTTTTAAAATGAGTTCGTTAGCTTTCTTATAGCCTCGCATTCACATCTCTCATGAGCGAACAGCATTATATCTAGGTTTTATTCTACGATTTACTTGAAGCAGGCGGCTTTTACGTATTTTTAAACGATACCTAGAGTTATTCAACACGCCATGTTCTTTTTTAATTTGAGTAGAGTTTACGTGTAAAGAGGTATTTTTCACTAGCCACGTGTTATGGAATTCTTTTAGTTGAAATTAATTTACAAAACTAATATGTTTGTGATTCATTTTTAACCTTCTACATTTTTTTGGACTTTAAGCAAGGAGATTGTATGTATTTTTTTTGAGATTATCATTTCGACTGTTTTGTATTTTTTTATGTAAATGCGAAAGAATGAGGGTTATGTTTTTCGAGTGTAAGTATTTGTTTGTCACGCTCTAGAGCCTAAACGGCTTGTCGTATTTTTTATGTGAGTGGTGTCAATAGACTCGTCTCAGTCGTGAGAGTGACACTGGGTACATAAAAATTAAAAATAAAAAGAAATTAAGTATGATACACATGTTTAACGGGTTTTTTAGAACTCGCTTTTGTAGTTTCGTTAAACGAAACTTCTGGATTGATTTTGTTAAAATGTATACAACGTGTAACAGACAGGTGTGACAATACTTAACGGTGTTAGTTTACACGTCAAAGTTTCTGTTACATGTTGTATATGACCACAAAATAACTCATTTAAGCAAAAAAAAAACTTTTTAACCAATCCATCTTTCTAAGAAATGGAAAAAAACTCTATGGTCAAATTGTAAAACCTCCTAAATTATATTTGACGGCTAAAAAGTTGATCATAATGATAAGTAAAATGACCCGTTTTAGCTCTGTACACCTCTAACCAAAAGGCTGTATCATTTTTAACGATCGTTCAACTGTTAATCACTACTTAATATTAATTAAAAGGTCACGATGATTAATCCAAGGTTAAAAAACTTAATCAAGTACATTCTCGTACCTGACTTTACAATAACAATAAATACAAACCTGTGTGTGTTGGTTTGTTTGTTCGTTTTTTCCTCAGCAACTGAGAGACGGATCGACTTGATTTTTAGGGTTCCGTACCCCAGAAGGAAAAAATGAAATCATGTCTGTCAAGACCCCTTATCTCGGGAACGCGTTTAGGTATGAAGTTGACATTGAAATCAAATACTCAAGTCAAAGGTACCTACTGTTCTTCAAAAAAGTGTGTTCCGCTTAACAAAGACATTAAAGAAAATGTCGATAGACAAATTCTTAGAGACGTTTTTGTGTAAATTAATCCATTAATGATTAATCCATTTGTACAGCGCGTTACAGAAATATTATTTTACTACTGGGGTTTTTTTATTAGATTAGATTTTATAGCTGTTAACGTTTTTCATTTTCTTTGCTTATGTGTTTTAAAAAATGTATTTTCCTATTTGATGGGTAGACTAACACCCTTAAATATTATCACAGCTTCCGTAGAATTTTAAATTTAATTTAAATTACTTATCAGCCTTAGGCTAGATTGAATATTTGTAGGAAGGCTCTTGAAGAGTATCCCTTAAGGATAACAAAAAAAACAAAGTCAACTGTCAATTGAAGCTGTAAATCTTCTAAGACAACACAATCATAAGATACAATGGTTTACACTATTAATTTCGACACTCGTAAGGGAATCAAAACCTACTGAGTAGTTCCCGTGAACTCACAATCTTGGTACTAATCAATTATAGCACCGATAAAGGAAAAGATGCGAATAGCGTAAGTTTTTGGTCACATATTACAGAGTTATCGGTTAGGAGTGGACTAAGCCGAAAGGGAGACACTGTACCCATCCTAAGGAACAACATTCACTATGGGATCAACTCTGAATTCGAGAAAAAATAATCAGCTGTTTCATACATTTTGTCGACGACTGATCAACTTTTTGTATGGAACAGCTGTTTTTTTTTCTCGAATCCGAGTTGGACCCATCCGTCCATCTTGGCGCATTTTTTGGTAGACAAAAAACCGTCCTAGGCGAAAATGCAACAAGTCCTTTCAAATACAACATGGCTGCCAGCACAAAATGACAACTATTTTATCCAATTTCCGAGGTTTTTTTTTATTTATTTCACTTTTTCATACATATTTTTTTTAGTTAAAGTTCGTTCTAGTTTCACTGACAAAAAAACAACACATTTCTTTTTCAGTATTCTTTTAAATTTGTTTCGACAACATCCCAGGAGTAAAACCAGGGTATGTAATATAGTTAATATTCTAAAATATAGTACAGAAATCGTATCGCGTGTTTATTTTGATAAGATCTCACGTATAGAGTACTTATATTGGAGGAAACGTATAAAAAAATAAGGCTTTTTAATGTGTAACGTTAAAAGCCATGATTTTAACCGACTGCCCAAAAGTTGGGTGATATTGTATAAGAAGACGGGTTTTCACTTGTAGGTACCTGATTGTTAGAAAGGTCCAACTATAGTTTCGTTCACATTCGGTCACTTAATCAGGGATGAAATGAATCGTTCGTGTCTTCAACGATGACACGTCGCGCACTGCGTTTTTGCTCTGTCTTATTAAACAATATGAATCAAACACGCGTTAGTTTTCTACATAAAGTTGGGTGATGTTTTTCGGGTATATGTGTTTTTATGTCAGTATTTATATATAGCAGGATAGTCTTATGAATGAATGAATTTATTAACATAAACAAAATTACTAACTACAACTAAAAAAAATACAGTAGAAATATATACCTATAGACCATTTAAGATCTAAAGATAATTCAAATGCTGTAACTCTTAGCTGGGAGATCCAATTGCAAAGCATCAGCTGTAAAATGTTTGCTTCTGGTGCATCTCTGATACGTCTTCGTAACTTCTTGCCCACTGCTACTAAGGTTGCGCTCGCACAATCTCTCCTCCTTCCCATCTTAGACTACGCTGACGCCTGCTATTTAGCTATATAGATCTTCTGGAGGACCAGCTAGATAAGCTTGAGCGGCTTCAACATTTCTGTATCAGATTTATATTTGGTTTACGCAAATATGATCACATCTCTCAGTTTCGTACTAAGCTCAAGTGGCTGCCAATTCGTGTTCGTCGGAATGCTCACATCGTCTCTCTTACCTATAATATTCTATTCAATCCCAAAACACCGCGTTATTGAAAATATTGTGTTTCTTATTTGCACGATTCCCACACACTGTCTCTTCGGTCATCGGAAAATCTTGCTCTCAAAATGCCAACTCACTGTAAAACTTTTTTCAAATACTCTTTTGCAGTTCAATCAGTTATGCTCTGGAACGCCTTACCTACAGACATCAAAAAAGCTTCATCACTCGCTATTTTTAAAAATCAGGTAAAAAAGTTCTATTTAGCTACTATCTGAGCAAAGATCGTCTGTTTTCTGCTCTATGTATTTATTTATTTTTTGTTTTTTCTCTTTCTTCTTCTGTTAATAGTATATTTTTAGTCTTACAATTTTTTATATTCTTTATTGTATACCCCGTCCTGTACTATATTTATTTTGCAAAATATCTCCATCCTAAGGTTGGCTGGAAGATATCGCTTTTAGCGATAAGGTCGCCACTTGTGACACTAGACGTTAGGTTTTTCCTGTATATTTGATGTTTGTGTGTCTGCAATAAAGAGTTTATTCATTCATTCAAATGCTTCAACCCACCACCAGAGGGCAGCGTGCCCAGAATGCGAGACACATTTGCGAGTAATAAAGTATTATTAATAAAACAGTAAACTAAAAAAGATGAAAAATGTAGGATATTTGTATTTTCCCACGCTCGATATTTTTAGTACATTATGATACAAGAGTGCTAATTTGATCATAACAGCAGAGGCGGTATCTGCGATTAGGAAGCCGAGGCTATTGTTACTAATACTCAATCATATAGCCACTCACACATCCGTGGATAGCATAGTATCAAAAAAAAGGGATCAATTTGAATATGCAGTTTTAATCTCTGTTCTTTAAAGAGTTTGTACATATTTTTTTCTTCGTTGTAGCTGCTTTAATTCCGCCACAAACTAGATCTTTGTTAACAAGGCAATAAATGCTCGGCGTCTAAAAAGTCCCTTACGTAAGATGGCGTATAGCGACGTTGTCCCAGGACGCGTGAGTGGATAGATATATACCGATAACTATGGACATAGAGCGGCTAATATTAGACAGATTTATTTCGTATAAGTATACCTGGTCATTGCAATGCCGTGTGCGTTCGCCTAGACACTATATTTGTTAAAGAAATATATAACAATACTTAATATTTAAATGGTAACTACAAAAGTTTATCAGCTTATAAACAAAGTATTAATGTATGGACAAAATGCTTGTATATTTACTCCCTCCCATAGTTAAATAGGTATTGAATGAACTGACTCGGTTAACATTCGATTTCACAACTTTTGACGGCAGAAAAACTGCCACGTGACTTGTGAAATTTTGTACATGAAATATTCTTGACGGGATTACGATACGTAGGTTTAAAGATTTAGCAGTCGTTATTAGTTTTTTAGAGTTTTTTTTTGTAGTTTTGTCTTGTCTGTTCTATTTTTTGTTTTAAATAAATTTTACTCAATTTTTTTTTTACCTAAGTCAGCTATGTCGCGTTTAGACAGCTACTTTTGGACGTATTATCTTCAATCACACCTGCGTATAATCACAAAATTATAAAATGACAGATAAAGGGACAGCTGGTGAAAATCATAATATAGGTATTTGCCTATCTTATCAGTGTTAATAAATTAAGTATACGCAGCTGCAATGAATTACTCCAATTTTGATACAAAAAATCCCTTGTAAAGTAAATTTATAAAGAAAATGGTAGACATTTTTTGTACTATTTGTAGGGTATGTTACTCAGTGATAATGTAGCTTTTTAAAAGAACAAAGGTTTTGTTTTCGAATACACGTATGTACATTTGTTTGTCACGCTCTAGAGCTTAAACGGCTTGTCATATTTTTATGTGAGTGGTGTCAATAGATTCGTCTCAGTCGTGAGAGTGACACTGGGTACATCAAAATTAAAAAACAAAAGAAATTAAGCATGATACACAGAGTTAACGATTTAGCAGTCGAGTTTTTTCGAACTCGCTTCTAACCACTTTTTAGGGTTGTTTTTTTTTGCAGTCACGCGAGGCGTTGATCGAAAGTAAAATGGAAAGTTTCAAATTTCAAACTCCCATTTGAACCTTAGTGGTTGAATTTAGAAAATAAAAAAATATTCCTTTAAAAATAATAATTTAACTCGCTTAAGGTCAACAGTTCGCATAATCACTAGTTTTACTATATTTATGGAACGTATATATAAATCTATACATAGATGATAAATATTTCATTAATCACAAACTTTTTTAGTACCTATCAGTGATAACGTAAAGATAATTTGTGATAAATTTACTAATAATTTTAGTCATTATTTTCGTGGACAGTGAAATAGAAGTGTAGTGTTAGAGAAAAATGTGGCGATACAAATTATTATTTATTGCATTAAGTAAGCAACTCAATACTTTTGTGAAATTCTAGTAGTTCTATCTACAGTTGACCTCGCAACTAAATCGTTTTGCGACTTAAAAATATTAGAAGCTTCCAAACTTAGGACATGAAAAAAAATTGTGTTCTGAACAAACGTTCTGTTTAAGCTGGCCGGCGCCGACTTATTTTTTATATAGTTGATAGGCTTGAGCTTGACCGCAACTCACCTGATGTAAAGTAACGATGCGGTCTAGGATGTAGCGCGCTTGCCTAGACGAAACCGATTCACTCACGATTTGAAGAGACCGAGATTATAGCTAACGGGAAACAAAGAAATTTTTCAGTTATTTCGATTCAAAAAAAAAAACCTCTTTAACGATTTTGAGACAGTTTCAATAGTCCAGTCATTTAAGCTTAAACTATATGTCGCGCTCTCCGCCCTCTATCTCGAAAACCATTCACAGTATGAAAAACAATTTTGAAACAAAATTTGTAGAAATTTTTGTATTCTACAATATTGATGATACATACAAATAGCATAAAACCCATAGGAAATGAGATATGTACAAGAAAGCGCAAAAAAACGATTTTCGTGACCTTTGACCTTGAAATTTAATAGTTGCGTACACCCTACCATATGTAGGTTTTGAGACAACTTTTAGGGTGTGTATTTACAAGTATTTACAGACTTACAGCTGGGTATCTCGAATTACGAGGTGAACTTAGGTACTATAATGACTGGACTACAATGGAACAATTTGTGAAGTATGTCAAACAGCAAAATATATATTCAAATAAGTGAAGCCGTTCGTCAGTCCGTCTCAAGAAATCAAAGAACATAAAAACGCTATATAATAGAGTACCTCTTTATTTGGAAGTCGGCATAAAATACTAGTTTTCATGTTTCATCATTTTGTATTAGTTCATTTTTAGCAATACGAAGAAGATGGCGTCGTATGAGGTAGGCCTATACGATAAGTATGGTGACCCCCTTTCGGCTTAGTACACCCCTAATCGATAGCCCTGTATATAATTACATGCACCAGTACTTTTTTAAATTGAACTTAAATTTAACCGCGTTAAAAGTTTTCTAAATAAAATTCTAAATAAACCTTCCAGTATTGAACACCGGTCGAGTTTCGTCCCAATGGTCGTGCTCGCGTGACGTGGAGTGCAGCGAGGTGCAAGGCGCAGTATGTAGGGACGGACTTTGTGCTTGTCTCACGGGCCAACAACTCGCGCTGTCTGGACAAGCCTGTGTCGATTGTAAGTTAAGAGTATCACCGACCCTTCACTGTTTACGTGTTTTTGATAGAATTTTCCTTTTTCTAGTTCCTTTTCCTACCTCTTTCACTTACCTTCTAAATTGTAACGTAATTTTTAGTTATTGATGTAAATCGCTTCTCCATGATGTATTTTAGGTCTACTCTTCTTATTATTTTGAAAAAATTTATTAAATTCTGCATAATAAATTCTTTTAAAAGGCGTCGTATCAGCGCAAACATATAACTGCTTAGGAAGCTTGTAACTTTAAAGTGATATAAAAAACAGAAAAAAATAAAACGGTAAAATCTAGAAAAATTATGTGTTAGCTATGTGAAAAAAAAAACCACTGTAATCGGACAACATTAAGAGATAGAAAAGAGCTATATCTTATTGTATGGACAAGTTGGCGGTCTATATCTGTCTTAAGTATAATCTCTTTTGCGCCACCGTCTAAGCTAAATTTTATTGACATAATCCATTCCTATAAGGTTGTTTATTTATTTATTTTATTATTTATTTCATAGGACATCCAACAGCCTTACAACCACAATAGAATAAAAGTATCAGATACAGACAGCC
Organism: Ligdia adustata; assembly: GCA_947049295.1. Classification (NCBI taxonomy): domain Eukaryota; kingdom Metazoa; phylum Arthropoda; class Insecta; order Lepidoptera; family Geometridae; genus Ligdia; species Ligdia adustata. Next base: position 5,686,054 of record OX346242.1, on the reverse strand, counting down.
AATTAAAGGACATCACGGATAGCAACATAATAAATAGCACAACAGCTATGAACACAGAGTACAATACCATATCTACATAGAGTTGTCCGGAAGAAATCGCTTTTTAGCGATAACGCCGCCTTTGGAGCCATGTTATTTTTTTTTTTTTTTTTTTTTGTGTTGTATTTTTATTGGTAAATATCACGTGTTTTTTTTTAGTGGCGATATATCATGCGTCATCGTGCGTCGAGGATCATCAATGTTCCAGACTCTTCAGCAGGTTTGAATGCAGGCGGCAGAACCAAACAGATGGTGAGAATATTCAACAAGAAATTTGCTTAACTAACAAAGTGGTAGTATAATCACGATCTCTTCAAATCGCAAGTGAATCGGTTTCTTCTAGGCAAGCGCGCTACATCCTAGACCGCATCGTCACTCAACAAGTGAGTTACGGTCAAGTAACTGTTAAAAAAATTTTGTGTGCCGACTGTTGACCTCGCAACCACAATTGACAACATTAAAATTTTTTGACCTCTCAATTTTTATTACGAAAATGGAAAAACAAATAACGTGCCCCCTATTTTTTTATTTTATTCAGAATGAAGTATTTACGTTTAATAGAAATTATTGAATATATAAGAAAAGTTAATGTTATTCTCGTCAAAATGTCATTAATTATCTGTTGTTTGTTATGGTACGATTCACGGATGACAGTTACAATAATATTTTTTATTAGTGGCATCTGACGGCACATCTTACGGTCTTAACATAAATACGAGATTGTTTTATCATCACTTTTTTGTAAATAACTCGGAAGAAAATCTGTTATTTTTAGTATGAACTCTTCATTACATTATCTCGTAATAGTTTTCGAATTTCCATTACTTAGCAACAATGAAATGTCAACTATTTTACGGTTTACAAAAAGGCGAACCATTACACATTATACAAATTCATAAAAAAAAACGAATCCATTATGGCACGCGCTGGTAAAACTTTTTTAATTATTTTTATTTAATAACCTTTTTTCTAATTAAATAATTTATTTACATTATATAAATAGAAATACAACTTACATAAATAGGTAAGCATGTTAACTAAATTACCCGTTCTGACTCAGTCCCGGAGCAAAGGTGCCCATAACACTGGCGGCATTACCGCGCTGTGTGGCTATGGCCAAACTTTGAACCAAGAAAGAGCCAGAACGGGAGTCACCACCTCTTTCTCTGATTCTACGGCCTATATCTAAAATCATGTTATTTTTATTAAAAAAAAAGAAAGTAAAGAGACAGATTTTGATAAATTGAAATAAGCCTGACTGTATGGGAGGAATAATCTTTCATACATAAAAATAATTTTTCAATTCGGCCAATGGGCTAATGAGCCAACGAGATACAACAAACAACATACGTGAAACAAGTGGTTAGAAGCGACTTCGAAAAACCCGACTGCTAAATAGTGACACCTGTGTATCATACTTGATATCATTTTTTTTTTAATTTTGCTGTACCCAGTGTCACTCTCACGACTAAGACGAATCTATTGACACCACTCACATAAAAATACGACAAGCCGTTTAGGCTGTAGGGCGTGACAAACAAATATAGATTTGAAAATATAACCCTCCTTCTTTCGCAGTCGGGTTAAAAATACAGTCGAATTAAGTACCTTAACTTTTTTGGAAGACGGTAGATGAACAAATTACTAGCGCAGTTGACTGGCCGACGGCAGCTGTGACGTCACTTTGACAGTTTAAACAATTATATTTCCAGAAACGGGTTCCTGTCAATGTCAACCTGGTAACCACTACTTCCTTGGCCGTTGCTGGCCGTCCTCTGACTACGGTGCTCTTTGCACCAGCGACGAACAATGTATTACAGGTAAGTACCTGCCAGCACAGCTAGCATGTGCCATGGATGAGTTGTCACTGTCAGCCTGGCCATGAATTGGCACTTGCTGACCTTCCTGTGACTATGGTGCTACTTGCACCACGGACAAACAACGTACTACCTGCCAGCATAGCCAGCATATGTCATGGATGTACTGTCACTGTCAGCCTGGCCACCACTATTACTTCGGCCGTTGATGGCCGTCCTGCGACTACGGTGCTCCTTGCACCACGGACGAACAATGTATTACGGATATATTTATAACAACTAGGCTGGTCGTGCGAGCTTGTAGTCAAATACAAGCTCGCACGACCACGGAAGTCAGCGACATTGTGGCCCTAGACTGAGCCTAGTGTGAAATACAATGGCTCTCAAGAAAAGGCTGAATATGGAGTTATTTTGTTATTGTTTAATTTACTATAAATTTCACAAATACTAAGGAAAAAAACATTCACTTACAGATATAAAAACTAATCTAATAAATAAGAAACCCTCAGAAGAAAGGAAAGTTTCCAAAATGCTGGCAGCATTGCCACGTTGAATGGCAATGCAAATTTATTGACCAAAATAAGAGCCAGCATTCTGGTCACATGTCGCTTCCACCAGAGGTTTGACCTACTTGTATGAACACACTCATTTTATGCATTAATAAATAAAATTGAAATTGAAAGCTACTGGAACAGTTAGGTATATACTTGGTGGCAGATTAAATGAAATGATTGAGGCAAATAAATAAAAATAAAGGACACCTTAGCAGGGCTTTCTTTATTTTTATTCTTTTTATTTACAAGTAAGTATCTTGTAAAGATTCCCTAAAATGGTCGATTATAGTAAATGTAAATAGTTAGTGGTAGCCTAGTCGGTAAACCCGTTGCCTCACAAGTGAAAGGGCGCGGGTTCAAATCCCAGTTCAGGCATGCACCTCTGTGTTTATCACTCATATACATATTAGAATTAATTAAACAGTGAAGCTAAACATCGCGAGGAAAATGCTTGCCGGAGAAGGCTTATAACTTTCAAAAAAAAGTGAAGTCCGCAACTCGCAATTTGGCCAGCGTGGTGGACTATAGCCTACACCCCATCATGGTGAGACCCGTGCCCAGCAGTGGGACGCTATGGGTTGATACTTATATTATCTTAATATATATAAATCTCGTGTCACAATGTTTGTCCTCAATGGACTCCTAAACCACTTAACCGATTATAATAAAATTCGCACACCATGTGCAGTTCGATCCAACTTGAGAGATAGGATAGTTTAAATCTCAAATTATAGTCGCAATTTTAATACAGATGTCGATACCTTTCGACTGGGTTGAGTAAGTAATCAATAGATGGCGCTGCTATGGTAAATCTACGAACGTGTCATATAAGCTACATTTTAACAGTATAATTACCACGTGTTGTTGACGCTATAAAATAGCCACAGCAACGCGTGGCCGGGTCAGCTAGTAGTAAATGAAGAATCTCTCGTTTCTCACAGTGCCGAGGAATCCCTACAGTTTGAAATGCGACGGAGTGTGCGTTTGCGCAGACGGTTACTACGAGCGGCAGAGAGGAGAGTGCAGGAAGATCGCATACGGTAAATACAACAAGAAACTGTATCAAAACACGTTAAAAAACAACATTCCCCTATGTCGCCATTTTGTGGTGGCAGCCATCTTAAAAGTAAAATTTAAAATTATGAAAAACCCCCGCCATTTGTTGTGGCAGTCATCTTGGATATATTAAAATTATCATAGACTATAGTATTCTACTAGTCATAAGCCCTTTTGTCTGATAACTATGTTAAGGGGAATTTTGTAACGGCGGCCATCTTGAATTTTCATTAAACATAGTTAAAATAACATTCGTGGCCATCTTGAGCTTTGAACTTGATTTTTACCCTCCACAAAATTGTTGTTGGTTTCAACCTCTGCACATTTATCAACCGATGACAATGCAATCAATAGTTTAAATAATTATCTCTACAACATCGGGTTTTTTTAGGTTTCCGGTACCCAAGGGGTAAAAACACGATCCTATTTACTAAGACTTCGATGTCCATCCATCCGTCCGACGATCAGCAGTTTGTATCTCATGAACCGTGCTAGCTAGACAGTTGAAATGTTTACAGGTGCTGTATTTCTGTTGCCGCTACGAGTATAAGAACAAATGCTAAAAACAAAATAAAATAAATATTTAAAGGGGTCATACACAACAAACAAAATTTTTGACTTTTTTTTTGTCATTATTAATAACAGACTCAATGCACAGCCAATGTTTATAAGATGTCTGTATGTTATATTTTTTTTTCTTCGGTGTACAATAAAATTATATTTGAATTTAAACAGGTATACGTTTAAGTACATGGAGAGATATGAACTAATTTTGCAGAACTCTCAGTGAGCGAGTCCAATTCGAAATATGGAGATTTTGTTCACCAAATTTTACCAAATTTTTAATGGTTGTTTTAATTTGTTTAATATTTCAGCTGTCGGCGATGGCTGCGTAGTTGATTCGGACTGCCAGTTTTCGAACGGAGTATGCGACATCAGATCCCTGCAATGTGTTGATAGCACTGGTAAAATATTTATTACTTTACCTTTATTAACATGAACAAAATTACTAAATACAACAACAAAAAAAATATAGCAGAAAGATTTTTCATAGACCATTCAAGATCTACAGATAATACAAATGCTGCAACCACCAGAGGCCAGCGTGCCCAATATGCTAGCCGCATTACCACGCTGAATAGCAATGGTTATACGTTGGCAGACAAAAACCAGCATTCTGGTCACGCGTCGAATCGATCAAACGCTCCGATAAGTTTTGGATAAGAAGATGACTTCCCGGTCCCCACGGCCCTAAAGTTACTTTACTTAATCTTACTTAATTACCATTAGCTCATACTGAAGGAAAAAAAGAAAGAACTCGTGAATTTTTTACACACAGGACACTACTACAACTACTAATTAACTAAAAGAAAATCATGAAAAAGAAAAGAAAACATCAATAAATGAAAGGAAAACGTGAGGAAACCGGCTTGTTGGATAAGGTTAATAGGTTTTAAAGATACTTAAAATCCCCAACCCGTGGTGAACTATAGCTTGCAGAACCTAAGGGGATCTTACGGGAGACCCGAGCTCAGCTGTGGGAATTAAGTTATGGATAATTTGTTGAACTGGGTTAAAATATACAGTTTTCTAGTAATCAAGAAGAATCCTCTTAAGAGTGGGTTCTAATGACCAAAATCAACAAATTTAATTCTACGATTTGATAAAATATGCAAAAAAACTACACTCGAAAAACCTTACCCTCCTTTTAGCCAGTCGGATAAAAAGTTTAGTTTGCTGAATTTTTTTCTCAAGTTCCTGGTTGGACCAATGGAGATAAATGGTCCAAAAGAACCTTAGCATACCTAATCAGTATCTCTAACTTATTTCCAGCCTCCAGAACATCTGACCAAGTCTCCATCGACACTGACTTCTCCACGTCACCTGTCACCTCGACAGCTGTCAATCTAACAGCTCTCAGATCAGCGGCGCATGACGTGGCGTGCAATTTCACGTCAGCCTGCCCGGCGCCATTTGAATGTTCAGCATTCGGCGCTTGCGTTTGCCCTGTGGGGTATTATTTAAGTAATGATGGCTCACAATGTAATGCTGGTAAGTTATTTTGGTATTCATTCAATTTCTTAAATCTAAGTTTCTTATAAAAACATAAATATTATAAATCAAGGCACTAAGTTACCGGTGGTAGAGACTACAGAGAGAGGAACCACCTGACAATACGTGCTGTATCGAGGATCACCGCCCTCTGTAACTGACCCTTGATCCAATCATCTAACGAGAGCCTCTTAAGATGTTGGTTGAGGCTATCAGGCCGTTTTCCGAAACGACAATCGAAACAATGATCGTCGAATTCGTAGAACTCATGCATAAACTAAGTTTCGTCAAGATTTAATGGAAACTACGCCAGTATTTTGCCAGAATCAAAGCAGTTCATTTATGCAAATTCGTATGCTTATGTTTTATTCGTCCAACATAATCCACATTTATTTATGTTGATAATATCTACTTTAAAATAAGTCAAGAGTGAAAAAAAAGATTATTTTGGAAGAGAGATCAACAGTTCGCAGAACTTTTATTTTTAGTTTATTCCATACTTTTTTTCAGAGCTCGGTTCACGGTCTACTGAAGCCCAGTGTGTCGGTCTTCTAGCACAAGTAGTAGACGGCATTTGCACTTGTCCACCTAACTTCTTCTTCGAGGAAAACATGAGGGATTGTACAAAAGGTAAATTTTGTTATATTTTTTGTATGAAAGGTGAGTTAGTTTGGAGTGTTCTTAATCGTAGTATGTTTACTGAACATTGGTTTAAAATGGCTGCTTCTACAAAAGAAGGATTACATATTACTTCAATATGTCGAATTTTAAATCCAAGGTCCTCTACCACAATATGTCGAATTACTATCTTGTTTTATATTTTTAAATATCATTCCATTAGACATGGTTATCGGTTTGGGGTGTACAATATAAAAAAAAGTAATTTTACTTATTGTGTAAAACTATTTTGAGTATGCGACCAATCCGGAATTCGAAAAAAGAAAACAGCAGTTCTTTACATAATATATCGTCGATGACCGATCAACTTTTTCTATGAAACAGCTAATTTTTTTTCTGGAATACTGGTTTGGTCCCATACAGGAAGTTGTTTGTCATAATGAGAAGATAGTGACCCATTTTCTACTTAGTACATCCTTAACTGATAACCCTACAATTAAGAGGCAAATTTTGAAAGTTTGTGGGCTTGTTTTTTCGTTTGCCATTGTAGGAACTACCCTTACTGGATACCTAGACTAGATTCCCATTGGAAATAACTTAATTTAGAAAACTAACGCGAGTTTGATTCATATAGTTTAAGTAGCTGGGTTTTCACGCGTACCTGATTGGTGCAACTATAGTTTAATCACATTCGCTGAACTAAGTAAAGGTGATTTATTTCATCAGGGATAAAATAAATCGTTCGTGTCTTCAACAATGACTTGTCTCGCTGTGCGAGAAATAACTCTATTTTATTTTATTTTCTTTTCTGTTGCAGTATCTCGCATCATCACCGACTCTTGCGTCACCGACTCCAACTGTTTCACGTTCGGAGCGTTTGCTCGTTGTGGAGAGCCAGGAGACTGGGGGCTGAGGAGTTGTGAGTGCGAGCCTGAACGAGCGGTCTGGGACTCCGCTAACCAAATGTGCAGGCTGTTCGCTGGTCAGTAAAGTAAAACATCATCAACATATGCATACAACGTATAGGATTGGTATTTAGGCAGTTAATGCTGCTAGCACAGTAGTAAAGCTGCCTTTTAGTAATGAGTTTTCGAGAGAGGCAGAACCGCAGACGTAACATTCCAAGGAACCTACTTGCGAGTCACAACCAGTTGCATGTCTGCAAAATTGATTAAGTAACTCTTAGTTGGAGAAAGGTCTTCTATACGTTTAGTGTAGTCAAGAACTATTCAGTGGGTCCAATTGTTTCACGTTTGGAGTGTTTGGTGGTTATGGAGATGAGACTGGGGGCTGAAAAGTTGTGATTGTGAGCCTTAACTACAGGTCTGAGAGTCCACTAACCAAATGTGCATGTTTGTTTACTGCACTTCCAAAAAAGTAGAAGCATATCTTAGTTTATCGAAATCTTCTTTTTTATGTATATATCATGATAACTCAGAGATGTCTCGACCAATTGAAAAAAGAATGTTACAGTAGATACATTGCAGATATTTTTGTAGTAATTATATCGAAATTGGTTTTTATTATTGGTTTGTAACGACAATGACCTGACACCTGACAACTGAAAGAAAAACTCGTACCGTATTCAAGTCCATGTCACTTTTTTAAGTATCACTTGTTCGATCTTGTTCCAGATAAAAAAGGTAGTGATAAACAGATCTTATTTAATCAGACACATGGTTAATTAGGTCCTGATGAAATCCTGATTTTTTGCCTCTCTTTCTCTCCAACAGGTATCGGCGAGCAGTGTGAGATAGATAGCGATTGCCTTGCAGGCGATGTAGAGATACAATGCGTGTCTGGTACCTGCGCGTGCCCTGAAGGACTGGTCGAGTTCGAGGGACTCTGCCTTACCACAGGACTGTGTAAGTTATATCAAAATCAATATAAAACAGTAGTTTTGTGAAGTTTACGACATATTAAAATAAATATATCATTTTACATTTCTGTATAACTTGTTTAAAGGATTTCACTTGTAGGTAAATAAGTCCGTCGCCAACAAAAAAGAGCTGTTTCAATAATGTATAGAGCCCAGACCAGGACAGTGTATATGATACCATAAATACGTTAGGTATTATTGATCATTAATCTATCAACCAAATTCATAATATCGTAACTTATCGCAGTGTACAAAATTAATTTCTATTCAAAATATTTACAACTTATTTCCGCAAAACGACGATTTTGGCGTTTTTGACGTGTCAATTTTGACATTTGTGGCGGGTGGTACAATTTATAGACCAATTTAACCATCGGAGTCAACCTAAGATATAACAAATATTCCAGGGATACCATAATTCCACTATCATTCACAGAAATTAGATATTTTTTACACAATGAAGTAGGCAACTGATGCATGTTTCATTTATACATCATATTTTAACCACACCTTAAGGCAGTTTTTAGTAGACGTACACCATCTTGGCCGTTGATACAAGTCCTTTGACAAAGTATTTTACTTACAGCGTTAGGTGACGCCTGCCAAGCAACTGAAGAATGTACAGAGACAGCCAATACTGTCTGTTCTAACGGACAATGCTCATGCGGCGAGGGGTACCAGCAGCTGGACGACTACTGCGCTGCTAGTGAGTAGCTTTACACCAAATGTAATTAGTGGACTATATATCACTTTTATACAGAGTAACATTTCCAAGTTTCGGGCCTTAAATGACTTTAGGCAGAGTTATGTATGTCCCATGTGTAAGATTTGTAGTTCTTCGCATATTTTCAAAGTATTGACATATGGATTGACAAAGTGTTGACGTAGGGACATGGAAACTTCATTTTTTTTTAAATAAAAGGCCTTTTCTAAAACTCTGGGGGAAAATGATTTTGAACGAAACAGGAAAGTAGCTTGTTTGATTTCTTATCTAAAAGAGCACCTAAAAATAAATATAATACTAGTAACCGTTACCCGCGGCGTTGCCCGCGACATAAAATGGAATACAAGAAAATCAAACTTTAAAACCTAATTTGACACTGACTTAGGAGTTACATTTACAAAAATACTTTTTAATGGACACATTATAATGAATATTCATTCCAAATTTCATGTCACTCGTGGTTCAGCGGTTTAGGCTCTGCATTGATTCCTAGTCAATATCTTTTACATCAAATCCTAAAGTATGCGTATTTAGCAACACACTTGACAAAATTATTAAAAAAATCAATTTACAGTCATCGGAGGCTTCTGCATCGAAGATAATGACTGTACCATAGAAGACACAGTCTGCCTTAATGACACAAGTTTGACAAGTCAAGCGCGTCAGTTGCGAGCTGTCAATCAAACCTGTCAGTGTCGGAACGGATTTGTTGCTTACGATGACGTTTGTTGGCAAGGTAAGTCTTCTTAATAATAGTGTAGGAACACATGACAGGTGAACTACCTCACTATTGGCTAACGTTAGGAATGAAAGAGGTGAAAACAGGTTTTTTTTCCTACGTTCGCTAAAAAAATGGCACCTCTGTCTGTGTATTTATTGCAAAGCTAGTGATTCTGCAAGTTTTAATGTAATGTAAAGTAATATTGGTAGATTATTAATAATTAATGTGTTGTTTATGTGCACAAGTGTGGGCAAGCGATATAAAGACGGAATAACGTGGTTTTCATGTTCTCGGGAAATCTGCATTGAAACCCTGGTAAAGTCTCCACGCTTTACGAGGGTACATGATGTGACTTTAACTTGACCACGATGACTTATGGTAAATGATCTCGATGGATTAAAAACTTGAAAATTTATAAAGTTGACGCTGGAAAATATACAAATCGTATCGAGCCATATAACAAAAGAAAAAAAAGAGGTGAAAACAAAAGCTAGCAATGTCGTCGAAATTTGACAGTTCGCCGCTTCAACGCTATCAAATATCGACGTTATTGCTTGCACTTGTTTTCACTTCTTTCATGTCTATCTTTAGCCGATTGGGCCGCTATTATGACTCCCAGTGGGGGCAGGAGCTTGAAAGATTCATTAGAATAACTGGCTTTGGATCTGGGATTGGATGTGTTTGTGAATTTCTAACAAGTTATCTCCGACATCAAGCTTTGGACTTAACTAGCATAGGTACGATTAATCAAGAATTTGATGAAAAGAGAAATTGACAAATTAAGCTTGTAACTTGTATAGGATATGATCAAACAATTATTTGAAGAATATTTGCGTAATATCTTCGGCACAGGAGAAATCTTAGTGGGAAGCTATGAGTGGATTCCGTATAAGAAAAACTTCACTCCGAGTGACATATTTTCTGTCTAGTATAAACCTTAGTGTGGTTTGTAACACTTACAAAAATAAGAAATACAAATTCAGAATTACTTTATTTCGGACAACTGTAGATCCATGTTATTAGATCAAAAAAGTTAGTACAAATATTTATTAATATTCGGTTAAAATCAAAATTAAATTTTTGAATTCTATTACGAACATAAATTAATCCAATCCTATTTCCTTACTTAGTAGAAGACATCTCAATATTACTGTTACACGGCGTAGACTCAGATTTAATACATTAATTATGCTAAATTACAATTAGCAATTCATTTATAATTATTTTATTGTTTTTTTACTAAGTGGCATCGGGTTTCGAGTCAGAGTGCAACGTGACGTCACAATGCGTGGCCGCTCTAGGAACTAATGGCGCTTGCGTCGACGGACGATGCGCGTGTGAAGATGGGTTCCATCACCGCGACAATAGCTGTCACCCTCGTGTTGGTATGTATTGATTGTTTCGTTATAGATGTGACTTCGTACGGTAAGTATATTATGCTCCGTGTGACATCACAATGCGTGGCCGATATATCTTTACTCTATCTATTTATTCATTTTACTCGATTCTACTTTACAAGTTTATTCAATTTACTTTATGTTTTTATACGACTGCAAAAGAAGGAGGGTTATGTTTTCGAGTGTATGTATGTATATTTCTTTGGCACGCCCTAAAGCCTAAACGGCTTGTCGTATTTTCATGTAAGTGGTGTCAATAAATTTGTTTTAGTTGAGAGTGACACTGAGTATATTAAAAAAAAATATTAGAACGATACACAGGTTCAACGATTTTGTTGCAGGGTTTTTTCGAACTCGCTTATAACCACTTGTTATACCAGATTATTTATTTTACACCATTACTGTGCGGAGTGTAGTGGAGTACTAGTTTATTCGTTTTGCTCTACTACTTAATTTGATTTACCCTAATTCCTTATACCTCTCTAGGCGGAGCGGAAAAGCGGAGTGAAATGATGTTGTATGACTATTCATTTAATCAATCAATCATTTATTTCAGATTTTTTAAATCCATTAACTTTAACACCATTTCCCTCCGCTATTCATGTTACTCCATTCCGCTTTACAAGTTTATCAATATTGTTTAAGAAGACGGGTTTTCACTTGTACCTGATTGTTATAAAGGTCCAACTATACTATCGTTCACATTCTGTGAACTTCATCAGGGATGAAATGAGTCGATCGTGTCTTCAACAATGACACGTCTCGCACTCGCTCGGCCGCTCGCCGCATGCGATGTAATCGTCAGCTGCTGCGGTGGGGCGGGTTGGTAAACATTTTACTGTTCCGTTGGTTCGCCTTCGAGTTCGTCGCTGCCCGTCTTCTTAAACAATATGAATCAAACACGCGTTAGTTTTTTTAATAAAGTTTATCAATGTTACTCTATTCCGTTCTACATGTTTATCGATGTTACTCTCACAGGTTTATTCGAGCCGTGCTCCCGGACGAGCGAGTGCTACCTTGCTTCGTTGTCAGATCGCACTCAATGTCGAAACAGCATCTGTCAATGCATCTTCGACCACCCTTATATTGAAGAACTGCATACATGTGGATATGGTTAGTATAATCTATACTTATAATAAAACTGTAAAAGGTCAAATTCTGTACATTGAAAATATAAAAAAAATTCTTTCGCGGAGGGAGTTATTAACGATACAACGATACAGACCCCAAATTTATGTTTTTTTTTCATTTTTGTCTGTATGTTTCTGGACTTTCCATAACTCTGGAACTGCTAGATAGATTCTGATGAAACTTGGTAAGCTTAAGGTTCATATTTTGTGGTAGGATCTTAACGATTGTTTTTACTGAAACTCCCAAGGGCCTCCCGTGGGAGGGGGGATGAAAGTCGTATTTAATTATAACTCAGTAACGCGTGCTTTGATATGAATGTTTTTTTTTTTCATTTATAAACAGTATTAACCACATCTGTCGCAAAGCACCTAACGGTGTGTTCCGGCAGCCATCCTTGAGATCCAGTGTATTACAGCCTAAGCATGCTCCATCTAGAGCTACAGTATCGCTGACTTCCGTGGTCTTGCGAACTTGTGGTCAAATGCCTAGCTGTTCAGAATAAATAAAAAGACTTAAGGAATTTTTTGGTAGACGTACACTGTCCAGGCCCAAAAATGAAACAAGTCTTTTTATATTTAATGTTTTTTTAAATGTATTTTAAATTATTATTTTTTGTTTTACAGATTACACAGCTGATGCTTCAACGAATATTATCGCGAGTACATCACTGATATTAATATGTTTATCGTATTTTACTGTGAATGTTTTAGTATGATTTTTTGAATAACATTAATAATTTATTTACAAAAATTTATGGTTTTTTATTATTTCCGAATGAATTCCCAGTTGCTTTAACAGTAAAATAAAGCATCTGGGAACTTGTAGGTTAATAATTTTCGAAAATAAGCTATTTGGTAAGCGACGTGGATTTTGGCCTACACTGTCTTCATAAGGCAGACCCATGCTCAGCAGCGGGACGCTATGTGCTTTAATCTATAATTTCGAAAATTAAAAATTACAACTAAATAGCCAACCATAAAAGTTTTTTGTTTCAATTGAAAAGTGGCTTCAAAAAGTTATTCACCGTAGTGGTTCAGGGTTCCGTGTTACCATCATGATTTTCTTAAAGCTTTGATTATGTCCGTTGGTCAGTCTGTCATTGATCTCACTTCGATAATTACCTACATACAAAAAATATTCTTTATACAACGTGTAACAGAAAGGTGTGACAAAATACTTAACGATGTTAGTCTACACGTCAAAGTGAACCTACTAAAGAAATAAAAAAACCATAATAAAAGAAAAACTTCTCCATACAAAAATTGGTCACGGCCAAATTGTATGTAGGGCGCGATATTTATTTTTAATTTTGCAAGATTTTCTTCTACTGTGTGTTCACTTTAACGTGTAGACTAACACCGTTAAGTATTGTCACACCTTTCTGTTACACGTTGTATAAAATCTTAGATATCTACAGCAACTCCCTATATTTACAACTGGCCACGGGTCGCCCCTATAAAAGGGATGTAGGCCATATGTTACTTCCCAGGTTTTTCCATTTAAATGTGACCAAAATCGATCTAGTAGATCCTAAATAAAAAAAATACTGAACAACTGGTTAGAAGCGAGTTCGAAAAAACACAACTGCTAAATCGTTAAACTTGTGTATCATACCTCTTTAATTCCTAGAAAATATCACTCAGTCAGGACATACTCTTTTATTTACACAGATGTACAAGAAAAGAACCAGTAGGAGAATTAATTAAGACAGCTATATACCTCCAACTTGTCCATACAATAACATATAGCTCTTTTCTGCCTTTTAATGTTGTCCGATTCCAGTGGTTTATTTTTTCCAAATAGCTAACACATTATTTTTCTAGGCTTTACCGTTTAATTTTTTTCTATATAACGGAAACTTGTAACTTTATAGTGATGTACACTATAAAGTCACAAGTTTCCGAAACAGTCACAAGTTTCCGAAACAGTCATATTTTTCCGCTGATACGATGCCTATTAAAAACCTTAATTATGCAGAATTAAATAACTTTTTTCAAAATAATAAAACGTGTAGCCCTAAAATAAATAATTATAGTGAAGCGATTGACACCAATAACAAAACGTTACGTTACAATTTAGGCGGTGAAAAGAGGTAGACAAAGGAACGAAAATTCTATCAGAAACACGAAAATAGTGAAGGGTCGGTGATCCTCTTAAGGTATGTGTTTCATGAAAATGTCGTAAACTCCGATCATACGGAAGCCTCTCTCTTCAATTTCGACTCGCACTTGGCCGTTCTAAGCTCTAATGACATTTTAATACGTTCCTAATGATACCTATACTGTTATTAAAGGGAATTTCTGCATAATTATTTATTAATTACAATATTCCGTTTTACCACCTTGTTTTATTTGATTACCTTACCCTTTAGAAAGTACTTTTTTTTCCTACACAGCTAGGCATTTGAACACAAGTTCGCATGAGTACGGAAGTCAGAGATACTGTAGCCCTAGATAAAGCATGCCTAGTCTCGAATACACTGGCTCTCAAGGAAGGCTGCCGGAACACACCGTTAGGTGCTTAGCGATAGGTTTTTTCGACTTGAGTGTGGTAGCTAGCCAGGCGAATGTTAAAAAATGACCTACCTACCTCCGTGCAAAACTTTATTGGATAGTAAAGAATATATATATTCTTTAAATATTTCATTAAATATTTATTAATTTTAATTATTCTTTGTCTCACGTGAGTACAAGATTTGTACAACAGCTTAGGGTGTACTAAGCCAAAAGGGGGTCGCTATACTCATGCTAAGAAACAAATTTCACTGTGGGACCAACTCTCAATTCGAGATAAAAATCTGCTGTTTCATAAATTTTTTCGACGAATTTATTCTATGGAACTGCTGTTTTTTTTTTCTCGATTTAAGGGTTGGTTCCATAATAAAAGTTGTTTTTAATGATGAGTGTAGTGATCCCCTTTCGGCTTACCCCGATACCCCGTGTAATAAAACTGTTGGGTTCGAATTTCTGCACAATGAAAAAAAATGCTAAAATCCGAGTCAGAGGGATGTAAGAAGTGAAATAGAACTGATTAAGATTTATTTTTAAGAATCATGTCTTTCCTGGAAAAGCCCTATAGATACTTCTTGTAAGAAAATGGTTATAGGTATGTATGCACTGAACCAATTGAAAAATATTGCATCTCCTGATGGTCTCAGAGAAGTTTACTACTCTTATATCAATTCCATTATGTCGTATGGTATTCTGTTGTGGGGAAAAGCGACGGATTATGACCGTATCCTTAGAATGCAAAAGCGTGCTATTAGAGTCCTGCTAAAATGTGGACACAGAAAAACGTAACGGACGCACTTTAGAAATTTAAGAATATTAACTTCCACATCGCTTTATATACTAGAAGTTTTAAAGTATGTCAGACAAAATGTACAGTAGTACATATATCGCAATACATGAAACTGAAGGCAAGCCAGAGACAACATATACTTAGCACTGATAGAAACCTGGTTGCGCATGTCAGATAAAACACCTCTTGTTATAAGGTCCAGCTTTTTATAACAAGCTCCCGGAAAATATAAAAAACATTAGCGTTGATACAATTTTTATTAGCAAAGTCAAACTTTTATTGCTGGAAAATTCTATTTTGTTGTCGCCGAAGGTTTTAAGTGGCGCTGCAGACGGTGTTGCGGCATATCTTTACTAAATTACATTATATTAAGTGTCTATATGATTGAGAATAGTGGTTAAAATGGTAGTTTTGTATGTAAAGGAAGTTGTAGAGGGCGCTGGTTTAGCACCGTAGCCAACCACAGACCATTTCCGGCATGTTTTAATTAAATACTTTACAAACGTAACGTCCGGTCTGGGTTGGCGGCATAGCTGCTATACCAGAGCCCCTCACTTCTCTTTTGGACGCAACACTTAGTCGAGCTATCAATTTACAATTTGAAGAATATTTTTCTAAAGATTTTAACTTTCTATACCTACCTAAAACAAAAATGTATGTGAAAATGCTTGAATTTTTGATTAATTGTAATTTAAATAATATAACATAAATAAGTATAGATATAATATGTAAGATATATAAAATGTATAATAGCCATAGCAACTAACCTCTTACTTGCCTTTTTATGTTTATGTTGTTTTCCAGCATAAGTAAAAACGTGCGACCGTTCAAATACGGAGAAAAACATATTCATGATTTTCTCTAAAAAAATAATGAATATTTTGGGGCTTAGGCGACCGAGGGTACTCAGTTTTTTTTTTAAATTTGCCGGATTAGCATTTTCAAAAACAGCGTTAAAGCAGAAATTCGTTTTATGTATACCAATAAAATGTACGGAGTAAAATTACAAATATTGTCTCAAACTTTTTTTTGTTATTTTTGTTTTGTTCTGGCAAACAAGCGAGCGTCACATACTGTATTCACGAATGCTAGCTGTTTAATGTTACATTACACCGCGTAACACCCACCCTTACCCACCCCTTTTAACGCCCGACACAAAAACGACGGGGTAATATAAGTTGGACGTGTCTGTATGTCTGTCTGTGGCATCGTAGCTCCTAAACCAATTTAGATTTTTTGTATTTAAGGTTTCTTAGTCGGGAGTGTTTCTACCTATATTTGATAAAAATCGGTTCAAGATGGCGACAGCCACAAAATGTCTGATAACAAAATTGGTCACAACACTCTCAATATGAGTATCAAATGAAAAGGCTCGACTATTAGATTATGATAATTTCAAATCCAAGATGGCTGCCACAACAAAATGTCAGAGATTACAAAATTTTGTAATTTACTTGTAACCTCTTTACAATTTGCTCTGCCATTAGCGGAAGCCATGTTTCTAAAGCCAGAATAATTGATTGCATGACCGTCCAGATTTGGTAGGTTGTTGCCATGGCAACCGTTTCGTCAATAACTCCTATACAAAGATCGTAAGAACTCTGCAATATTAACTTCTTTGCCTTAAGGAATAAGATTGAACTCTAATACTAGCTCGTTAGTCTTAACACGCACTTTTGACGTCACTTTATTTTTCTTATTGTATATGGCATCATATGGTTTGTATATTTGCCAACGCCGAGTTTAGGATTTTTCAGCTTATATAAAAATAATTAAGTAAATGTCTGATATTAATTAATATGTCGTCGTGGTCAAGTAAAGTCATGTTATGTACAGTAGTAAAGCGGTGGAGACTTTACCAGGGTTTCTATTAAGTAGATTTCCTGTGAACACGAAATCCACGTTTTTCCGTCTTAATATCGCTTGCCCACATTTGTGCATATAAACAACACATTAATAGTTAATAATACACCAATATTACACAACAATACAGGAAAAATCACTAATTGTGCAATTAAAACACAGACAGAGACGCCATTTTTTCAGAGAACGCGGGAAACGCCATTTGTTAGGTCGTTTCCATAGCAACTGATCGGTCAATAAGTCTAACGCAGCACGCACTTATGACGTCACTTACAAATAGGTCAAAAGAATTATGTTCTGACGTCTTTGATAGTTATTTATAGATCTTCGTATTATATATACAACGTGTAACAGAAAGGTGTGACAATACCTAACGGTGTTAGTCTACACGTCAATGTGAACCCACTACATCCGAAAAAAAATATTAGCTTCTCACAAAAATTGGTCACGTGATCGGTCAGTTTGTATGGAGAACCTATGTTTTTTTTATTTTTGATTTTTTTGTTCTACTTTGGGTTCACCTTGATGTGTAGACTAACACCGTTAAGTATTGTCACACTTTTCTGTTACACGTTGTATATTTCTTTATTACTAGGTAGTGTACATTATATCAGGTACTTACCTAATGATAGCATAGTTGGTAAACCATTTGCCTCACTAGCGAAATGGCGCAAGTTCAAACCCAGGTTTACATACGGGCATGCACCTTTGAGCTTTTCACTCTTGCCCTCACTTTTGTCCTATTTCATTTCATTTTTTCACAATTGTCTCCATCCAAAGGTTGAATGGAAGAGATCGTTTCATAGCGATAAGGCCGCCATTTGTAGCACTATATTTTGTAAAAAAGAAATCTCTTATATATATATTTTTTTTTGGAGTCAGCATTAAAAAAAAAATCTATCTATCTTTTCCGTTTTATAATAAATTACCATATGCTAATACTGAAGGAAAACATCGAGACGAAATCTGCTTATTGGATAAAGTTAGGTTAACGTGGTGGACTATGTATGGCATATACCCCTTCCGTAAGGGAGATCCGTGCCCAGCAGTGGGACGCTATGGGTTGTGACGTATACATATATCAACCCTTTTTTACCTGACTGCCCAATGATAATCTATACATATAATAAAACTGTAGAGGTACAATGAAAAAAAATTGGTAAAAACCGAGTCAGGGGATGTAAAAAGTAAAATAGAACTACTCTTAACTAAGATTTTTTCTCGAACTTTTTGGTTCTCTGTTTATACGTGATAATCTCCAAAACGACTGGACCGAAATAAATGAAATTTTGTATGGTGGTAGCTTATATCCCTTGTCAACATGTAGAATACTTTTGGTCACGGTATATTAAAGAGAAGAAATAATAAATAGCACGTGAACCAAGTCGCGGGCGTCAGCGGGTGATCCTAACTAATATTATAAATGCGAAAGTAGCTCTGTCTTTTTGTCTCTCTTTCACGCCAGAACCACTGAACTGATCCGGATGAAATTTGGTACACAGATAGATTGGAATCCGGGAAAGGATAGGATCATAGGATACTTTTTAATTTTCAAATAAGTAGTTCAAAGTTAGTTTTGTTTGTATGTATTAGTTTTAGTAGAACTCGCGCGGCACAGCTAGTTAAATAATAAAGACCCTCTGCAATCTAAATTGTTAGACTGATTTTGATGGGTGATTGGATTAGTCTTAATCCGCAGATTTTCGTAGGCTATACTGGTTACATCCCGCGGTTTCACTCGTTAAGATACAGTGGTCTAAAGTTCTTGCAGTCGGGGTTTTTAAAACATCTGCTAATTGCAGAGCAAAGGCCTCTCTGTTTTTCATTGTTCACAATTTATAGAGGATTATATATTTATAAAATTTTAGAGGCCTAGCCTCCGGCTACGGTGTGAAAATCAAGTTAGTTTTTTTAGGGTTCCGTATCCAAAGTTTAAAAACAGGACAGAATTATTCAGACTTTTACATAGTGGTAGAGCGTTTTCTATCGCTCGCCTGAGGCTTTAGAGCGCATAATCTTTTTCAGCATAATGTAGTTAGGCATAACAGTTTTAGCATAAATATAAAAAATAATCGCATAAATTATAAAAAGCAGAGTGTTATAATTAATTATTATATGTTATAACGGTTTTAATGGCATAATTTCAATTTGCTCTAATTTTCTTAATCATAATTATATTTAGCATAAATGTAAAGGGTAAAAAATGACATTTCCCACTATTATAATAAACAAGCTACAATTGCTAAGTTCAAAATTAATTTATAATCTTAAATTTTTAAATTGGCCAATAAGGCACGCAGTAGATTCAGGTTATTTTTTATGACAATTTGAATACTTTCGCCAACAAGGTCCGCAATAGGTTCAAGCTTAGATATAAAAATAAAAGTATGTGCCTGTTAACATTATGGTATTCTAAATTTATGACTTGCAATCTTTATGCCATAGAGTGAGATGCCAATAAATTGTATGCTGGTATATCATTATTATAAAAGATGTTATGGGAAAATAAAATATTCCTAATGATTTATTCTGTTTGAACGTTATGCGAAACAAAGAGTATGCCAAAAAACGTTATGTATTTTTAAATTATGCCTTTTTAATTTATGCAACCCAATTCGGACCCCTCGCCTGGCTAGCTACCCTCAAGTTGTAAAATCTGTTGTTAAGCACCTACGAGTATAACGGTGTGTTCCGGTAGCCGTTCTTGAGAGCCAGTGTATTCCAAGCTAGGCATTATCGCCCAAAGCTATTTCTTCCAGGCAACCCTCAATAACCCCAGGCAGGTTCTATGTATCCCAAAATGGGAAAGATAAAAAGTTTTTTTTTCTTCATATTTTGGGATAAAGTTACGGTGCCATTTAACAGCCGATATTGTATTGCAATATTCGGGAGGACCTTATATTAAAGAGTAAGTCCAGACAGATTGACTGATAATAGCTGCGAGCCTAGCGTGGTTGCGACGACGGGCGCAAAGTATCAAACATATGAAACGCGCCTTTGCGTCCATATTGTAGTGACTAAGGCGGAAGCCTAGTGCGACGGGACTGAGCGAGACCGCGCGTAGCTTTCAAACGTTCCTGTCCGCGCGTTCTGGCCGCACTATGGGCCTAGTCAGCGAGCGATCCAATGCGCGGGTGGCGGGGGTAACAAATCAGTTCGGTCTTGTCGCTCGGCGTATACGCGTCTGTATTTTTTTGTCTATAAAATGGCGGTAAATAATAATAGTATAATAAATATTAGTCAAATGTTGATACGGGCATTCGAGTGTACTCAAATAATTTTTAGGGTATTAATCTCAATACTTCATATAAGTTAAAAAATTCACCAGTTATTCCTCTGTTTTTATTTATTTCGTGCACACCATCTCTAGAGTTAAACACCTCCCATCTCAGGATCGGACTGTCTAGTAAAAATAGCAAATGCTCGTCCATAGTTTGTAACACCTGATATACGTCGAACAGCTACAAGAGCTCGCGCGTCAATGTGGCCACCGCACGCCCCCCCCGCTCGCCGCGCCCGCCTAGGCTCCAGTCACCGCGCATTCAGTGTGGACGCACACTAAAAATCAACGTAGAGTCTAAACCGCCGAACCTAGAGACATTAAATTTGGAGAGTTTATTCATTATAGAGTGTAGGGGTGTATTAAGAAAGATTTTTTGAAAATTATTATCCTAAAAGTGTCAAATGGGAGTTCAAAATTTCAAATCGCGAGCAACAGCGACAGCTAAAAATCTTAAATAAGAGTTTTAAAAATGAAAAAACGGTCAAGAGGTTGTCTATTTTCCCCGGAAAATTATTGCGTCATCAAAATCAACATTTCGTAGAAAAAACTTGCTTTAATTTAATGAGTCTATACACGTCCTGCCCAAATTTAATTTGGACGCCGAATCTTTATGTTCTATTGTATTTATCGTCAAGGTCAACAATAAAACTGAGCTATCTACGAGCGTACAGCGACCAAGGAGGAAAGTCTTATTTAATTCAAGTAGGAACAAGAAAAAGGGGGAAGGTAAAACGATTTTATTTTAATTTTTAACTAAATAAGTATTTTATTTTTATTCAAATATATTATTTTATCGAGTGAAACCTTGAAATAGGAAATTCTCAATTCGCCAGAACCTTTTTAGGGTACCAAAGGGACCTAAAGGGTAGCGAGACCGTATTAAGTACTAAGACTTTGCTATCCGTCTATCAGCAGGCTGTATCTCATGACCCTTGATAGCTAGTAATTTCAGAGTCTAATCTTTATACCGATTCACTCGCGACTTGAAGATACCAATCTCTTCAAGTCACGAGTGAATCTGTTTCTTTTAAACAAGCGCGCTACATCCTAGACCGCATCGTCACTTTACATCAGGTGAGTTGCGGTCAAGCGTATAATATTGACTATAAAAACGATGATGTCTTTATAAAACAAGTTTGTTTCTATTTGCCGTTATTATGCTCGATATTTATAAAGACAGCAGATGGAAACTTGAACTAAGGCCGCCATTTCTAGAACCATATTTTGTAAGGATTTTCTCTTGTATTTACCTAATTTAATTTTTTTGTGTGTCTACTATAAAGAATTGATCTAGGTATCTATTTCTACATAAAACGTACCATGTTCTTTCTATGGAGTTAATATGTAACGCTAGTATAGACCATTTAAAATCTACAGATAATACAAACGCTTATATAGTATATGCTAGCCGCATTACCACGATGAATGGCAATGCTTATACGTTGGGCCAGATAAAAACTGGCATTCTGGTCACGCGTCGAATAGATCAAACGCTCCGATAAGTTTTGTAAAATAAGATGAGCGGGTAATTAAGATTAAGATTAATGGTCTTATTAATGAACGCCTCAACTTTAAACTTCATTTGTTTTAACGCGTGACGTTCTCCATCGGATAAAACAAGACAAAAGACGTTTATTAATAAGACTGTCTATAATGAACATTAAGTAATTTTTTATTCATCACACTCTCGTCGCAAGTCCAAAATTCCAAGAAAATCAGGGATTTTCTTTTAATTGCAGCGCTGAGTTTCGTCGTCACGTTATTAGTAAGATGAATGTATCGATTTTATTAATCATTAGTGACGTGAATACGATTACACAAAAACAGACTATCGTGATCACGAGGTGAACAGATCACGGAACTTCTATTTTAGCTTTATCAATCTCATCACGTCATCACTCGCATATTTTGATAGTCTGTTTATGTGTACCTACTATTCACGTCACTGATGACTAATAAAATAGATATATTCATCTTACTAAAAACGTGACAACGAAACTCAGCGCTGCCATTAAAAGAAAATCCCTGATTTTCGGGAAATTTTTGGACTTGCGAGGAGAATGTGATGAATGGGAAATTGCGAGAAATCGAGGTGATCCAGCCTGTTATTTGAATTGTCTCAGAATAGTAGATCAGAGTTTATGTTAAAAATGGTGTATTGTTTAATATTGACTGTGGCCTATTCTATGTAATATAAATAAATAAAACGGCCATTTTGGCAGAATATAATTGTAATTGTGAGACGTTTTCAAATAACAGACTTGGGCGTATTAATTTATCAAAATAGAAATAGAAAAAAATACAGTACAACAACAGTTAAACAAAAGAAAAACGTTCGACACTCAAATATCTGAATATTGTTTCTTTTATGCTTAAACACCACTGTCACATCGTTACATCATTGTTTTTAAGCTATTGCATATCTTTTATCGCGGGTTTTGAGCGCGGCGACCGAATCAAGAAATTCCTTAACGAAAATAAACCTAACTCTCGACTGACGTCGTTTCAGTTCGGCAGATGTGTTTGTGTGCGTGCGACTAGACGTATGCGTATGCAATAGCTTTACCGCGGCACTCCCCGAGTACCACACGCTTTTTTTTATTGGTATTCGCTTAAAAGTTTTTAATAAATTATGAAGAAAACGGCATTTTAATTCTAAAAATAACATTCGAAGATTTTGTTGGGAATTAATCTTAAGGAAGCGGGAACTACGTCACTAACGCGGGGAAGCGAATATATTTTATTGGCAGCACTGAGAAGGTTCATTCAATTTAGTTGCTGCGAAATTTTGAATCGCACGCGCGTGTCTTAGCTTTAGTGCAGTGTGTCTATCAAAATACAGTGTTATTATTGAGAAGAAGTTTGTGATATAAGAAAAATAAGTTATAAAGTAAGTATTAAAATTGATGTTAATTGATGTTATTGTGATAGATTGGATTGGTATTATAAATTTAATCGCTATATCTATATAGATAACGTACGTTAAACATAACGTCCTACAGCTAGGCACGAGTCTCTTTAAGAAGATGGTAGGCCAAATTGCGGATTGTGGTCGTCACTTATCTTAAAGCTTAACAAGCAGATATACTCACGATGAATTGATGAACGTTGAAGAAATATTAATATGCCATTCCGTTCGAATTAAAAATTAGGTAATAAAAAAACTATAAATCTCATTTATATAGTTATCACGCCCTATATATTTATTTATTGATAAATATGGCCTAATAGCTGGACTTTTATTGGGGCATCAATGGGGCCCACTAAGAGGCCCTTTATACTTTATTATTATATACTGATATTACCCCCTGCTTATATTAATAATAATTAATAGAAATATGAATAAATATTAAATAAATACACATATGTTCATTAATTGCACAAGATATCATTGACTCAACATATCGCGTCGTAAATGGATGCCGGCCGCCATCTTCTTTTTACATTTTTCTTGACCCGTGGCGTCAGATCGACGCGGCAGATTCCCTGTAGTCTATCAATTAGCCTAAGAGTACCTAGTAAGAGTACCTAGCACTTAATATAAAAAATAAACCCGCGACAAAAAAATATGAAATTTTACATCTTATGCTGGCGGCCAATTTGAAGTGTGTCATAGTGCGTAGTAATCTACTTAGTAACTAATCAAGGTCTTTTATTTGTTATTGTTGTCCATATTGAGGGAGTTGTGAAAAAATAAATAGTTAAGCCGATTGATTGATTATTTCATAGTTGCGTCTTTCGGTTTTATCTGAAATGGATATTTGATCATCCCGTTGGAACAGTTCAATTTGAGGGGATACAAATAGCCTGTGAAAAAGCTACATGATTTAAGCTATTTTCGTCCCATATTTCATCCAAATCCGTAAAGCCGTATGAATAGAAATAATAACAAACAAACATATACACATCCAGTAATTTCAAAGTTTACACACAAATATACAAAATCATCTTTATAATATGATTTTTTAAAGTAAAGTAATATTTATTGACCTTTAATTACGTTCGTTACAGGCAAGTCTTATTACATTTGAATTAATAATTACTTAAAAAATTAACTTACAAATCTCATTTATATACGATTAGTTGATATTAGTTGTTAGTTTAATAGTTCTCATGACAAATATTTACATTATGATTGCTTTGTTTAGGTATTAATAATATTTTATTATAGTTTTTCGTATGTTATATGTATTTATTTATGTATCTGAGTATTTGTAATGTACCTATAAGTTGTATTTTATTTGTTTATTTATTAAATAGTAGCTGTACCCGCGACTTCGTTCGCGGTTGCTAACTTTGTATCAATATATCAGTGGTCCTTTTAAAGTCTTAACATTGTAAAAGATACAATACGATAGCAGTGTTTTGAACTGTACATTTGATTAATTAAAGCAATACAGAAGTTTGCAAAATTATGTTCCTCATGACTCTTTGAGAACTAAAGATTCTGCATATCATTAACGCCTATTTCATTTTGCTAATGTATTTATCCCGATTGCCCATTTATTTTTTATCCAAGACTGGTAGGCATTTGACAACCAGCTCGCACAATCACAGAAGGCAGCGACACTATGGCCCCTAGATGTAGCGTGTCTAATCTGGAATACGTCTATAGTCTCTTAAAGAAGGCCGCCGCAACATACCGTTAGGTGCTTGGCGACAGATTTTTCAATTTGAGGGTGGTAGCTAGCCAGGCAAGTGTTCAAAATGCCCTGCCATCATGCTATTGTTTCCCACGATGTTTTCCTTCAACGGAAGCTGAAGCTATTCTTGCGTATTACATAAGATTGAACCTCGTACCTCTCGCACAGACATCTACCCCCTTTAGCTACTCGGTCACCATAGCTACAAAAAATTGTGGACGCTGTGTTCATACACGTACAGTCATACACATACAAAAAAAAAACATCCAAATTAAAGCACGCGTTACCGAGTTATTGTAAGAAAACGATTTTCATCCCCTCTCTCACGGGAATCTACTCCACTTATTTTCGCGATAACATCATTTCAGGTAGACCTTTCTAACAAAAAAGAATCATCCAAATCTCATGTTATATCTAAATGCGACTTTCATGCGTCCCACGGAAACCTTCGATAATTTTGGGATAACATCATTTCAGTAAGTCTTTTCCAACAAAAAAAGAATCATTCAAATCAAAGCACTCGTTACTGAGTTATAATTACATGCGACTTTCATCCCCTCTCCCACAGGAGCCTCTGGGGATTTTCGGGATAAAAATTGTTAAGATCCTACGAAGATCCTATCCTATGAAGCCAGTGACAATTTTATCGATTTTCACGTTACTATCAATGAAGTTAAGTCAAATATCAAGTAACAAGTCATCATGATCAAGTAAAAGTCACATCATGTACCCTCGTAATGCGGTGGAGACTTTACCAAGGTTTCTATGTAGATTTCCCGCGAACACGAAAACCACGTTATTCCATATTTATATAGCTTGCCCACACTTGTGCACAGAAACAAGACATTAATGGTTAATAATCTATCAATATTACACATTAAAACACGGAATAAATCACAATTTTGCTATAAATACACGGAGACGCCAATAAATAGACAGAGACGCCATTTTTTCAGCGATAGCGGGAAAACTCTTTCCCCTTTTTTGGAATTACACAATTTAATTCCAGCATCCCCTTTCTACAATCGGACCAGTAGAGATACTGCAAGACGCTACCGCTATAATAGTAGAAATTCCACGGACTGGCACTAAACGTTTTGCGTCGACTTTTATTTTGCGAACTGCCAGGTTGTGGAATTCACTGCCGAGTATTCTATTTCCCTATAGATATAATCTCGGTCTTTTCAAATCGCGAGTGAATCGTCGCTTTACATCAGGTGAGATGCAGGTGAAATCGAAACGGCTAACGGCCTGACAGCTAAGAGTCTCGAGCAACATCTTAAGAGACTCGTTAGATGGTTGGATCAGGGGTCGGATTTAAAGAGCGGTGATCTTCGATACGGCACGTATTGTTAGGACCTCCCTCTATAGTCCCTAACACCGATATAGCTTACGGCCTACCAACTTGCAACCTCTTATCCTGCTGCTGGCGGCACTCTGGTTTTTTTTTTACTCGACTGCGAAAAAAGGAGGGTTACGTTTTGCGAGTGTATGTATGTATATTTGTTTGTCACGCCCTAGAGCCTAAACGGCTTGTTGTATTTTTATGTGAGTGGTTTACATTCGTCTTAGTTGTGAAAGTGACACTGGGTACAAAAATGAAATAATCAGGTTTTTAGGCTTTAAAAAAAAAGTTTTACAAAATATATCGAAAATCGTATCATAATAAAGATATTTTTACTGGTAATTACTAATATATGTAAAACTTATATATTTTATTGTAGTTTGTGATATTAAATGCTAAGTTTAGGACACACAGGTTTAAAGATTTAGCAGTCGGGTTCTTTTGAAGTATATTCTAACCACTTGTTTAATATATACAATTACTCTAAATATTTATTATTCAAGAAATTAAATGAACACGATAACAGTTTCCTCGGTACACATTAATTATCTTAAAATATTTGTATACAGGATGCGATAACCTTTATACAGGGCTATCGGCTAGGGGTGTAATAAGCCAATAGGGGTTGACTGTACCCATCCTAAGGAACAACTTTTACTGTGGTACCAACTCTGAATTCGTAAAAAAAATTAGCTGTTTCATACATTTTATCGACAACCGATCAATTTTTTTTTTTTGTATGGAATAGCTGATTTTTTTTCTCGAGTTCATAGTTGATCCCATAGTGAAAGTTGTTCCTTAGGATGGGTACAGTGAGCCCATTTCGGTTTAGTGCAGCTCTAGCCGATAACCCTGTAGTATCGAAGTTAATAAACAAATAAATAAAATCATCACGTTGCTATCTATTCTTGAAGCCGGATGATTCAGTTTGGAATTGAGATATTTCGTCAAGGTGAAATCTCTTTGTTATAAATAACCAGAATTTTCTACTAATTTATTTATATTTAGACGACTAAGTGTGTTGTTTTTCTTTAATAAATAACCTGTATGCCATATTACTTTGGCTTTATATCTTTGAAAAATATATTTATTTAATTATTTATTTATTATTACAATTAAAAACCATTAAATAAAATTAAATGACCTATCAGACATTATAATAAATGTTTTGTCTAAAGCTAAAATTACATAATATACTTTTTTATTCTCTTTATTAACAAAATGGATAACTAAAACAACAAAAAAAAACTATAGCACAAAGATTACCTATAGACCATTTACGATCTACAGATAATACAAATGCTCTGACCCACAACCAGAGAGCAGCGTGCCCAGTTTGCTAGCATTACCACGCTGAATGGCAATTGAACTTTGTTTCGCCTTAAAGGCAATAAATAAGCAGATTCTGCATTTTATTAAGTTAAAAACCAGTGCCTGGAAGAGATCGCTTTTTAGCGGTAATTCCGCCACTTGTAGCACTATATTTTTTCTTGTATATATTTTTTTGTGTCTGCAATAAACAATTAATCTATCTATCCACCCTACGTCCGTCTCCTGGTTCTAATCTACATTCCCACCGATTTTCATCTAAATCGGTTCAGCCGTTTTTTTATAAACGGTATTTATTGTAAGTTTTGTGTAATGCCGAATGACGTAACTCTGTAGATTGTGACGTGCGTGACGTCACGTCCCGGTCCCAACGGAAGATCAACGCTGGTTGTTTCAGCCGGCACTGAGTTGAGTTGGGACCGGTCCCGGTTTGTGACAGAAAGCATTTAATACTGGTAAATATTATAATTTGAGTTTTGGTTTAAGATATTTCCTGTTGCAAATAAATATATTTCTATAAATAGTCTAACTAACACGAATTTCTTATATATAAATACGTGCGGACCCGACAGATGTTGTCCAGCAAATATCTTAAAATCGACTTTAGCGCCATCTGCTGGCCTGATTTGGTAATCTAAACCTTCCAGGGAGACCATCCAAACGCATGCAAAAAATAACATTCAAATCGATCAAGCAGTTTAGGAGTTCAGTGATATGCACACGTACAGTAGAATTATACAGGGTAATCGGCAATGGGTGTACTGAGCCGAAAGGGATTCACTAAACACATCCTAATGAACAATTTTCACTATGGAACCGACTCTGAATTCGAGAAAAAAAATCAGCTCTTTCATACCTTTTGTCGACGACGTATAAACTTTTTCTACGGAACAGCTGTTTTTTTCTCGATTTCATGATTCATAATGAAAGTTGTTCGTTACTCTTTTCGGCTTAGTACACCCCTAACCGATATCCCTGTATGTATAAAGATATAGTTAAGAAGCGTTTTTTTTAACTATTATTATTTATGATTGTTTCAGACAACAACTTACCGTATACTTCATAAGGCGTCGCTGCTCTACTCTACATAAGATGGACCTGCCTCAGAACGGAATGAATAATTTGTATAACCTGCCTCAAACCGGAATGTATACTCAGCCTAACCTGCCCCTAATCGGGATGGCTACTCAGCCTAACCTGCCTCTAATCGGGATGGCTACTCAGCCTAACCTGCATCAGAACGGAATGGTTACTCAGCCTAACCTGCATCAGAACGGAATGGTTACTCAGCCTAACCTGCATCAAAACGGAATAGTTACTCAGCCTAACCTGCATCAAAACGGAATGGTTACTCAGCCTAACCTGCATCAGAACGATCTGAATCAATTGCCTAGCATGTTTCAGGACGAGATGGTTCCGTCTAGCATGCTTCAAAGCGGCATGGTTAATCAGGAAGGCTTTTTTCAAGACGAGATGGATATTCTGCAAAACATCATAAATGATTTGCCTAACTTTCTCCAGGAGGGGGTGGATATACAGCAAAACTCAGAACAAGTCGTTCAAGTCGTCCAACCTGCACCTTATTTCGTGGACCGCAGAAATGTATGTATACGAACATATATAATAATAATAATAATATAATTAATATGGGACAACATCCACACAAGGTGTTCAGGTCCCAAACTAGACAAAGCCTGTGTTATGGTAACCTGAAGACTGATATACATACTTATATACATAATATATCTAATATATGAAAAATATATCATCATTATCACCCACAGCTGTCCTTATTCCACTGCTGGGTGTAGGTATGTCTCACATGATGCAAGCTGCCTGATGATGCAAGATGCAAGGTTCTGTGCCAATCGTGTCCAGGCTTTACCCGCGACAGTTCTTATATCGTTGACTCATCTTGCTGCCCCGATCGATTGACGCTCCACTTCCTTAGCCTTTTTTTCTTTTCATATATGGCACCATACGATTTGTATATTTTCCAGCGCCAAGTATAAATTTTCAAGTTATTAATCAATCAAGTTAAGTCAAACATCAAGTAATAAGTCATCGTGGTCAAGTTAAAGTCACATCATGTACCCTCGTAAAGCGGTGAAGACTTTGCCAGGGTTTTACTAGAAGGCGCAGGATGCAGCTAATATTTATATATTTCCAGATGCCACAAGCTCTCCATGCAGCGATGCATAAAGTGCATGAAGCTGGAGAGTTAGTTAGGAAATTGCGAGCGGACATTGACTCCTGCACTCACAAGTACCAAGGCTACATTCGTGAAAAAAGTATGTATCAATATATTTAAAAATCAATGCCACTTTTCGTTGTAATTTTATAACTTCATAACGGGCTCACCTATCCAAACCAAATATTTAGGCTTTGTTCGTACTATTCAGTAGATGGTTTAAGTAAAGTTTGCACAAAATCGGTCGAGCGGTTCTTTATTTATCACATTTTTATCATTTCACTTTATACGTAGCGAAGCACGTACCCACCCGCTAGTCTATTATGATGTGCAATAAAGCTATCCATTACTTCATTCAATAATGAAATAATGAATATAGCTTTATTGCACACCAAACAAAAATAAAAGATACCTACAGCAAGACAAACCTATACAATGGCAGTTCATTGGGCGGCTTTATCGCCTAAAGCAATTTCTTCCACGCAACCTTTGGATGCAAAGAACTGGTATTACAAAAAAAACGATTGGTGCAACCAAACTAATGAAAACTAATAAAAAAAGTAACTACATGACAGTAAAGTAACTAGGTACATGAAACAAAACTGAATAAAACTAAATACTCTAAAAATTCTGATATTTTCTAATTGTATTGGCTAAGCCCAAGATAAATACAACATTAATAAACTATGATTACAGTACCATAGGTAATAATTTAGTCTAAGCTGTCATTATGAGCGGAATACATGGGCATGACGTGTTGTTATAATTCTTTAAATATAACCAATAAAACGAATAAAATAAAATACCTATATTTAAACTTGAAAATAAGCTATAAGATTGTATACCTGTTCAATTTGTAATGTTGTAAATTTACCAATACCGATTTGTACTCGAACTAGGAGTAACAATGACTGAATACTATGTCCTGAAATATTGAAAGGAATTTTGCCTATTGTTATGACTAAAGTGATTAAGGTCGAGTGGTTAGTAGGCCGACTGCCGTGCAAAAGGTACGAGCTTCGATTCCACGTAACGTGCAAAAAGAGTCTGAGCTACCAGTGAAGGGAAACGTCGTGAGGAAACCAAAGCATGGTGGTAGGACGTACTCTAACGCTCGCCTGGCTAGCTACCACACACAAGTTGTAAAATTTGCTAGCTAAGCTAGGCATTTGACCACAAAACGATAATGTAGGCATGGAGCATGCCTAGTCTGGAATACACTGGCTCTCAAGGAAAGATGCTGGAACACACCTTTGGGTGCCCAAATTAATTAACAGTGAATAAGGAGGTTAAATAGGGGTTCCAAGTTTAAAATCGGGAGCACGATAGTGCGTCCGCCAAGTTAGGCAAATTTATTTATATTTCAAAGTTGCTTTTTAACTGCGTGCTAAATTTTGAAGACAGAGCAAGCGAAGGATTCTTAAATTAGAATCTTGAGTGTTAGTAAGGGATTCAAAAGAGCACGAGGTGTAAAATCCTTGCAATCGTGTGTAACACGTAACTTTTTATCCCACAAACATACGTAATTTTCCATCTCCAAATGACCGAAATGACTATTAGCAAAAAAACATAAAATGGCGCGCGCAAAGGATTTTAAAATAAAGTACACAAAGAAGATCCCGAGTCTGAGTTTTTAACAAATACAAAAAAGTTGTATGATAAATTCGGCACCATAGAGGTAGAAATAAATATGTTTAATTAACAGTTTGAATTCACAAATTTAACTTGATCCTCTAGCGGATAACAACGGCTTTTGCACTCAAATATCGAAGAGCAAAAACTCTTTCCGATATGGGAGTATGGAAATATACTAATTTAGATAATATTATATTTTCAGCGAAACTAGAGCAAGGAATACGAAGGAACGAACCCGAGATTACACTGGTGCCCCTGAAATACTATATCCAACAAACTGAAAGAGAACTTTCACAAAACGTACGTTACTTTTATTCCGTCTTCTCAAAAAAGAAAAGGTTTCAGCAAAAAATTCAGCTGTTTTTTTTTCAATTCTTGTAACGTAGTAACGAAAGGTAGGAAGGAAACTACTGAGGATTTATTATTAAATTAGTTTTAGTAACTGTAAATGTTTTCTTTTCATTTGCTTTTGTATTTTAAAAGCTACTAGCTGTGCCCCGCGGTTTCAACCGCGTAGTTCCCCATTGGATTGTCGAGTTAATGGGGAACTACTTTTTTGAAGTCGGTAAAAAAGTATCCTATGTCCTTTCCCGGGGTCCAATCTACCTGTGTACCAAATTTCATCCAGATCGGTTTAGTGGTTTTGGCGTGAAAGCGAAACAGACAGACAGAGTTACTTTCGCATTTATAATATTAGTTAAGATTGCATATCTTTTATCTTGGCTTTGAGCGCGGAGACCGAATCAAGAAATTCCGTAACGAAAGTAAACCGTTAGGTTTATTTTCACTGTTTTTTTTTGTTTCTTACCTGATTTTTCGGAGACGAGTAGACCGATTTCAATAGTTTCTTTTGTGTCTGAATTGGTTATACTCTGAAGTAGCCGATCTTAAAAATACAGTCCGACTAGTATTCAAATACAGTCCGACTAGTATTCAAATACAGTCCGACTAGTATTAAAATACAGTCCGACTAGTATTAAAATACAGTCCGACTAGTATTCAAATACAGTCCGACTAGTATTCAAATACAGTCCGACTAGTATTAAAATACAGTCCGACTAGTATTCAAATACAGTCCGACTAGTATTAAAATACAGTCCGACTAGTATTCAAATACAGTCCGACTAGTATTAAAATACAGTCCGACTAGTATTCAAATACAGTCCGACTAGTATTCAAATACAGTCCGACTAGTATTAAAATACAGTCCGACTAGTATTCAAATACAGTCCGACTAGTATTAAAATACAGTCCGACTAGTATTCAAATACAGTCCGACTAGTATTAAAATACAGTCCGACTAGTATTAAAATACAGTCCGACTAGTATTCAAATACAGTCCGACTAGTATTCAAATACAGTCCGACTAGTATTCAAATACAGTCCGACTAGTATTAAAATACAGTCCGACTAGTATTCAAATACAGTCCGACTAGTATTCAAATACAGTCCGACTAGTATTAAAATACAGTCCGACTAGTATTCAAATACAGTCCGACTAGTATTCAAATACAGTCCGACTAGTATTCAAATACAGTCCGACTAGTATTAAAATACAGTCCGACTAGTATTCAAATACAGTCCGACTAGTATTCAAATACAGTCCGACTAGTATTAAAATACAGTCCGACTAGTATTCAAATACAGTCCGACTAGTATTCAAATACAGTCCGACTAGTATTAAAATACAGTCCGACTAGTATTAAAATACAGTCCGACTAGTATTAAAATACAGTCCGACTAGTATTCAAATACAGTCCGACTAGTATTAAAATACAGTCCGACTAGTATTAAAATACAGTCCGACTAGTATTTAAATACAGTCCGACTAGTATTAAAATACAGTCCGACTAGTATTAAAATACAGTCCGACTAGTATTCAAATACAGTCCGACTAGTATTCAAATACAGTCCGACTAGTATTCAAATACAGTCCGACTAGTATTAAAATACAGTCCGACTAGTATTAAAATACAGTCCGACTAGTATTCAAATACAGTCCGACTAGTATTAAAATACAGTCCGACTAGTATTCAAATACAGTCCGACTAGTATTCAAATACAGTCCGACTAGTATTAAAATACAGTCCGACTAGTATTCAAATACAGTCCGACTAGTATTCAAATACAGTCCGACTAGTATTAAAATACAGTCCGACTAGTATTAAAATACAGTCCGACTAGTATTCAAATACAGTCCGACTAGTATTCAAATACAGTCCGACTAGTATTAAAATACAGTCCGACTAGTATTCAAATACAGTCCGACTAGTATTAAAATACAGTCCGACTAGTATTAAAATACAGTCCGACTAGTATTCAAATACAGTCCGACTAGTATTCAAATACAGTCCGACTAGTATTAAAATACAGTCCGACTAGTATTCAAATACAGTCCGACTAGTATTAAAATACAGTCCGACTAGTATTAAAATACAGTCCGACTAGTATTCAAATACAGTCCGACTAGTATTAAAATACAGTCCGACTAGTATAAAATACAGTCCGACTAGTATTCAAATACAGTCCGACTAGTATTAAAATACAGTCCGACTAGTATTAAAATACAGTCCGACTAGTATTCAAATACAGTCCGACTAGTATTAAAATACAGTCCGACTAGTATTCAAATACAGTCCGACTAGTATTAAAATACAGTCCGACTAGTATTCAAATACAGTCCGACTAGTATTCAAATACAGTCCGACTAGTATTAAAATACAGTCCGACTAGTATTAAAATACAGTCCGACTAGTATTCAAATACAGTCCGACTAGTATTCAAATACAGTCCGACTAGTATTAAAATACAGTCCGACTAGTATTCAAATACAGTCCGACTAGTATTAAAATACAGTCCGACTAGTATTAAAATACAGTCCGACTAGTATTCAAATACAGTCCGACTAGTATTAAAATACAGTCCGACTAGTATTCAAATACAGTCCGACTAGTATTAAAATACAGTCCGACTAGTATTCAAATACAGTCCGACTAGTATTCAAATTCAGTCCGACTAGTATTAAAATACAGTCCGACTAGTATTCAAATACAGTCCGACTAGTATTAAAATACAGTCCGACTAGTATTAAAGGTGGAGGGTGTTAACCGATG
This sequence comes from Ligdia adustata, assembly GCA_947049295.1. NCBI lineage: Eukaryota > Metazoa > Arthropoda > Insecta > Lepidoptera > Geometridae > Ligdia > Ligdia adustata. Next base: position 5,651,364 of record OX346242.1, on the reverse strand, counting down.
ATTTTGGCAAATTCAACCCCTAACCCAAAGTACAAAAAAATTAACAAAACTAAATAACAAATGTTAGGTTCTCCATACAAAAATTAGTCTTGTGATCGGCCAAGTTTTATGGAGGACGCAATATTTATTTTGGATCATGCATTTTTTTTTATCTACAATTGGTTCACTTTGACGTGTAGACTAATACCTTTAAGTATTGACACATCTTTCTGTTACACGTTGTAAATATTAATAACTAGCTGTGCCCCGCGGTTTCACCCGCGTAGTTCTACTGAAACTAACTTCGAACTACTTTTTTTGTAGTCGGTTAAAAAGTATCCCATGTCCCTCTCCTGGTTCTAAGCTACCTCCACAACAATTTTCATCCAAATCAGTTCAGCCGTTCTTGAGTTATAAATAGTGTAACTAACACGACTTTCTTTTATATATATGAGTAGGTATGAGATAATTTGTTACAGATGGCCCAAATCAAGCAATTCCAAAGTGAGCTAGTGAAACGTATAAATCAAAATATATCAAGCCTGACCGAGCTTCAACGTCAAGTATTGGACTTAGAACTTGTGAAGTAAGTGCAAATTAGCATAGTGTACTAACAGCACCCTGCGGCGTTATCCGCGTTAATACAGGAAAAAAGTAGCCTATGTCATAATCCAGGGTCTAAGCTATTTCCGCACCAAGTTTCATCCAAATCGATTGAGCAGTTTTTGCGTGAAAGAGCAACAAACATAGTACATTCATTCTTACAAACTTTAGAATAGAATAGAAAATGATTTATTGTGACAAAAACACATCAATTTTTGGTAATAAAAAACAAAATATAATAGAGAAGCGTGTTTTTTGTCACAAGCCGATCCCAACTCAGCATGATGCCGGTTGTAAACAACCCGCGCTGATCTTCCGTTGGGACCAACAGGTGACGTCGGTTTATAATATTATAACTAGCTTCGCCCTGCGTTAATACATAATAAAAAGCAATCTGTATCATTATCCAGGGTCTAAGCTATATCCGCACCAAATTCCATTTAAATCGATTCAGCAGTTTTTGCGTGAGCAACAAATATACATCGACACGTTAAGAATGTGTCGATGTATATTATATATGTATACATACTTCCGCGTTTACAATATTAATAAGTAAGAATGATTTTATTTGTTTTACGGACTAGTGATTCAAATTCAAGACAGCCGCTACATCAAAATGGCGTAGTCGGAGGATTCCAAATTATAATTTTTCTGTCGTTCTCTCTCTCGGCCTTTATTACCACAAACGATTTAAGTAAATACAACACACAAAAAAATATGAAAGATTACCTATAGAAGACCATTTAAGATCTACAGATAATCCAAATGCTCCAATCTACCACCAGAGGGCAGCGTACCTAGTTAGCTAGCCGCATTACCACGCTGAATGGCAATGCTTACAAGTTGGGCCAGATAAAAAACCGGCAATCTTCTTGTATTAAATGTTTCAGATGGAAACGCGAACAGCAATTAAATGGCAACGGAGTCCCGATGACGTCCAACTTGAATACTATACAAGAGTGGTGCGAATTGCTAGCCGAGGCAACCTACTCTACCAGACAACAGGTGATAAATGAATGAATAATTTATAATATAATATGGGACAACATCCACACAAAGGTCTTCAAGTCCCAAACTAGACAAACAGGCTTTGTCTGTGGTAACCTGATGACTGATATACATACTTATATACATACATACATACTTATATATATCATAGTAGCGGGTAAGTACGTGCTTCGCTACGTATAAAGTGAAATAGTAAAAACGTGATAAATGTAGAACTGCTCGACCGACTCTGTGCAAACTTCACATAAACCATCTACTGAATAGTACGAACAAAGTCTTAACATTTGGTTTGAATACGTGAGCGCGTTCTTGACTTATAATATTACAACGAAAAGTAGCATTGATTTTTGTATATATTGATATGATATGACATACCTACTAAGATTTAAATAGTATTATCGGTAAGAGGTTAATAAGCCGAAAGGGGGTCACTATACTTATTCTAAGGAACAACTTTCACTATGGGACCAACTCTGAATTCGAGAAATAATTCAGTTGTTTGATATATTTGGTCGACGACCGTTCATCTCTATGTATGACACAGCTGTTTTTTTTCTTTCTCGATTTCAGAGTTGGTCCCATAGTAAAAGTTGTTCCTTATGATAAGTATAGTGACCCCCTTTCGGCTTAGTACACCACTAACCGATTGGAAGAATAATTTACAAAATTCAAGTAAAAATTATACAACTTGACCGATCACGAGACCAATTTTGTATGGAGAACCTAATATTTATTGCCGAATTTTGCAAAATTTTCTTCTCCTGTAAGTTCACTGTGTCGTGTAGACTAACACAGTTAAGTATTGTCACACCTTTCTGTTACACGTTGTATATATGTATATATATATGTTGTTACAGTTAATAACTCTCCTCGAAACTAAAACGTTCGAACAAGCAGACTGGAAGCAAAATATCGATGGCATGATCAACCAGGTACGTTTCATCATCTGCGTCACGCTCTTGGCCGGTTTTTACCGACTACTCAAAAAAGGAGGAGGTACTCAAATCGACTGTGTTTTTTTTTGTTTGTTACTCGATGTAACTGTAAAGGCTGGACCGATTTAGGTTCCTTTTTTGTAGAAGATTTTCATACAAAGTTGTTCCATATATTTGAAAAATAAATTTGAGTTATTTCGATTTTAAAAATCAAAGTAATGAAATGTTTTTGAAATGAAACAAAATTGATTTTAAATCAAAATATGTCACGTTATTTTAAACTAAGTAAAAAGTCATTCAAGCATTTTCATTGTGTAAATTTTGACATTTGTGACGTGCGGTACAATTCTTCGACCAATACAACCATTGCAGTCAAAGGATACATAAATCTACCATGGATGCCATAATACCACTACAATTCACAGAAATTAGATATTTTTGTACACAATGAAGAAGGCGGACTGATGCAGGTTTCATTAATACACAATATTAACAACATCTATAGACATTTTTTGGTAGACGTACACCGTCCTGGCCGAAAATGAAACCAGTCCTTTAGTTTATGTAACGTAATAGAATGTAAGTAGGTATGTACATTTGTATATGTGTAATTAAGTATACATTACTTCTATATTGTAAGTACACTTACGTCCTATACTTTTTTTATTTCAAAAGTCTCTATACAAATGTTGCCTGGAAGAGATCGACGATAAGGCCGTCACTTGTCTATGTATACACCATGATACTTAAAAACTCACACAGAAATATTCACACCAGAGTGGAAAACTTGTTATATAAATTGTCCTGTTATTTAGTTTAGGTACTTTATTTTGAAATACTTATAATTAACTAGCTGACCCGGCGAATTTCGTACCGCCTAACAGTCGATTGTTTAAGAGTAATGTTACCATCGTATAAATATTGACATGAATATTTACACGATACTAACGTCACTCAAATGTTTCACCTTCCCGGAACCTCTCCACTAACACTTACACTTTATGGTGTGGTGTTAAAGTACAAATTGACTTTTAAGTATTATTACGAGTCGATTGTATGATAGTATAAGAAAGTGTTGTTTTTAGACCTTTTCATTAAACAATTTTATAATTTCTTTCGTTAAGAACCATCCTCGTACTTCGAGGAATATTCAAAAAAAAGAATTAGCAAAATCTGTTCAACTGCTCTCGAGATTTGCGCCTAGCAACACATACAGCGATTCAGTTTCATACTTATTATAGATTTAAACACAACTATAATAATAAATAATTAAATATAAATGAATAAGGAAATAATAATTATATGTAATTTTGATAATATGTCAATAGATATAGAATATTTTGGTTTGATTTTTTTGATATATCTTTCTTATTTCTGTTTTGCGCAGGTGAAGGATCTATTGTTAATTCTGGTGCAATCGACATTCGTCATAGAGAAACAACCGCCACAACTCATGAAGACTAAGACACCGTAAATATCACACTAATACACGTTGATTCTAAATTGAACGCGTATATTTAGTGATATACTGAAAGAATATTGAAAAATAAAATACCCGTGTCATTTTTGTTTAACACACTTTAGTAGAAAAAATATTGAGAAAACAAAGTGAACGTTGAACTTATGGTCACTCTAACTATTGGTGCGAGACTAAATGACGACGTCGGCAAGCGCGTTCGCATGACTGAGATTTGTGAAATCGCGCTTACGTGAACCCAGTCTTTTTTAAACTAAACTGCTTAAAACTTTTCTTAGAAAAATATGTTATATTAACGATGCTGATTGTGTGGTTAAAATATACGCAGTCAATTTAGAATCAGCCTGTATTATACAGACTGAAGATCTATGTGTTTTTTGTTAGTCCATCACGCTCAAACGGCTTAGCGAATTTGGATAAAATTTTGCAAGGAGATAGCTTATACCTAACACATAGGCTACTTTTTATCTGGGATAATTGAAGTGTTCCCGTGGGATGACCAAATATCTAGACCGGCTATAAATTCGGGGCGCGTTTTATCATAGCTAGTGAGAGAAATAAAATTGACCAAAAGCGAGTTGGATTTACGAACGAAAGACTTCGTACCATTACCTATACAACATTATCCTAATGTATTAATATCGAGCAAAAAACTGCAAGAAAATCTCGTTTGTTGTATGAGAGCCCCCTTTAAATATTTATTTTATTATGTTTTCAGTATGTGATGTCATAGCGGCAATAGAAATACATCATCTGTGAACATTACAACTGTCTAGCTAGCACGGTACATGGCATACAGACAAATGACTGACGGACGAACAAACAGTAAAGTCTTACTAATGGGGTCTGCTTTTTTATATTTTAGGTACGGAACCCTAGAAAATGTTAGCACTCAGCATGCTGCTGGGGATTGATCCACAAAAATATACGGAGTTTTGGTCGAAAGGGGTCAATATACCCTACTTAATTAACGAATTTCACTATGGAACCAATTTAACTCTGAATTCGTAAAAATCTGCTGTTACATACATTTTGTCGAAGACCGATAAACATTTAGTATGAAACAGTTGTTTTTTTTTTCTCTATTTCAGGGTTGGTTCCATAATGCAAGTTGTTCGTATTGATGAATATAGTGACCCCTTTCGGCTAAGTACACCCCTAACAATCAATACTAAAGTAAGGAGTTATTTATTTTTAAAGTTGATTAAATATATATATATATATATATTTATATTTCACAGGTTTTCATTCACAGTTCGTCTGTTAGTGGGTGGACAGCTCAACGTGCACAGGTTAAAGACAAGAGTTACGGTGAGTACAAATTTTCTAACTTCAATCAAGTTCAGAAGCGAGTTCAGAATAGCCCGAGTGCTAAACCTTAAACTTGTGTAACATCCTTAATAATAGTTTTTTTTGTACCCAGTGTCACTCTTACGACTAAGACAAATCTATTGACACCACTGACATAAAAATACGACAAGCCGTTGAGGCTATAGGGCGGGACAAACAAATACATAACCCTCCTTCTTTCGCAGTCGGGTAAAAAGGGTGAGGTTTTTGGCACGTGTTTTTGGTGGTAAATTGTAAATTGCGTCGTAAACACATACGCAGTCAATTTAAAATCACTAATAACACAATAATCACAAATAATGTTATGTTTCCCCCCAGACTACCATAATATCGGAGCAAACCGTTCAACTGTTAGAAAAGAATGGGTACAACGAAGAGAGTGCTACGGCGTGCGGCGATATGACTAATTACTTTGTGGACATGAACTACGACAACAACTCTAGACAACTACTCGGCAACTTCAAGTAAATATATATACAACGTGTAAGAGAAAGGTGTGACAATACTTAACGGTGTTAGTCTACACGTCAAGTATTTGTGAGTATTTATACTCAGGGTTCACTTCACTTTGACGTGAAGCAATTTTTTACTTAAATTTTTGCAAAAATTTTGTTTAAACAATGGGTTTAATTTGATGAGTAGACATTAGTAGACTAACACTGTTATGTATTGTCACACCTTTCTGTTACACGTTGTATAAAACATTATAATAAAGCTGTTGAGGTAGAATTTCTTGCAATGAAAAAAAATGTTACAAAACGAATCAGGGGGATGTAAGATGTGAAATAGAACTAGTTTAGATTTTTTTCAAAGTTTTTGTTCCTGTTTGTACGTGCTAATCTCCGAAACGACTGGACCGACTTTATTGAAATTTTGTATGGTGTTAGCTTATATCCCTGGTCAACATTATAGGATACCTTTTGATCCTAGTACATTAAAGAGAAGGAATAATAAATACCACGCGGACGAAGTCGCGGGCGTCAGTTAATTTATATAATATATTTAGATAATTGATGGAGTCAGGCGTTACTTTGCGGAAATCCATTTATAATAAGATGGTACATACAAAATATTTAGTGTTTTTCCGCCTCGTCTTGATGTCAGCGTGAGAAATAGAAAAAATATTATTGTTTTTATGGTGTGGTTCCTCCTCACCACCGCCACACCTCACCTTATTATTTCTCTTTCTCTCAGCATCCCACTTCCTCGACACGTGTTTCGCCTTAGCACAAGGCATCCTCAGGAGATGTTGACTCTTCAAGCGCTCGCTCGAAAGTGAGCTGTTGCGTTTTTTTAGAAAGGACTGAGCTGCTGGTCGAACACGACCTCGGACAGCTTGACCGGACGTTTGGCAAGCGCTAGTGCGCTGGGCCGCGGTTTTGGTTTTGGGGCGACAAGCACAAGGGCGCCTCAGACGGCACGAACCTCGGCTTGAGCCGTCGCCCAGAGTTGGACTAACGAACTGCCCTGGCAACCCAGACGGGGAGTGCCTAGGGCCCTAGCCACTGGTGGCATCCTAGCTAAAACTTTTTAGAGCGAATTTGCCCAGACCTCCCTGAGGGGAAGGACAAATGAGCCCTATGAATCTGAGTGACTATTTGACCTGATTGTCCTGGAGCTCTGAGGCCAGAGTTCACGAGGACCCTACACTTGATTGGCATCTGAACGACGCTTTTTGGAGAGAGGTGCCCTGGCCCGCGCCAGAGCCCTATCATTAGATCGACTTGTGTCCATGGCATCCCGGGGAGAGGCCTGGACCCTAAACCTAGCTAATTTAGGCAACTGGTTTGATTATTTGACCGAATTGCCCTGGCCTCCCAGACGGGGAAAGACCTAGGGCCCTATCAATCAACTGGGTGACCCTAAGGGTCGTAAGAGACCACGTCCTCGCCGGCGAGGACGCATTCTGTATCGTCGGAATGGATGTCGAATCTGGTGGCCCGGACCAGTACCAAAAACGGAGTGTGTGTTAGGAGACGAGTCAGGTGGGCCGGGCGACCCCAGGGCGGCCGATACTACGGCTGCAATGGGGTCGTCCGGATCATCCAAGAAGTGTCTAGGACGCCTATGCAAGGGGGGCGGACCGTTCGGGTCAGTCGAGTAGTCCGCCGCTTGAACCACGAGCGGGTTCGGGTGGTGGGGAGCAGAGTCGAAGTACCTACGTGAGGCATCCTTCATAAATTGACGGATGGAGGGGAGCTCGAGGTCGCAGTGGAGGTCCGAGTTGCGCATATACCATTGCGCGTCTACCGCTCTACGGATGAAGCGGTTTTGAATGACTTGGAGTTTATCCAGTTGATAAGAGGGCGCGTGTGCGAAGACAACAGAGGCGTAAGTCATGACGGGGCGGATCACGGTCTTGTAAAGTGTCACCTTATTTCTAAGGGACATTTTACTTCTCGCGCACAGGAGGGGGAGCTGTTGCGCCTCTGCGAGCTCTTTATATAGCGGCCGGTCACGTCACGTGTTGTGCGTCACCGTTGTTGTTGTGTCTTATTTAACGGACTTTGTCGGTTAAAAATCCGCAAAAGTGGTGACGTCACCAAATTTGTTTGGTCGTTTAACAGTACTGAGTTCTGATTTCTGTGTTTCAGTATTTCCAACTGTTCCAACACACACAACCGAAAACCTTTGTCACATATGTGCCTGACTTCATATGTGTTACTTGCTTGTATTGAATGTCCCGTTTCAATTAAGTGTTTCGCGAAATGTGATTGTTCTGGGTGATCATTTCTATAGGCGGCAAGATGTTCTTTAAACCTTGTTTCAAAATTCCGTCTAGTTTGTCCAATGTATACCGCATCGCGATGCGTCCAGTTTGTCCAAATAACATCTCCTGAGGATGACTTGTGCTAAGGCGAAACATGTGTCGAGGAAGTGGGATGCTGAGAGAAAGAGAAATAATAAGGTGAGGTGTGGCGGTGGTGAGGAGGAACCACACCATAAAAACAAAAATATTTTTTCGATTTCTCACGCTGACATCAAGACGAGGCGGAAAAACACTAAATATTTTGTATGTACCATCTTATTATAATATATTTACTTTAATGTGTATTTATTTTTAACCCCGATGAGGTGTTTAACAACAGTATAAAATGAAGAGAATTGACTAGCACAATACTACAATAGTTTTAAATACGAGACGGTCTTACCAAACCAAACCAGATACGCCAAACTTATTACACCTACACGTAAGTTTAGCGTATCTGCAGCATCGTAGCTCCGAACAAATTACCATTTTGATTTAGTTTTTTTTTGTGTTAAAGTCGGTAAAGCCGTCTCAAATTTAAAACTATTGTAGTGTATAGTATTCTGCTAGTCAATTCCTTTCATTTTATACCTATGTTGAGGGAGTTGTAAAAAGTATATAATGTGCTATTTTCTGGCGGCCATCTTGGATCGATTTTCATCAAATAACTAAAAACACACCAGTCTAATTCACTTTCTTTGCAAAAAAAAGGAATAAATTCGTTCCATCCGTTGGAAGCTACGATGCCACAGACACGGCGTGTGAATGCACAGAAACAACGGGAGAATCGACAATGGTGTTTAATGAATGGGTCTGTGATTTAAAATTATAGTTACGGCGATATAGGTCCGTTGTCAGATCGTGTACTCGAGCTACTGGCCGTCCATCACGTCGCCGCGTGGCAGCAAGGCCAATGGCCAGGGCCCCGCACCACGACGCCGTGCGCTTGCGACTCCTGCTGCTCTTCTCGCCACATCCACGTCGTTTTTGCGTCGGGGAGAGGCCTGGACCCTAAACCTAGCTAATTTAGGCAACTGGTTTGATTATTTGACCGAATTGCCCTGGCCTCCCAGACGGGGAAAGACCTAGGGCCCTATCAATCAACTGGGTGACCCTAAGGGTCGTAAGAGACCACGTCCTCGCCGGCGAGGACGCATTCTGTATCGTCGAAATGGATGTCGAATCTGGTGGCCCGGACCAGTACCAAAAACGGAGTGTGTGTTAGGAGACGAGTCAGGTGGGCCGGGCGACCCCAGGGCGGCCGATACTACGGCTGCAATGGGGTCGTCCGGATCATCCAAGAAGTGTCTAGGACGCCTATGCAAGGGGGGCGGACCGTTCGGGTCAGTCGAGTAGTCCGCCGCTTGAACCACGAGCGGGTTCGGGTGGTGGGGAGCAGAGTCGAAGTACCTACGTGAGGCATCCTTCATAAATTGACGGATGGAGGGGAGCTCGAGGTCGCAGTGGAGGTCCGAGTTGCGCATATACCATTGCGCGTCTACCGCTCTACGGATGAAGCGGTTTTGAATGACTTGGAGTTTATCCAGTTGATAAGAGGGCGCGTGTGCGAAGACAACAGAGGCGTAAGTCATGACGGGGCGGATCACGGTCTTGTAAAGTGTCACCTTATTTCTAAGGGACATTTTACTTCTCGCGCACAGGAGGGGGAGCTGTTGCGCCTCTGCGAGCTCTTTATATAGCGGCCGGTCACGTCACGTGTTGTGCGTCACCGTTGTTGTTGTGTCTTATTTAACGGACTTTGTCGGTTAAAAATCCGCAAAAGTGGTGACGTCACCAAATTTGTTTGGTCGTTTAACAGTACTGAGTTCTGATTTCTGTGTTTCAGTATTTCCAACTGTTCCAACACACACAACCGAAAACCTTTGTCACATATGTGCCTGACTTCATATGTGTTACTTGCTTGTATTGAATGTCCCGTTTCAATTAAGTGTTTCGCGAAATGTGATTGTTCTGGGTGATCATTTCTATAGGCGGCAAGATGTTCTTTAAACCTTGTTTCAAAATTCCGTCTAGTTTGTCCAATGTATACCGCATCGCGATGCGTCCAGTTTGTCCAAATAACATCTCCTGAGGATGACTTGTGCTAAGGCGAAACATGTGTCGAGGAAGTGGGATGCTGAGAGAAAGAGAAATAATAAGGTGAGGTGTGGCGGTGGTGAGGAGGAACCACACCATAAAAACAAAAATATTTTTTCGATTTCTCACGCTGACATCAAGACGAGGCGGAAAAACACTAAATATTTTGTATGTACCATCTTATTATAATATATTTACTTTAATGTGTATTTATTTTTAACCCCGATGAGGTGTTTAACAACAGTATAAAATGAAGAGAATTGACTAGCACAATACTACAATAGTTTTAAATACGAGACGGTCTTACCAAACCAAACCAGATACGCCAAACTTATTACACCTACACGTAAGTTTAGCGTATCTGCAGCATCGCAGCTCCGAACAAATTACCATTTTGATTTAGTTTTTTTTTGTGTTAAAGTCGGTAAAGCCGTCTCAAATTTAAAACTATTGTAGTGTATAGTATTCTGCTAGTCAATTCCTTTCATTTTATACCTATGTTGAGGGAGTTGTAAAAAGTATATAATGTGCTATTTTCTGGCGGCCATCTTGGATCGATTTTCATCAAATAACTAAAAACACACCAGTCTAATTCACTTTCTTTGCAAAAAAAAGGAATAAATTCGTTCCATCCGTTGGAAGCTACGATGCCACAGACACGGCGTGTGGATGCACAGAAACAACGGGAGAATCGACAATGGTGTTTAATGAATGGGTCTGTGATTTAAAATTATAGTTACGGCGATATAGGTCCGTTGTCAGATCGTGTACTCGAGCTACTGGCCGTCCATCACGTCGCCGCGTGGCAGCAAGGCCAATGGCCAGGGCCCCGCACCACGACGCCGTGCGCTTGCGACTCCTGCTGCTCTTCTCGCCACATCCACGTCGTTTTTGCGTCGGGAAGAGGCCTGGACCCTAAACCTAGCTAATTTAGGCAACTGGTTTGATTATTTGACCGAATTGCCCTGGCCTCCCAGACGGGGAAAGACCTAGGGCCCTATCAATCAACTGGGTGACCCTAAGGGTCGTAAGAGACCACGTCCTCGCCGGCGAGGACGCATTCTGTATCGTCGAAATGGATGTCGAATCTGGTGGCCCGGACCAGTACCAAAAACGGAGTGTGTGTTAGGAGACGAGTCAGGTGGGCCGGGCGACCCCAGGGCGGCCGATACTACGGCTGCAATGGGGTCGTCCGGATCATCCAAGAAGTGTCTAGGACGCCTATGCAAGGGGGGCGGACCGTTCGGGTCAGTCGAGTAGTCCGCCGCTTGAACCACGAGCGGGTTCGGGTGGTGGGGAGCAGAGTCGAAGTACCTACGTGAGGCATCCTTCATAAATTGACGGATGGAGGGGAGCTCGAGGTCGCAGTGGAGGTCCGAGTTGCGCATATACCATTGCGCGTCTACCGCTCTACGGATGAAGCGGTTTTGAATGACTTGGAGTTTATCCAGTTGATAAGAGGGCGCGTGTGCGAAGACAACAGAGGCGTAAGTCATGACGGGGCGGATCACGGTCTTGTAAAGTGTCACCTTATTTCTAAGGGACATTTTACTTCTCGCGCACAGGAGGGGGAGCTGTTGCGCCTCTGCGAGCTCTTTATATAGCGGCCGGTCACGTCACGTGTTGTGCGTCACCGTTGTTGTTGTGTCTTATTTAACGGACTTTGTCGGTTAAAAATCCGCAAAAGTGGTGACGTCACCAAATTTGTTTGGTCGTTTAACAGTACTGAGTTCTGATTTCTGTGTTTCAGTATTTCCAACTGTTCCAACACACACAACCGAAAACCTTTGTCACATATGTGCCTGACTTCATATGTGTTACTTGCTTGTATTGAATGTCCCGTTTCAATTAAGTGTTTCGCGAAATGTGATTGTTCTGGGTGATCATTTCTATAGGCGGCAAGATGTTCTTTAAACCTTGTTTCAAAATTCCGTCTAGTTTGTCCAATGTATACCGCATCGCGATGCGTCCAGTTTGTCCAAATAACATCTCCTGAGGATGACTTGTGCTAAGGCGAAACATGTGTCGAGGAAGTGGGATGCTGAGAGAAAGAGAAATAATAAGGTGAGGTGTGGCGGTGGTGAGGAGGAACCACACCATAAAAACAAAAATATTTTTTCGATTTCTCACGCTGACATCAAGACGAGGCGGAAAAACACTAAATATTTTGTATGTACCATCTTATTATAATATATTTACTTTAATGTGTATTTATTTTTAACCCCGATGAGGTGTTTAACAACAGTATAAAATGAAGAGAATTGACTAGCACAATACTACAATAGTTTTAAATACGAGACGGTCTTACCAAACCAAACCAGATACGCCAAACTTATTACACCTACACGTAAGTTTAGCGTATCTGCAGCATCGTAGCTCCGAACAAATTACCATTTTGATTTAGTTTTTTTTTGTGTTAAAGTCGGTAAAGCCGTCTCAAATTTAAAACTATTGTAGTGTATAGTATTCTGCTAGTCAATTCCTTTCATTTTATACCTATGTTGAGGGAGTTGTAAAAAGTATATAATGTGCTATTTTCTGGCGGCCATCTTGGATCGATTTTCATCAAATAACTAAAAACACACCAGTCTAATTCACTTTCTTTGCAAAAAAAAGGAATAAATTCGTTCCATCCGTTGGAAACTACGATGCCACAGACACGGCGTGTGGATGCACAGAAACAACGGGAGAATCGACAATGGTGTTTAATGAATGGGTCTGTGATTTAAAATTATAGTTACGGCGATATAGGTCCGTTGTCAGATCGTGTACTCGAGCTACTGGCCGTCCATCACGTCGCCGCGTGGCAGCAAGGCCAATGGCCAGGGCCCCGCACCACGACGCCGTGCGCTTGCGACTCCTGCTGCTCTTCTCGCCACATCCACGTCGTTTTTGCGTCGGGGGTTAAAAAACGATCTCTTCCAGGCAACCTTACTTATTGACATATCTACTTACAGGAAGATAAAACTGGAGAAGATCAATCGCTCGGAGAAGAAAGGTCAAGTGACAGTTACTGACGAAAAGTTTTGTTTGCTCGTGCGATCTATATTTAAAGTGGAAAAAGGAGACCTCGTCTTCAATGTAAGTTATAGTAGTTCTGCGAACTGTTGACATTTCTAAAAAAAATATTCACTTACAATAACTCAACTGTTTGTGACGTGCGTGGCGTTACCTCCCGGTGCCAACGGAAGATCAGCGCTGGTTGTTTCAGCCAGCATTATATTGAGTTGGGGCCGGTTTGTTACAGAACAGTAATTAAGTTGAAGTAATGTCGTTGAGTTGTGCTACACTGTTGTTTTCTGTTCAAATAAAAAAAATATTCTATTGAATATAATTATCACAATATTGATCTGATGTTCTTAGGCATATATTAAAAACATAGTTCAGCATATGTCACACTCAAGTACGCTGAACGTCATATTGTCAGTGTCAATGAATACATGTGATGTCCGCCATGTTGTCGGTGACGTGTGCGTGTGCGTCCAGTGTCAGTACATGGAACTAATATTAGTGATGGGAGACATGACTATGTTTAGTTACGTACCAACACTCACAACGGGCACTTGAAATCTACAGAAAAACAATTGTAATATCTAGCCTAGTGAATATTTAGCCCGTATGTCAGTTTTCTGAACTCATAGCAATGAAAACTCTGTAAAAAAACTCCTTACTGCATTAAAAAATAAGTTTATTTATTGTTCTGAACTGAGAACAATGAAAACTCTGCTCAACATTTTCAATCCTGATCTCAAACTACATGCGTTAACCAGTCTAGCAGCTCTTGCAAGTCTGGCTCAATAGACGCTATAAGCACGGTGTCATCTGCATTTCTTAGATTATTTGCGACTCTGCCATGATACGTTTCGCTCGTTTGGCCAATTGATTAAGGCATAAGATAAAATAAGATATTGAGTACCTCTTCCATTTAGAAATAAGTTAAAAACATCCATATTGCAGGTTACCACCATGACTCTATCCCTCCCAGTGGTGGTGATAGTCCACGGTAGCCAGGAGCCCCACGCGTGGGCCACTGTGACGTGGGACAACGCCTTCGCAGCACCGGAACGAGTGTCCTTCCATGTACCGGACAAGGTGAGTGTGGGACACTGGTACAGCTGAGAGACCCACCGGTGGGACACTGTGACGTGGGATAACGCCTGCTCAGTAACGGGACGAGTGCCCTTCCATGTACCGGACAAGGTGAGTGTGGGACACTAGGTACAGCTGAGAGCCCCACCGGTGGGACACTGTGACGTGGGACAACGTCTTCTTAGCACCGGGACGGGTGCCCTTCCATGTACCGGACAATGTGAGTGTGAAAAGGAAAACTGCTTGTAAAATTGATCGATGTTGATAAAATTTAAATGGGACTGACTACTTGGAAAGTACATCCTTTTAAACAAAATCAAATTGATTATCTCTTCTATTATTGAAGTCGGTTAAAAAATACCTTGCCTTAATGTCTCTAGGTGCCGTGGTGCAAACTAGCTGAAACGCTTCGAGTAAGGTTCAGATCTGCTACCGGGGCCGACTTAACTAAAGATAACCTGCGCTTCTTAGCTGAGAAAATATCACGGTAAGTAAAACTCCCTCTTCCCTCTTCCCTCTTTCCTATATATAACTACACTATTCTTTTATAACAGGACAAGCACGAAGTCCCTCACGGATGTGCAGTTGGACGCGCGCGAGGTGTCCAGGTCTCAGTTCTGTAAAGACAACCTGCCTAACGTTAGCTTTACATTCACCGAGTGGTTCTACCACACCCTCAAGCTGTCCAAGCATTATCTCAGCGCGCCATTGAGAGATGGGTGAGTTGGTAATCATCGTATCAATATTATCATCATCAGATAGAAGACGTTCACCGCTGAACATAGGCCTCCTCAAAAACAACAAACTGCCAATTGCATCCACTGAATAAAATTGAATAGAAATATATTTATTTGAAACAGAAAACAAATTTAATCACACAATTTAACAGCGGCAGCGGCTCTTAAGTTAAAAATTACTGCTCTCTGTCACAAACCGGTCCCAACTCAACATAATGCTGGTTGTAACAACCAGCGTTGATCTTCCGTTGGAACCGGGAGGTGACGTCAATCCAAATAAAATAAAAAACTAAATTCCTCAATAGTTAAATACATTAATGTTAATGTAACTAATTTTACGAGTATATTTATATGTATTTGACGGCGCTACCGTCAATTTATTCGCAAGCAACGGTTGTTACGGCCGCAACGGTCAGTTCAGAGCGCATTTAATCATTCAGATGCATAGGGCTCATTTGTCCTCCCCCTCAAGAGATCTAGGCAAATTCGCTCTAAAAAGTTTTAGCTAGAATGCCACTACCAGTGGCTAGGGCTCTAGGCACTCCTCGTCTGGGTTGCTAGGGCAGTTCGTTAGTCCATCTCAAGCCGAAGTACGTGCCGTCTAAGGCGCCTTTGTGCTTGTCGTCTCAAAACCAAAATCGCGACCCAGCGCACTTGCGGTTGTCAAGCAGTCCGTGGTGGTCCTCGACCAACAGCTCAGTTCTAAAAACGCACGTTAGTTGAGAAATTTCAATAATTTGTGCTGATTTTGAAAGTGAATTAAGTTTTGAATAATTTAATATAATTGAAGTTATTTTGGAAGCGTAAATCTGGTGTTTTAAAATAATTTAAGCCCCTGATCCTAGATATTGTCATAATTAATATATAAATGGAAAATAACATGTTATTGAAGAATATATTTCTACTTTGGGATTAAGTGGAATGGATTAATTATTTTATTATGAACTACGATATTTTTCATTTTCATTCAGAAGTATAAATCAATGTTGTGATTAGCATGTTTGTAACAAATATTATTGATATTGGTAGAAAACTTCTCTCATATTTGTGCGACATAACCATTTTGTGGTGGCGGCCATCTTAGATTCGAAATTAATCATAGTAAGTTTGTTTTTCTCGAATTCAAAGTTGGTCCCATACTGAAAGTTGTTCCTTAGAATGGGTATAGTGACCCCCTTTCAGCTTAGTAGGTACACGCCTAACAGATGA
This sequence comes from Ligdia adustata, assembly GCA_947049295.1. Taxonomy (NCBI): domain Eukaryota; kingdom Metazoa; phylum Arthropoda; class Insecta; order Lepidoptera; family Geometridae; genus Ligdia; species Ligdia adustata. The sequence goes on along the minus strand of OX346242.1, from coordinate 5,635,131 downwards.
CCCTACAAATAATAATTGTGTAATATTTTTTTAAAGCTTAGTTTTTGTCGTATAAATTCGGTGCGGTGTTTTAATTTCCTAAGTACCTACATGTTTTATAACCTATCAAATAATTTTTTGCAGTTTGATCCATGGCTTCATTCACAAGACGGATGCCGAAAAGATCCTATTCGGTTGTCCTCCAGGAACGTTTCTCTTGAGGTTCTCGGAATCTGTCAAAGATGGCGGCATCGTCTTTACCGTGGTGGCAAGTAAGTGCCTACAAAAAAATGCACGGCAGCCATCTTGAATTAATGACAACGTAATAAGTGTTTTGCTAATAAAGTACAAATTGACTTTTAAGTATTATTACGAATCGATAGTAAAGTGTTATATTTTACATCTATCTATATACAACGTGTAGCAGATAGGTGTGACAATACTTAACGGTGTTAGTCTACACGACAAAGTGAACCCACAGTAGAAGAAAATTTTGCAAAATTCGAGAAAAAAATATAAGGTTCTCCATACAAAAATTGGTTACGTGATCGGTCAAGTTGTATGGAGGATGCAATATTTTGTTCTCGAATTTTGCAATTTTTTTTTCTAATAAGGTTTCAGTTTGATGGGTAAACTAACACCCTTACGTATTGTTACACCTCTCTGTTACACGTTGTATATTTGTTTGTCACGCCCTAGAGCCTAAACAGCTTGTCGTATTTTTATGTGAGTGGTGTTAATAGATTCGTCTTCACCTGCAGATGGTCATATGCTACACTAGCTGCATCCCGCGATTTCACTTGTTAAAATACGTGGCTCTAAAGCTCTTCAAAACATATGTATTTCTTTGCATATTACAGAAAATCACAAAATAGTCAATCTCGATCCACGTACATCTTCAGACCTGGCGCATCAATCCCTGGGAGATTTTGTGCTAACTGTCACGAATGTGAATTATCTGTACCCCAATATTGACAAGCAAATCTTCGCGAAGTACTCGAGTGTTAAGCAAGGTGAGTCACGTTTGTCACTTTTGTCTATCTCCTCTTTTGTCCCCTCAAGGAGATGGACGAGAAAGATCCTGATTGTCTCTTTTTTAGCCCCCTCATGGTTAAAAAAATTTGTCTGTTCATTTTTATTTCCTCTAGAAGACACACAGGATTTTTTCCAATTTGTTATGAGACACAATCGGCACAGTCAAATAAAAATAAATAAATAAATAGAATATAGATTTTTATGTGTAACAAAAAACAACAGTATATACAACTTTTAAAAAATGTAACTTAATAACTGCTTTCTGTCACAAACCGGCCCCAACTCAACATAATGGTGGCTGAAACAACCAGCGCTGATCTTCCGTTGGAACCGGGAGGTGACGTCACGCACGTCACATAGCAGTTCGGAAAAGGTCAATTGTCTAATCTCCGCATAAAATTAAGAAAGTATCATTGTTGTATAGAGAGACCAAATCCTAGAGAAGGATATGTTGAGGCGGTCGTGTCAGTATCTGTGGCTGACGAAAGCAGTGCTGGCATTTCCTCGGCGGCGCAACGTCAGAACTCTTTGGAGCAGCCTTCCTCTGTGAAAAGCAGGTAAGGGAATGTATCTGAAACACGTAACCTATTTTCTTCAGCTCCCCATGAAGGCCTATTTGTAGAGACGATAGCCGAGTGGTTAGTGGGGTCGATGCTGTGCGAGAGGTACAAGGTTCGATCACTCGAAACATGCAATAAGAGCTTGAGCTACCGGTGAAGGAACACTTCGTGAGGAAACCATAGCTTGGTGGTAGGACGTGTCTTATCGTTCGCCTGGCAAGCTACCACACACAAGTTATAAAATCTGTCGCCAAGCACCTCACCTGATTTTGATTTTGATTTTGTTTCTAACTCGGCGCAAAAACCACGGGGTGTTAATATATTCGAAGTCCGGTTGGCGCAGTTGATACGGCCCTGCCTTCTGCGCCGCTGGTCCCGGATTCGATCCCCGGACAGATTAAACATTTGTGTGCATGAAAATGTCTGTTTGACCTGTGTCTGGGTGTTTATTATATATATCTAAGTATGTATTTATGTATATAAGTACGACTATGTATATCAGTCATCAAGTTACCATAGCACAGTCTTTGCCTAGTTTGGGATCTGAACACCTTTGTGTGGATATTGTCCCATATTATTATATGAAACATTTTTAATCAAAGATAGCGATGTCGGGGTTATTTAAATTTAATTTTTACATGTTTACTTTTTAAGTTGATATTAATGTTTTATTTATGTAAGAAAGAAAGAAAATATTAATATGTTGTTTGTTTGTTCGACAGTAGCTTCTTCAGTCCATTGAATGGTGAAGCCGACAAGGACTCCGAGCACCTCACAGAAAACGAATCACAAAACTCAGACATCTGGATGGATATTTTATAAGTAAAAGACTAGTACGTCAATTAACCCCGCCACGAACCTAAAGTCTTATTATGGTCAGAAAATTAGCATTGCCATTCAACGTGGCAATGCTGCCAGCATTCTGAGAACTTTCCCTTATACTTGGGGTTTATTATTAGATAAGTTTTTATAACTGTAAATGTTTTTTTTTAGCTTTTGTTTTTTAATTAACGTTACAGTAGGTACAGTAAAGTAATATTTACTGACCTTTAAATAACGTTCGTTACAGACAAGTCTTATTACAATTGAATTAAAAAATAATTAATAAATTAAACTTATTCATCTTTTTTTGTATACGATTAGTTAATATTAGTTCTCATGACATATATTTACATTTTGATTGCTTAGATAAGTTAGCCTATCCCGCGGGATAACTTGACCTTGATTATAAACGGAATAAGATCTGTGTCTATGAATCACAAATTTCACAGATCCTGAAGGATATTTTTAAGTAATGGGCGTGTATCTCAATAAATTCCGCTCCAAACCTATTCCACGGGATAAGTGGAACTTGCTCACAGATGAAATAAGATCTGACACTAGAATAACAAATCTTGATAGATATTTATAAGTCATGGATTTGTACGTCATTGATCCCGCTCCGATCCTATCTCGCGGGATATGTTATTAAAAAAATTACTATGTTTTCCTTTGGCTTTTAAAATATTTTTACCCTATTTATCCAATGACTGTCCTATGGGCAGGACAGGCGCATTACCTTCTAAAGCTTTTAAATGGAGCATGGGCTTAATTTAGTTTAACGATAAGGGTTTTCACTTGTACCTAATTCGGTGAAATTTATCGGGGATGAAATGAATCATTCGTCTTCACAACAATGCCATGTCTCGCACTGACGCTATAGTTGGACTTTTCTAACAATCATTTCCGCAAGAAAACCCATTAATCTAAATATAACAAAAACGCATTCGTTTTCTAAATAGAATATGGGCTTTGTCACTTCCGGATTAATAAAACATACACTTTGTTTACTAAGTCAATCAAAGTCTCAATTGTGATCTCAAATATGGCATGCGTGACGTCATTTCCCGGTTCCAACGACGCTGGTTGTTTCAACCAGTATTATGTTGAGTTGGGACCGGTTTGTGACAAAAACAGTAATTTATGAAATTTGTTTTCCATTGCAAATAAATATGTTTCTATTCTATCTTTGGCACAACTGGCAAAATTTAATATGATCGACATTAGGTCACCTGTCTTAGCCTGACGAACTGTCATTGTTTGAACAATTGTGATTATATTACCTATGGGTTACAAGATTCTAACTATTATTAACATATCGTGATTATTAATGTTTCGTATGTTTATACGTAAATATTAATACCAATTTAGTTGATTAAGCATTAGATTAGTAATATTTTAAGCTATTTTAGACTTGTTTTTTCCCTCCATGTTAAGGGAACATAATTATATCATATCTACAAAAGTTACCTTTTTTACTCTCGTTATTTTAAATGTATTTTTTGTCATAGTTTTTGTTGTTGTATGTGGAACTTCATTTTTATTATTTCATTGTAAATTAATATTTCTGTAACAAGAATTTCGTAACTGGTTACGAGGCTTCGGTTTCGTACGCGGTTGAAGTAAAGTAAAGTATAGTAATATTTATTGACCTTTAAATAACGTTCGTTACAGGCAAGTCTTATTGCATTTGAATTAAGAATTACTTAAAAAAATTAACTTACAAATCTCATTCATATACGATTACTTAATATTAGTTCCTAGTTTAACAGTTCTCTTGACAAATATTTACATTATGATTGCTTTGTTTAGTTATTAGTGATATTTTATTATGGTTGTTCGTTACACAAGAACGATGATTCTACTCGTACAAGCTGCATTGACATATATTCGCTGAGTTTATAAAAAGGATTGCTTTCAAAAAAATACTTAAATTTTTGTTTAAATGTAATAAAATTGAGATCCATTACACTATTAGGTAATTTATTGTACATCAGTATTTTGGTATAAAGCCCCTGCTTCTTACATTTAGCTAATCTATTTATTGGTAGGATTCGCCCTTTTTTATTATTGCGTGAAATTCTTTTTTCCGGTATTTCCCTATCCTCGTGTACTTCTAATAAACAACTATAAATATAAAGTGATATAACTGTCATTATTTTATCTTTTTTAAAGTGTTTTCTCGCAGGACTACCTTTTTTTAAACCGTTAATAGTTCTTATAGACTGTTTTTGACATTTTAAGACTTTTATGATATCTTTAGCATTTCCCCAAACAGTAATAGCGTATCTTATAATAGAATGCACGTAGGCATAATAGACAGAGATGAGCGACTTTTTATCTAGTAATGGCTTAAGTTTAAATAAAGCATAATTACCACTTGCCATTTTCTTGCAAATTTTATAGATGTGCGCATTATGGCTAATTGTATTATCTATTGTATAACCTAGAAATACATTTGTTTTACTAATGGAATTCCCGAAAATACCTAACTTTGACTGATACTGCATAGAGATGGTTTTATTAGAGTTAAGAACAATACCATTTGCATCAAACCATTCCTTTAACAATTACATAACAATACTAACTTTATTTTCTAAATTATGTATACATTTGTCTCTGATACCTACATGTGTGTCATCTGCGAATAAATTTATGTGAGCCCAACTTGGCAATGCATTGGTAATATCATTAATATATATCAAAAATAAGACTGGGCCTAAAATAGAGCCCTGTGGTACTCCAATTGACATCCTACCTTCTGTAGAAATTTGTTCATTAATCGAGACAATTTGACTACGGTTCTGTAAGTAAGTTATCATCATATTTAATTCATGACCTTGAAATCCGTAATATTGCATTTTTAAAATCAATATATCGTGCCTCAAACAATCAAAAGCTTTTGAAAGATCACAAAAGATACTTGCACATTTATTTGACGTATCTAAGGATTCTAGAATGTAATATACTACTTTTCTTATAGCCATTTCTGTTGAGCGGCCTTTTCTGAATCCAAACTGTGACATTGTAAATAAATTATTTTCTTCAAAGTATTTAACGATTCTCGATTTAATAATAGCTTCTAAAATTTTTGATAAAGTTGGCAAAATGCAAACGGGTCTATAATTACTAATATCCTCTATATCCCCTTTTTTAAAAAGTGGGATTACCCTACCCGGTTAAAGACAATTAATATTAATTCAAATAAATTATCGTTATTTATTATTAGGTTCCGTATAGTCTTAGTATTCATATCATAAATATCTAACGTAGGTTTTTGCTTCATGTTAACTACTACCTTTTTGAGCTCAGTATAATCTACTGGTCCGAATGAAATAGATGTCAACGGTTTACTACAGTAATTTAAATACTTTTTGCAATCATCCGCGTCAATTTCTAGATTACAAGTTAACGTATGAGCTATGTTGCGAAAAAAAATATTAAATAGAGTAGCAATTTTTTTAGATTCTGTAATACTTGCTCCGCTTTCGGTTTTTATTGATTTTATTCTATTACTTGTATTGCGTCGCGTATTTTGACCTGACTGTTCGTTTATAATTTTCCAAGATTCTTTAATTTTATTTTTTGATTTTTTAATTCTATCTCTATACTGTATTTTTTTTGCTACGACCATTGTTTTACGTAATATTTTTCTATACCTTTTAATATTTAATTTTCTTGTTCCGCTAGGGTCAACCTCTTGAAGGATTTCCATTTTGGCTAAATTTTTCTTACTAGTTTCTATACCTAAAGTCGACCATTTTTTCTGAACATTTATTACTTGTTTTTTCAATTTTGGAAACGCTATGTTATAGTAGTACATCAAATCATCGTGTAAAATCCTCGTTCTTGCGTTCGCGTCACTAGTCATTAGTATTTCTGTTTTTATTGACATATAATTTTTGTTAAACAAATAGTTAAAATAATTAAGGTTATTTTTTGAAAAATTTCGAGCCATATAGGCTGTATTTTTACTATTAACATTTTTGGTATTGAACAATTCCAATTTAATTACATTATGGTCTGATAGTTTACATCCTAAAACTGATCCTCTACAACCACTAAAATTTACAATAAAGTTATCAATGCATGTGGAACTGGTTTGGTTCCTTTTATTTGTCTCGGTTCTAGTAGGTTCATTTAACAACCATTTACAATCAAATTTCTTTAGTATGCCGTCAAGTTTCTTAATATTTTTATCTACTTTTAATACATTTAAATTGAAATCACCTGCTATAATAATTTGTTTCTTTTCTTTGCAAAGTTTATTTAACAGTTTTGTCAATAATTCAAAAAATAAATTTATATCATATTCTGGACGGTAAAGAGCCATAATTACTATTTTTGACAACCTTAACTCTATAGCTGCTAATTCAAAATTTGTTTCAAATGACATTTTATTCAAATCGTTTCTAATTTTAAAATCTAAACCATTTTTAACATATATCGCGGTCCCGCCATGTTCAAAAAATATTCTGTTAAAACAAGTCGCCATTCATCGCCTGCATCTGATGATCTTTTCCCCAGGTCTCTGTCAAGCATAACACATCACATTCTTGCTCATTTGCTAAGCTTTCAATCTCTAAGTACTTTTTGTGTATACTACGAACATTTGCATTAGAATTATCGTTCTAGAGTCAGTGTTTGTGTAATTTGAAAATTTGAATTGTCCGGATTTGTTGTGTTGTATTGTCACATAATGAAACGCAGTGTTGAAGAATTATTAAATTTGCTGTCTACGCATGCTACAACATATATGTGTATATTTTTAAGTATCAGTTAACGAAAATGTTATCTCCTACTATAAGGAACATACCCATACTATGTGACCTATTGAAGGAGGCCGACAGATCTTTGAAATATCACGCTTGGTCATATTTAAGAGGGGAGTGCTTAGGTTTTCATGACGTAGGTCCCAATTCGACCTTAGCTAAGCTAAAGGTTCCTCAAATTATTTTCATCCTTTTCTCACATGTGGAAACAAAAAGATAGGAGACAATTTAAGAACTGTCAAATTAGGTTAGTGTTATAAGTTTGGCCTCACCGAATCGGGGTAAGTTCGCGCTTTTTGCACTTCATTTAATTATGTCGCACAGCGTTTATCGCTTCGTACTGACGCACATGAGCACAATAGAGCTAATTCAAGTTTTTAACTCTTTATTTAGAAAAGAATATAGAAAACGGCATATTGAAATGTTACGTGAAAGCTAGACGAGAACACGTACATTACGGATGCTTACCAATGGGAGACAGACGGGTAAAAAATTCCTTCCTTCACTGGTTACGAAACTCCTGTTTCATACACGATCAATAAATGTTTTTACATGGTTATTGCATACAAAAAAAAATCAACCGCAACTGGTTACGAATAACCGGTTTCGTACGCGGCCGAAACCGGATTTTTTATATTAACCAACAAATTGTATATAGTAGTATGGTATATATACTGTATGAATAACAATTAATTCCTTTGTTTCATTATTTTTATAGAAAGCGCAGCATGTTAAGTAATACTTTGAAAATAAGTGGAACCAACTTCAATTTTTCAGTTGTTTTGATTTATTACCAAATTAACAGGCGAACTAACTGTTTTGAAAACAAAATGTTATACTATACTCGTACTCATCCTTACTTCACTAAGGGACCAACTCTGAAATCGAGATAAACAGCTGCTGTTTAAAATTTTGTTGACGACCGAATTTTCTCGATTTTATGGTTGGCTCCATAATAAAATTTGTACGTAATGATGAGTATAGTGACCCTCTTTAGGCTAATGGCCTTTATCTTTCTAATGTATAACGTTCCAGTGAAATAACATAAAATTAAAGATTTTGAAGAAATTTCATCCATTTTGAAGTCGGCTAATATGTAGGTACTAAAAATTATCCTAATATTTTTTTTAATATTTATATTACTAAGCAGAATTTGTGATAAACAAAATTATACGTTACGTCATATGTGAACATTACTTCTTGTTATTACCCCATAATTTAATTTTTATTAAAAACTAGCTGTGCCCCGTGGTTTCACCCGCCTAGTGCCCCATTGGATTGTCGAGATAATGAAGAAACTACTTTTTTGAAGTCGGTTAAAAAGTATCCTATGTCCTTTCCCGGGGTCCAATCTACTTGTGCACCAAATTTCATCCAGATCGGTTCAGTAGTTTTGGTGTGAAAGCGAAACAGACAGACAGAGTTACTTTCGCATTTATAATATTAGTTAAGATTTGTACTTATCGTATTTTCTAACCTTGAACTCTCAAAATTAAAGTAATTGTATTTTTTTTCTAGTAACACTTAAAAACTTAATAATAACAAAAAATAACCTCAAATAAAGCCTATGACATAAAATGTCTAAGTGACTTATGAAATTAAAATAAATAATTTTATTTCTCTGAATAATATTTGTCTCCCCGAGGGTACCTTCACGCACATTGGTAAGTTTAATATGCATAAGTATAAGTGAAATCCTAGAGACACACATGTTTCAACCTAGGATCGAAATCGCGCCATCTCGCTTGAGAGGCAAGTGGTTCACCGACTAAGCTAGTAAGTATGTTTCCTAATATGAATGTAAATGGCAGCCACTAGCTTTGTTTGCTAGGCTAACACTAACTATGGTACTAATTTGCTAGGCTAGCATTAAGCTACTATCTTTGGTAAGATACCACTAACTTATTTATATATGCAACTTCAGTAGGGTAATTAACTTTGTTAGGCTACCATTAACTAATATATGCAACTACTAACTTTGTTAGGCTACCATTAACTTTGGTAGGTTACTACGAACTCTTCTAAGCTACTACTAATTTTAGTAGGCTACCACTAACTCTTCTAAGCTACTACTATCTTAAGTAGGCTACCACTAACTCTTCTAGGCTACAACTAGCTTTAGTAGGTTACCACTAACTCTTCTAGGCTACAACTAGCTTTAGTAGGCTACCACTATCTCTTCTAGGCTACTACTAACTTTAGTAGACTACCACTAACTCCTCTAGGCTACTACTAACTTAAGTAGGCTACCACTAACTCTTCTAGGCTATTACTAACTTTAGTAGACTACCACTAACTATTCTAGGCTACTAGTAACTTTAGTAGACTTTCACTAACTCTTCTAGGCTACTACTAACTTTAGTAGGCTACTACTAACTTTAGTAGACTACCACTAACTCTTCTAGGCTACTACTAACTTTAGTAGGCTACCACTAACTCTTCTAGGCTACTACTAACTTTAGTAGGCTATTACTAACTCTTCTATGCAATTACTAACTTTGGTAGGCATCTAGTTACTTTGCTAGGCTATCATATATATTTTTTTAATATTCTACATGAAGGAAGGACATAATAAAACAATAAAAGATCAACAGAAATAGTACTTTATTGTTAAGACATCTAAACACTTATACAGTGAATATGGTAAAGCATAAGCTACATAATTAAACACAATTGTTCATACATTTACACTGTGTAGTGTTCATACTCGTACATTAACACTGTGTAGTGTTCATACATTAACACTGTTTAGTGTTCATATATTAACACTGTTTAGTGTTCATATATTAACACTGTTTAGAGTTCATACATTTAAGGTTTAGTGTCCATACACTTATAAACAGTAGTTGCACCAATATTTTTAAAAAATAAAAATATATGAAGATAAAAAAGTCTATTCTTTATTATTTTCAAACACTTAGTAAAATATATTCACTAGTATTTCAAAATCAAAAGAACGTGTATATATTTATTCGTATTGCAAACACGAATTGACATAGATTTTTTATTTCAAATTTGTGTTTTTTATATGTAATAAAATTAAATTGATGATTTTCAATTGCAATCGTCTATTTTAGGACGATTGAAGAATTAAACAAGTTAATTGAATTGTCGTAAGTAGTTATTTATGTCAATAACTAAACGCAATTTAAGTATTTTCAATTGCAATTGTAAACCAAATGTTGCTAAACTGAAATGATATCGCATTTGCGCATTCATCACAACGGCAGAATTGACATAGTATTTTTATTTCAAATGCAAAATTACTAAATGCAATGGTTGCTGATTTTAAAATCAGCAACTGCTGATTTTAAATTTCCTATATCAATTAAAATTGCTAAATCATAAATTTAAATTGTCAAAATTAATTTAAACGAAAATATTTTTATTACGATCAATGTCATCATAGATTTACGTTTATTGTATACAATATGCAGAGTTATCAGATAAAGGTGTACCTAGCCGAAAGAGGTCCACTCTACTCATCATTAGAAACAACTTTCACTATGGAACCAACTATATGAAAAAAAAAATGTATATATGAAAAAGTGATTTGTTAAGGGTCTTATACCTACCCAAAAGATAAAAACGAGACCATATTACTAAGAAAAAAAAAATTAATTTGACTTTAATATTGTATAATTTTTATAAAATCTACTGTATAATATAGCTGTAAATGTGGGAGAATTGTTATATAAATAAATAAATAATAAGACTTCGCTGTCCGTCTGTCTGTCCGTCCGTCTGTCATTCGTCTGTATCTCATGTACCGTGCTAGCTAGACAGTTGTAATGTTCACAGATGATGTATTTCTGTTGCCGCTATAACATCACATACTGAAAACATTATAACATAAATACTTAAGGGGCTAATAACAAACGTGATTTTAATGCAGTTTTTTGCTCGATATTTATAAAGACAATAGAAACTTGAACTGACGATGTATAGATTGTTAACGCTGTTGTACGGAACTCTTCGTGCGCGAGCCTTACTAGCACTTGGCCGATTTTATTTCACGAAATCAGAGTCGGTCCCATAGTGTGAGTTCTTCATAAGGATAAGTACTTTCTTTCGGCTTGATACACTTGTAGCCGTTAGAAGAGACTGCGATGGACTTTGTTTATAAATATAACCATACAATACAATCGAAATTACGTTTTTCTGACTTTATTCATAAATTTAATAAATCCATCGTGTAAATTCGTGGTAGTACACTAGAATTCTCAAAATTGGTCATACCTAATCTCATTCCGACTAAATTTTAATAAATTTTAATTTTTCTATTTATTTTTTTGCTAGAAAACTACCCAAGCACCAAATATTACGTTACTTATGTGAGTGCGAGACGATTACGGGAGTACGATCCCCCCACTATGATTTTCTTTGAAGAAATTCACCAAACGTGACCAAAACTTTAGACCGTATAAAGGAATACAGCGATTAAAATTAATTTTTCAAATAATTAATTGATAATTCTATATAACCCGACTGCTCAATCTTTAAACCTGTGAATCATCCGTATTTTTTTATTTAGATATACCCAGTGTCACTCTCACGACTAAGACGAATCTATTGACACCACTCACATAAAAATACGACAAGCCGTTCAGGCTCTAGGACGTGACAAACAAACATTCATACATACATACAATCGAAAACCATAACCCTCCTTCTTTCGCAGTCGGGTAAAAAAAAAAATCTCTATTGTTCCAACGATTACAAACGTCTGTAACCCGTTCAAAAACTAGAAAACTGGGACCCAAAGCTGTAATTTGAATTGATTCTAAATTAATTTCATTGTAATGCTGAGTATTTTCTCTCTCTTACTTTCTCAATGTTTTTATTTTATTTTTTTGTAGCTATTTAGGCCATTTATGTTGGTGACAGAACAGGTATTGTAAGAAAGAAGCTTATATCCTAGACATCGGACGTATCTAAGGCCACAACAATCACAAGAATTGACATCAAATAGGGACACATCAAGCGAACTATACTATTATATAATATATATATATATACAGGCTTATCGGCTAGGGGTATACTAAGCCGAAAGACGGTCACTGTACCCATCCTAAGGAACCACTTTTAATATGGGACCAATTCTGAATTCGATAAAAAAAATATCAGCTGTTTCATACATTTTGTTGACGACCAATCAACCTTTTCTTATGGAACAGCTGATTTTCTTATCCAGAATTCAGAGTTGGTCCCTTAGTGAAAGTTGTTCCTTAGGATGTAGTACAATGATCCCCTTTCAGCTTAGTACACCCCTAGCCGATAAGCCTCTATATATGTACATTATCTATAATTATTTATATATACAACGTGTAACAGAAAGGTGTGACAATTGTTAACGGTGTTAGTCTACACGTCAAAGTGAACCCACAGTAGAAGAATGATTATGCAAAATACCTTAAAAAAATAGTGTTCCATACAACCGATCGATCGATCACGTGACCAATTTTTTTTTATAGTTTTTTTTTTTAATTTAACAAAATGTTGTTCTACTGTGGGTTCACTTTGACGTGTAGACTAACACCGTTAAGTATTGTCACACATTTCTGTTTTTCTGTTACACGTTGTATATATATATATATATATATAATCCCACGCGGACGAAGTCACGTCAGCTAAACAATTATTAAAACACACTCCTATAATATTTTTGTTACAACATACCTATACAGGGTGATCCTGACCAAAAAGCATCCTCTTAAGAGTGGTTTCTAACGACCATATGCAACAACCTTCGTTTGGTGAGAGGTCTCTTAAGACGACATAATATAAAATTTTTCAGGAGTGGCGACACCACTCATAAAAAACTAAAAGAGATATTTCAAAAATGTATAAAGCTCCGGCCAGGACAGTGTGTATGATACCATAAATACTTTAGGTATTATTAATCTTTGATCTATCAACCAAATTCAAAATAGCGTAACTCATCGATGTATAAAAAAATAATTTGGAAACAAAATATTGGCGCAAAACGGTGAACTACGCATTTTTACTGTGTTAATTTTGACGTTTGAAACGGGCGGTACAATTCATAGACCTATGTGACCATTGCAGTCAACCTAGGGTACATAAATCTTCCAGAAATGTCATAATTTCACTACAATTCACAGAATTTAGATAAATTTGTACACAATATAAAGCATTTTTCATTAATACACAATAATAATCACATCTGGGATTTTTTTGGTAGACGTACACCGTCCTGGCCGAAAACCAAACAAATCCTTTAATAACATGAAATATGCATAACCTAACAAAAAATAAGAAAGCAAGGTACAAAATACTCACTATAATAATAATAATAATATAATCATTTAATTAAAATCTAAAATAAACCACTGGTAAAAAAACTAATTTAAATTCTTTAAATGCTACACTAACACAAATAATGCATTATACAGGGTTATCGGTTATGAGTGTGCTAAGCCGAAAGCTGATCATTTTACTTATCATTATGAACTAAAATTTCACTACAGAACCAATTTGTAACTAAAGAAAATATTGACAAACTTATTGTATTTCTCTAAACACAGTAAAAAAAACCATAAAGTCTGGGTGGGTAAAACCCGGGTGAGTCTCATAATAAAAGTTATTCTTTATGATCAGTACAGTAAGCCCCTTTCGGCTTAGTTCACCTAAAACCCTTATTTATTTCTATTGAAAAACAATGGCACTGGCTTTAAAATCGACAATGGCATCAACAAATTATATATTTAAGTACATCTAACACATACACAATAATATAATATCATATAGAATTTGATTACTTATATTTTTTCATTTCATCTTAATATGTTTTGAATACAAAACTATAGTCATAATGTCGAAATGCATAAAAATACACAGTAACTGCTTAATAATGTCAAAAAAAAACGTAAAAAATATTACAAGGTGACTAGTTGAAAATCTTGAAAATATATTCAAGGCAAATAATATTTCAGGGTCAAAGGCCAAATATATCTTAGACTTATTACTCGTATCCTTAGATGTAAAGTTTATGTATTTGTCAGTAGGACTTAATATATTGTACAACTGAATCAATGTTTAAAATTCTTTCAAGCTATCTACTGATAGCTTTTATTCCTCATGGACACGCTATATTTTATTGTAATATTACAAATTTTTTTATAAAGGTGATGTCATCTTTTGTACGGGAGGTAGTTTCGCATTTTTTTTCCACTAATGTAATTTATACTGCTGTGTAGTATAAAAAAAATTGGTATAAACCAGTATTGAAAAAAATAATTTGCACCGCTATTTGTCTGTGATATTGATTAAATTAAAGAAGTAAACTGGCAATATTAATACAAGTCAGAAAACGCTATTCATTCTATAATATAATTTATATTTGACGTAACAGCCGAAACCACTTTTGAGATTAACATTTTTAAATCACCGCGTGGAGCAGCTAGTCAAAGAAAAAATGCCCTAAAAGATGCCCTAACAAAAACTTATAAAAAATCTATGACTGTTGCGTCTATTCAACTAGTCACCCTGTGTTTTAAAATTGTAAAATAATATATTTCGTCATAATTATGGCACAAAATTATAAAACTGTGAGGTGCCTTACTTGTCAAAGAGACTACAAAATCAAATTAACATTAACTATTGTAATATAAAAAAACTTAACATACTATAATTTTCGTTTTGAACTACTGTCGGTGTATTCATTCGTCAACTGAAAGTAAGAAATTAAATTATAATTTATTTGTTGACCAAGCGAACGTAACGTCTCTACTTCGAGTCTGGAAAAATGCTTTTTCGTCTGTCAGTCTGTATGTATGGATGTTTGTTCGCAGAAATAAAGTACTCGCGTATTGGTCGTAGGTTCAAACCAATCTTGACGAAACTAGGTTTATGAGTTCTACAATTTTCTTGATTTTTTGTAGTCGTCGGGGATTTTCTTATTACTTACGTCATTACATCGCCTCGTTCATACTAGTATATACAACGTGTAACTGAAAGGCGTGACAAACCTTAACGGTGTTAGTCAACACGTCAAAGTGAACCCACAATATTTAGCAAAAATCATGAAATAAATATTACGTCCTCCGTACAACTTCACCGATCACATGACCAATTATTGTATGACGAAAATATTATTATTTTTAATTTTTGAAAAAATATGTTCTGCAATTGTTTCACTCTGATGTGTAGACTAACACCGTTAAGTATTGTCACACCGGTCTGTTAATTATAATGAAGTCATCAAGTCCCTCGGGCACAAAATCTCGTTTTTATAAAAAGATTGATAGTTGGTGTGTTAGTTGCACGGTTGGCACGATAGTTGACCGATTAGTTGCACAACCAGTTGACGGATTTCTCAGAAATTGTACAATACTTACTTCACTTCATCGCCATGTTGTTATATATATCGAAGTCATCGAGTCCCTCCGGCTCGAACGCTCGTATTTGTTCGAACAGCTCGCTGTCCATGAAGCTGTCAGCCTGCGCGGGAGTCGACGCGCCGAAGTAGCTGTTCGTTTGACGATATGTTGGCAGCCCGGTTGGTTGTGGATTTGACGGGTTGGTTGCGTGGTAGATCGGTTGGTTATGAAGTTTACGGGTTGGTTGCGCGGTAGATCGGTTGGTTTTGGAGTTTACAGGTTGGTTGCTCGGTATATCGGTTGGTTTTGGAGTTTACGGGTTGTTTGCGCAATAGATCGGTTTTATTTTGGAGTTGGAGGGGTGGTTGCGAGATAGATCGGTTGGTTGTTAGATTGACGAATTGGTTTGTTTGATTTTGTGAGTGTTCAAATTAGTGATCGTGATTGGTAAGAAATTAAGAAATTATATTTCATAATTTAAATAAGTTGTTAAATTTAGATGATTTAAAAATTATATTAGTTCGATAATAAGATAGTAATTAAAATAGTTGGAAAGTTTTGAGCGGATTGTTATATAATTTATTTTTACGAGTTTATGTTTTATTTGTGGATTACAATCATTAGATTTGTTTAGTTTTTTTGTTATTATTATTATTTGATTTAATGTATTTTTTTATTTGTTTGTTTTTTAGTTCATTGGTAATTTCATGATAATCCACGTGTTTCGTATTTAAAAGCGATTCGTATGAATGGATGTTAGTTATATTGATCGGCCGGTTGTGATGTAGATTCATTGGTTATTGGTTGCATTTGTTTTTTTTTCAGTTATATAAGTTTTAAAGTTAGTTGTAGTTTAGTTAGTTACATATTATAATTATATTTTCCGGCGTATTGTGTTGTGATGGAGTTATAGATTTTTGTTTTTCATTTCACCGCAGCGATTCGTCGTAGAAGTGATCGGGAAAGAAAGAGAAAATGCAACACGTTAGACAAGACGGTCGTTGACAAATTACAAAAATTAAGTAATTTTGAAAAATAAAACAACAATAATATAAACCTACAACTTTTACCGTCGCCAAAAGGCAAGCACAGACCAAAAAACAAAGTTGTAGTTTTACCGCAATTTTACAATTTATTTCAGACTTTAATAAAAAAATATAGTAAAAATAAACAAATAAAATAAACAAATAAAAAACGACCGTCTGTGTTGCATTTTCGCGTTGGGATTTTTTTAAGCGAAAGAATTGTCTTAAATATTAATAAAGATTTGGTTAACCTTATCTTCACGGTAAAACTTTAAGGGCGCACTTAGCATCATCAAGGCTATTTATTTTTCTTATACTTCTATAGACAATTCACTAGAAATAATAACCTATTCCACATGACCGCCAATCAATGAATTTTTTAATGGAAATTTGATCCTATTTCATTGGCATTATTGGCATATACCAAAATCAACTTTAATTTTTATATTTATTTTTATCAGTAACTTTTTTATATAATATAAGTGTTTTGTAATAATAATAGTTCTTAATTTATTTTAAATTATTTCCTCCATCATTAAGACAATTCTCTCGTACCAATAAATAAATAAGACTATATTCCTTTGTCACATTTATATAATTGCATTACAAATAGTTAGAAACATACACGACACGTATTCAACATTGTCATGTGTAAAGATTGGATCTTATAACATATAATGTTTGATGATTATTCATAATAAATATGATTGATACAAAATTAGATGCACTAGGCCAACTTAACCCGCGGCAACGGAATTAGTCGACTGATATAATGATGCACTAGGCCAACTTAACCCACGGCAACGGAATTAGTCGACTGATATAATGATGCACTAGGCCAACTTAACCCGCGGCAACGGAATTAGTCGACTGATATAATGATGCACTAGGCCAACTCAACCCGCGGCAACGGAATTAGTCGACTGATATAATGATGCACTAGGCCAACTCAACCCGCGGCAACGGAATTAGTCGACTGATATAATGATGCACTAGGCCAACTCAAACCGCGGCAACGGAATTAGTCGACTGATATAATGATGCACTAGGCCAACTCAACCCGCGGCAACGGAATTAGTCGACTGATATAATGATGCACTAGGCCAACTCAACCCGCGAGATCAGTTAACGTTTTTTATACAGATAAATCAAATATAATTATTCATAAATTAAATCCTGAGTTATATACAACGTGTAACAGAAAGGTGTGAATACTTAACGGTGTTAGTCTACACGTCAAAGTGAGCAACATTTTCTAAAATTCTAAATAGAGATTTATTTTCTTCACGTGACCAATTTTTGTAAAATTGGTCACGTGATCGGCGAAGTGTATGGAGGACGCAATTTTATTCTTTTTAATTTCGCTAAATGTTGTTCTACTGTGGGTCCACTTTGACGTGTAGACTAACACCGTTAAGTATTGTCACACCTCTCTGTTACACGTTGTATAAATGTATTTTAAAGAATATAACACATCATAATAGTGTAAATACAGTTTGAATAATCATCAATAATACAACACACTTCATCGTGTATATTATAAACTAAACGATATTTCTAATGAACAAGGGTAGAAAATATCGTTTCGATCAAACAAAGTTTTTGTCTCAGACCATTTTTTTGAAATAGCTTTCGTTTTTAGTAAATTTATACAACTTATACGTTTTTATTTAGAAATATAACGCGTTTTTTATTTATATTGTTTGAGAAAACAGAGCAAGAACACAGTGCGAGACGTGTCATCGTTGAAGACACGAACGACTCATTTCATCCCTGATGAAGTTCACCGAATGTGAACGAAACTATAGTTATATATGGATCGTTACAACAATCAGCTGTACGCGTGAATGACCGTCTTCTTAAACATTACCAACTTATACAGTTATGTTACTTAATTTCATATGATAGTGTCCTGATGGGTGAACGCTCGTCTTTCAAGAAGGTCGTAGGTTGAAATTCCTGTTTGAACTTTGCAACCTCTTGATTCTTTTTGGCTTAAACATGACCGTGCTTGAACATACTTGCCAGACACGGAACTTTTATAAATTACAGAGATAATTTAATATTTTTTGTAACATTAAAAGCACGTCTTTATTTAAATCCTTGCATTACAATGTCTTTGATAATTACGCAAGGATCTAAATAGATTCCACATTTAGAAATGGAATAAAATCACGTTTCAAGATTCCGTTTTATACATTTAACAATTCTTTGACATAAAAACACGCCTTTTTAAATTATTACATTATCATGTATTTAATACGGAATGGAATTATGCAAGGATCTAAATCAATTTAAAATATAGAAATGGGATAAAATGGCGTTCCAGGATTCAGTTACATACGTACAAACGTATAACAAAAATATCACGATAATAAATTTTAAGATAAAACGTTGAATTAGACATCAAGTTAGAATAGTTGGATAATTTTACATATACCAGGTTATCGGTTAGGAGTATTCTAAGCCGATAGGTGGTCACTATATTCATTTTAAGCAACAACTTTTAATATAGGACAAGCTCTGAATTCGTGAAACAAAATTAATTGTACCATAGAAAAGCTTAATCGGTCGTCGACAAAATGTATGAAACATTTAATGGTGGTTTAACGTTTCCTATCGCTCGCCTCGGTAGCTACCACCCTCAGGTTGTAAAATCTGTCGCCAAGCACCTAACGGTGTGTTCCGGCAGCCTTCCTTGAGTGCCAGCGTATTCCAGACTAGGCATGCTCCATCTAGGGCTACAGTATCACTGACTTCCGTGGGAATTGTGTGATCAAATACCTAGCTGTGTAGGATAAAAAAAGGTTTTTTAATGGTATTCAGAGTAGGCCCCATAGTAAAAGTTGTTCCTTAAGATGAGTATATTGGCCCTACTTCGACTTAGTTCACCTCTTACTTATAGCACTTTATTTTGAGATCAAATTCTTTATAAAATGGTCCAAGACAAGTATTATTATAATTTCTACCTAAATAGTCACATCCGTCAATACGTTACAAATGTCTTAAAAACTATTTATAAATTCGTTATTAAGTATAATAATAAACTATATAAATTTAACACCGCCAATAATGAACTTATATTATATAGTATATAAAAGTATAGATAGAGTGCTGGCTCTTATTTTGGTCAGAAAATCAGCATTGCCATTCAACGTGGCAATGCTGCCAGCATTCTTGGAACTTTCCCTTCTATCTGGGGTTTATTATTAGATTGGTTTTTAATTGTGTAATTGACCATATTTTCGTAATAGTGCATATACGAGTATAAAATTATTTATACATATTTATATATAGAAATTAACGTTTATTCTTATCCCACGGGAAATGTAGGAAAAAAGTGTCCTATGGGACAAATATGAAAGTCAATAGAGGGATAAACCTTTAAATTAAATTTTACTTCCGGAATAACAGTAAAAAACATTTCTGAAAAATTCATAAATTGATAGAAATAATAATTTTAGAATATTACTGTAAAGTACAAAGTAAATAATTACTTATTTATATTCTAAAAGTAAAGTTATAATAAAAAAATAAGCCTATATAAAAAGAAAACCCTACTTAAATAACATCTATGTCGTGTAAAAATGTACTTAAGAAATTAAAATTAGCACCGAATTTATACAAAAAAAACCAAGCCTTCAAATATTAAGATAATTATTATTAGTACTGTACAGGGTTATCGGTTAGGGGTATACTTAACCGAAAGGGGGTTACTATACTCATCCTAATGAACAACTTTCACTATGGGACCAACTCTGAATTCGAGAAAAAAACATCAGCTGTTTCATAGTCATCGACGACCGATATACTTTTAGTATAAAACAGATGATTTATTTCTCGAATTCAGTGTTGATCCTAAAGTGAAAGTCCTTTATTAGGGTGAGTAGAGTAACCCCCTTTAGGTTTAGTACACCCCTAACCTATAACCCTGCAATAAGCACGCAACTTCGGAATAATTACAGACACAAATATATTTTTTAACCTAAAAATCTTATATTTTAAAATACTGACAAAAATATTAAGCCTAACTACAACATTCAATTCAAAATTCATTTCACATTTCCGTTTTTCAACTCGACAAAATAATACTTACTAATATTTATTTTTGGTCAAAAATGTCAAAGTTGGCGTCGAAAAACAATACTGATATTAGCATATTTTTTTTTTATAAGAAATATAAAAAAAAAATATGCTTAATTTTAATATTTCTTCACAACATCAACATTCTACCTAACCTAATTAGCAAAGAGAGAGTTTTCATCAAACATATTAATCTCAACCTTCTGTCTGATTTTTGATATAAAATACTACTGAGGATCACCTGGTACGAACTAAAAACACGCATTAGAAAATAAAAAGCCAAAAAAAGGATATTAAAAAATCGCAAATCCCGATACGATAATGGGACAGAGTATTAAAAAAATTAAAATTATCAACGATACTCGTTAAAAATACAATTTTCTAAATCAGTCCAGGCGTTACTGAGAACTCAGGTTACATCAGAACATAGTAGAAGATTCCGCCAAATTCAGAACTTTAATTGAAGTTGATTTATTCATTATTTTTTTTTCAGTGTAGGCTAAAATCAAAGTTGCCATTTATTAGCCTTATGCTTAGTTACACTGTATAATATAAAAAAAAATATATTACATAAGTCAAAACAATAAAACAATTAGATCTTATATTGATTATCAACATAAAGCGGGTCAAAAATATAACTTACAAAATTTGATAATTAAGTATGTTGAAAGAAAAACTTCCCGTATATAAAATCAGATATAAAATTTAAGAAATATGTACGATAGAAAACTCAATGACGGAATTATTTCGTTGCTTATCTATTTTGTGACCTATTAACACCAAATATAAATAAAGTCAAGAGAAAGCGTGACCTTGACAAGATATTGTAATAATTGAACAACAATTCATTAATTTACAATTGAACATTTATCTGCAATCAATTGTATTTTTCACAATAGTTTTATCATCGCATTCTTGAACCGTTTGATATAACAAATTAAATTAAATTTTTGACCTTACCATTTAACTGACTATTAATTTAAAGTAGAAACATCAATTTCATAATTATTCTTATTTTATTAAGCTATTGCATAGCTTTTATCGCGGGTTTTAGGCGCGCGACCGAATCAAGAAATTCCGTATCGAAAATAAACCTAACACTCCTCACGGCACAGAGCAGTGCGGCGTTGTAAGTCGTGCATCGTCTAACGTCGTTTCAGTTCTGCAGACTTCAGCACGGTGTTTGTGTGCGTGCGACTACACGTATGTGTATGCAATAGCTTTACAGCCCACTGTCCAACTGACACGCGTATAATTTTTGATCATGTATCTGTCATTGGTAGAACAATTGTATTTTTACAATTGAACAGTAACCGTCGATCTTAACAATTGAATACTTAACTGACAACTTATTTATAATTGAAACACCAACTTGCTAATTTATTTTATATTATTTGATCATTTATTTTGATTTATATTGATCTAATAATAGTATTTTTATATTTTAACACTATCTGTGGATCTCAACAATTGTATATTCATTGGAAGTGTTTCTAGTAATTAACACCAATAAAATTTATTTAAAGAATTGAATTACAATTAAAAATAACAATATAATTTTAGAACTTACCATTTAACTGACCGACTATTTATTTATAATTTAAACACCAATTGCTAATATATTTCTATTATCTGATCATTTATTTGACTGATATTGATCTAATAATTGAATTTTTATACTTTAACACTAACTGTGGGTCTCGACAATTGTATATTTATTGGAACTTCAATTGTGTTTCTAATAATAAACACCAATTGCTAATACGAGTATTTCTTATTATTTGATCATTTATTTTGATTTATATTGATCTAATAATAGTATTTTTATATTTTAACACTATCTGTGGATCTCAACAATTGTATATTTATTAGAACTTCAATTCAAATGCATTTTTATTTATTTCAATCGGAAACCAATTTTCTGTTAATACAGGGATCATGTTAATTCAATCAGTTAACATTTTACATTAAGTCTTTTTATATGGCAAGTCTCAACTAAATACTAGAAGAAATATATCAATGATTTTAATGCCAATTTATTTTTTCAAATTGTATCAATTATTATTATTATTATTATTATTTTAGTACACACTTTTGAGAAATTAAAAACAGAAAACTTTATAATGCGAACAAACATTAAACAAAAGAAAAACAAATGCATTACAGTGGACCCACATTTTCTATCGTTAAGATGAGTTATATTATCATAAAAAATATTACATTTATGATTTGTTATTGATACATAAATATTTGGAGTAGTTTAGTATAATTATACATAAATAATATTATCAGTCCATATATAAAGGATAAAGTGTACAAGATTTAAGGGACGGTTTATTTGAAACATAAATATATGGACTTAATCGTGAATATATTGAATACATATTAAAATTCCGCATATTTTCATGTAATATAAAATACACATTAAATAAATGCACATATTTTTCATTAATTATATAAATATATATTTTAATTAATTTTAAAAAAGAATACTACATTTTAATTTAATATGATTTCTTTATAAATCTAAGTAATAAAAAATTGGTCGGAATTTTTCTACGAACCCTGATTTGTCGAAACATTTCATTATAATATATAATAGACATAAGTGTATAATTCGGATTGAATTTATTCAATAGAATCGGGCCGGGCCTTACTTTACTTTATTCAATAGAATCGGGCCGGGCCTTACTTTACTTTATACGTTACTTTAACAACATTTCAAATTTTTGACCCCCCATTTTATTACTATAATAGAGAGATAAATAAAAAACAACGTACTCCTATTTTTTATTTAATTCAGAATGTAACAATTACGTTTTTAGAGATTTTAGCAAATCAAAGAAAAGTTCAGCGTAATGTTATTCCCGTCAAAAGCTCGTAAAAAATTATATCATTAATAATCTGTATTTTTGTTGTTTATTTTAGTATGGTTCACAGATGACGGATACAATTATATTTTTTATTGGTGGCATCTGACGATCTTAACATAAATAGAATTTTTTTTTTCAGGTTTATGTAAATAACTCGAAAGAATGTGGATATAAAAACCTGGTATTTTTGTATGAACTTTTCATTGCATTATGTCGAAATAGTTTTTTTTAATTTCCATCACTTTGCAGAAATGAAATGTTGTCAATTCTTTTTCTCAATACGAAAATTCATTACACAAATAATTTTATGAATTAAAATTAAAATTAAATAGACTTTAAAAATCGACTTTAAATCGTTCCAGAGGGCTCATTTTTGCATTTTATTTTGAATTCATCACTCGCCAATGCTGTCACTTACGAACAATACGCAAAAAAGTAACACTTTTGATATTTCAGACCCTTCTCTAAGAATGGTAACAAAATATAATTCACCGGTGAAATCTTCCGCTGGTAAATCTTGTATTCATGCGAGCGATCTCAAAAACAGGACCCCTGAGCGTCTTACATAAAAATCATTACGATTAAAGGTAAATCTTCTGTTTTTGAAGTCAGTCAAAATTCGTTACACATTACTTATAGCTTTTATAATATAAATATATATATATTATTATATATATATATATACATATAAATATATATATTAATAGTTTCAATCAAATATAATTTAGAGCCACAATCGATTAATTTATCACTATTTCGTCCTAAATTAAAAGACAAATTTATAAATTGTATTGATATGTAGCCTTAATACATGCAAAATGCTTCTAAATTGACTTTAGAAAAGTATGCTTATACAAGTTTTTTTTGCTACCGACTTCCAAAACGAAGAGGAAGGGGGGGAGGGGAGGGGGGAGTAGGAAGGGGGAGGGGGAGTAGGGAAGGAGGGAGGGTGAGGGGGAGAGGAGGAGGTTAGGTACTCAATTCGACTGTAATTTTTTTTAAATGTATCTCCTTGATTTCTCGTTAACGGGTGGACAAGCATTTTTAACGTTTTTTTTTTAACAACAAATTAATTTCAGTAAAAAAATTATGTTTGCTCATCTTTAGATTTTATCAAAATCTTGCAATCGGTTAGATTTTTGAGTTAGAAAAGAATTATTAAAAAGTGATTACGGATTTCCATTACGGCAAGAACATAAAAACTTTTTCGGTTATATCGAATTAATAAACTAAACCTCCGATTTTGACAAAATTTAAATGGACTACACGAGAAGTACCTACACTCTTTTTTTCTTAGGAGAATTTTTCGCATCAGTCCAGCTGTCTCCGAGAAATTAGGAAACAAACGTAAACAAAAATAATATACAGTGGAATTGACTACCCCTTCTTTTTCGGAAATCAGTAGAATATAGAGACCTTTGCCCAGAAGTGGAACATTATAATTAAAAAAAAAAAAACAATTAGATATCATCAATAAATTTGTGACAGCCATAATAAAAAGCTAGACAGAAGCTCTTTTGTAAAATGATATGAAGCGATTTCAAAAAATCCGACCGAAAATATTTTACAGCACCGTCTCTAGACGAGTTTAACCTAGATAGGCTATGACCGTCTGCAGATGAAGACAAGTCGAATGACACAAAATACATCAAAAGCGATCTATATCCGTTTAGGCTGTAGAGGCTCACAAAAGCTGGACATATAAATTTTTTGAATTACCTTTAATATCTGTTAGTAATTGTTACTTAGATAATTCAGAAAGCTAGATGAAGGTCTCCGCCGTATATTTTTTTAATCAAAGTTGCGTAGAAGAGTGCCTTTTTTACCCGACTGCGAAAGAAGGAGGGTTCTGTTTTTCGAATGTATGTATGTATGTATATTTGTTTGTCACGCCCTAAAACCTAAACGGCTTGTCATATTTTTATGTGAGTGGTGTCAATAGATTCGTCTTAGTCGTGAGAGTGATACTAGGTAAATCAAATTTAATAAAATAAAATTAAGTATGATACACAGGTGTAACGATTTAGCAGTCGGATTTTTTCGCACTCGCTTCTAACCACTTGTTTCTGTTGTATTTATTATCTGATGTTATAATTTTGATGACAATAGACAACTTTCGTAATACTGATAAGGTGTGGATATTAAATCGTGAAATAAGTCTTTGGAGTGTAAAAAGAAAAATAAATGCGTCAAATAATCTATTTTGTTAGAGTAAATGCCTAATTTGAGAATCGTGCGACACCTTGACATTAGATTATTTATAAGTCTGCATAGAGCTACGAGCTACAAAAACACTACATCAAAAAAAATTGGCTAAGGTAATGTGCGTGAAAACTGCGTAATACGTTTGACGTTGTGTGCGTGTATAATGACACCACATAATGAACGGTTTCAATTAAAATAGGTAGAATGTTATAACTAGAATATACAAAAATAATTGACGCAAAACAAGCCGTCATTATTATCTAAAACATTTTTTTAAATTGATATTTAGATAGCTGGTTTTCAATAATGGATTTTTTTTATTCATATTTATAATTAATTGCATTAAATTCGTCAAATAAACATTGCTGGTTTTAAATAAAGTGTTATATTATCTTAACAAGACAGTAGAGATGAACATTGCTGGTTTTAAATAAAGTGTTATCTTATCTTAACAAGACAGTAGAGATGAACATTGCTGGTTTTAAATAAAGTGTTATCTTATCTTAACAAGACAGTAGAGATGAACATTGCTGGTTTTAAATAAAGTGTTATCTTATCTTAACAAGACAGTAGATATGAACATTGCTGGTTTTAAATAAAGTGTTATCTTATCTTAACAAGACAGTAGAGATGAACATTGCTGGTTTTAAATAAAGTGTTTTCTTATCTTAACAAGACAGTAGAGATGAACATTGCTGGTTTTAAATAAAGTGTTATCTTAACATGACAGTAGAGATGAACGTTTAACCTCTATTATTTTCGTCACATTTGACGTTTTCAGTGTCTATCTAAACATATAAATAATCAATGACATTGTCGTATTTTTGTTATTCTTTTGTTACAATCCTTTATATCATTTAAATTATGTTTCAGTACATTTAGTTTAAATTATTTAATTATAAACTATACATATTCACCAAAAATTTTATTATATATTATAACCGATATATGATAATGATGATAACCGATTTTTACGGTCCTAACTACTGGACCGATTCTGATAAGATGTATACAGGGCAAACTAGGAATTAAAACTTTCAAACAATAAAAATGATTTTCGAAAAATCACTCGACACAGAAATCAAGAGATACAATTTTATAATAAAATACAATAGAATTGGAAACCTTCTTATTTTTTGAAGTCAGTCAAGAATAGTGGAAATTTAATTAATTAATAAGTTATATATAATACTGATAATTTTGTGGCCGGACATTAATAACTTTTTTTATTTCTTATTGTTAATTTATTTAATAATACGATATAATGTACGTAAATCCTTTTTAAAGTTGCAGAATTGTAGTGCTGCAGCTATAATGAGAAAACGGAATGTAAATATTAATTATTATAAGATGTATTAAGTTTTTTTTTTAATTATTTGGAATTAAAAAAATATTATCAAAATTTAGTCTCAGATACGCACAAAGTTATAGGCCAAGTGTGTACTAGCACTGTACATAATGTAACGCGATACTTTCACTATGGGGAGCAACCCGGAATTCGACAGAAAAAGCTCCTGTTCAGTTTCATAAATAAACCTTTCAAGGTAAGGTAAGTTTTACAGGTTCCTTTAAAGGTTGCCTGGAAGAGATCGCTTTAGCGATAAAGCCGCTACTTCTAGCACTACATGTAAAATTATATATTTTTTTGTTTTATGTTTTGTGTGTCTATAATAATCTATCTATCCTTTTAGACAGTCGGGTAAAAAGTTTATCATCGACAAAATGTATGTAGCTATTAATTTGCTCTTGAATCTAGGATTGATCCCATAGTGAAAGTTGTTCGAAATGATGAGTACAGTGACCCCCTTTCGGCTTAGTACACCCCTAACTGATAACGACAGTATGAGATAACTCTATGGTTTCAATACAAGAAACAAAACTTGGTCATTGTGCTCTTAAAATTCTAAAACATTTATACAACGTGTAACAGAAAGGTGTGTCAAACTAAACGGTGTTAGTCTACACGTCAAAAGTGAACCCACAGTAGAACAACATTTAGCGAAATTCGAAAAAAAATTATGCGTCCATACAACTTGATCGATCACGTGACCAATTTATGTATGGAGATTTATTTACGCAGGGTTCACCTTGATGTGTAGACTAACAACGTTCAGTATTCACCTTTCTGTTACACGTTTTATATATATATATATATATAACTTAACATTATTTACTATAAAAAGAATACTTACGCTAACTTATCAGATTCCGAAAAAAAAAATAGTAAAAAAGCACCACTAAAAAATAAAAAACTTAAAAATTAAACTTAATAAAAAATAAAATAACGTAATACCGAGGGATGTGACTATGAAGATTTAATTCAGTACTTTTCTGATGATCAATGGTTGCATCATGTCAATTGCTATCTCTTTTGCACACTCAAAAAATAAAGAGTACGTCTATAAAACAGTATTTTCAAAAGTTAAGTTAAGAATGAATTTATTTTTTTACTTTTTATTTAATAAATGTATTGTATACTAAAAACTACGTATTCCGCCATTTTGTGACGGTGGGCATCTTGGTTATACATTAATACTTAATATATTTAATTTAATGTTATTGTCATTAGAATATAGGTGTTGTACCAAACATCAGATCAATTAGTTAACAGGTAAGCGAATAACTAACAACATTTGATACCCTTAGCCATCGACACCAACGATGCCTTTCAAATTTTCCATGCGAAATTAAAAAAGTTTTATCAAAACTTTTTATAAACGTACATACTCATTTTAAAAACTCGAAAAAACATAAATGCATTGTAAGTCAAAGAAAAAAAATAATATGAATTATCAGTCTATGATCGTCAAAGTCAGAAAAGTACTAAAACCATCAAAATAACTGTCGTGTTTTTCACACAAATTAAAAAAAACTATCGTTAAAAATAAGTAGGTATATAAAAAAAAAACTAAAAACTAAATATTGCGTAGTGTCATGGGATCGCCGATATTGAATTTCAGAAATCAATCATGTACCTATAGGAGAGAGATAAAACTAAAATAAAACTTTACATAAAACACACAAAGAATAACTGCAAAATATAAAACATTGATGAAAAACGCTAATAAAAATAAAGTGGAGTAGAGACAAGGTACAAAGAGAAAGTTTTGGGGAAATGTATCTGAGAAATATTAAACGGAGGAGAGCAGAAAAGAAAAGAGTGGAATAATAAGTAACATAAATATAATATAGTAGTATATATAATAAAGAGGCTAATAACACAAGGGCAGAAGAGATTGAGTTGTAAAAAAAGAGAAAGGAGAAGAGTAGTATATAAAAAAAGCATAAAAGTATAAAAATAGACCAGGATAAAATAGAGTAAAGATGTGTAACAAAGAGTCTTGTGTTCTTAGTCTCTTTTTTTTTATAAAACTCTAAATATAAAAAAGAGGTTACACACACACGGAGAAAGGAACAGCTTAGTATAGAAAATAGTAGAATAGTATGAAAAAGAGAGAACTATAAGAAACAATGGCGTAATATAAAAAAGAAGAGGCTAACTATACAAGGGTAGAGAAGGTGGAGCAGTAAAAAAGAGAAAAGAGAAGAGTAGTATATAAAAAAGTAGAATATTATAAAAAATAGACCAGGATAAAATAGAGTAGAGATGTAAAACAAACAATGGCGTAATATAATATAGGAAGAGGCTAACGATACAAGGGTAGGGAAATCAGGCATATTGTAATTTAGATGACGTAATTCCGGTGAAATTAATCAATTGAGAATAATTATTACTTAAATCGATATAAATTAATATTGTGATTATTTTATGAGGTTTTTTTTTATTTTATAAAAAATAAAAAACCAATTCGTGTCAGTTAATAATTATCATACAAATACTTAATTTCAAAAATACTGTAATTAATGTTGATATTTGTCACGTAACTTTTTTTTGTTATCAATAAATAATTACTATGTAGTAAAGACATTTTTTTTTCACGTCAAGTACTCGACATGTGACATTTATATTTTTTTTTCACGTCAAGTACTCGACAAGTGACATTTATATTTTTTTTTCACGTCAAGTACTCGACAAGTGACATTTATATATTTTTTTCACGTCACGTACTCGACATGTGATATTTATATATTTTTACGTCACATACTTGACATGTGATATTTATTTATTTTTTTCACGTCACGTACTCGACATGTGACATTTATATTTGTTATTAATAAAAACTAACTATGACTGAAATGTAGTAAAGAGGGGAAGGGTAAGGAGTATTGTCGCGATTTTTTTTTTCACGTCACGTACCTGCTCTGTACTGAGGGCGTGTTACGATGCGAGTCGGGCGAGTGCGCGTACGCAGGCGACGCGGACATGTACGGCGGGAGCGTCGTCACTAACACCGGCTTCACGTACCCGTTCTTTAGCATCTCGTTCTCTAAAGAATGAATGTATGAATGGACGATTAACAGACAACTAATGCTTTGAATAGCTTAAACTAGTTAAAATACAAATAGTAAAACTCATGAAATTGCAGTTCTGTAGTGGCGGCCATCTTGGATTTGAAATTACGTGGTGGGTGTGGTGTGGTCGACCATACGATATGGATTTTCATAGTTACATACAAAAAATATTTTTTTTTGTTAGTTATACCCATTTTTCGACTGTACTTGTAATATTGACTTATTTTTTAAATTTCTCTCACGGAATCCAAATTAAAAAATTTACATGTTCGTTGTTCTAGCCAATTTCAGACTGAAAGAACATGTTTTTATTAATTTATTTATTTTTATTTCAAGAATTATACTACATATTAATTGCACTGTCCCATCCAATAGGTTAAAAGGACTTGGACCATGGATGGTACCCCTTTTTATAAACTCAGTGAATATATGTGAATGCAGCTTGTGGAATCATCGTTCTTGTGTAACGAACAACAATTACAAAATATTACTAATAACTGAAGAAATAAGTAATTATTTAAGCAGCTGATCCCAGGATCGATTCCCAGACAGGTCAAAAATTTTGCTGCATAAACATGTGTGTATATCAGTGATCAGGTTAGCAGAGCACAGGCTTTGCCTAGTTTGGGACCTGAACACCTGTGTGGATGTTCTCCCATAACTGGTTTAAAGACTTTTGTTTCCCAAAAGAAATTTACATTTTGCTTAAAGCAAAACTGAGCTTCGACACCATCAAAAATGAGTTATGCATTATTATTTATATTTCTTATTGTTATTCTCACCCGGTTTAGTGTAGTATTTGGAGAAGACGTCATCCTTGGCTATGTTGGGGTAAAGGAACTGCAGCTGGGGCAGGTCCAGCACTCGGTCCGCCAGCGAGCGCAGCATCAGGTCGCGGGAGGTGAACGGCTGCAGGCTGAATACCTCGTTGCCTTCTGCAGGTGCCAGCAATCAATCCATCAATAACAGCACAAGCGGAGAAAATATGCTAGCCTCGGTAGAGGTTGTATATTTGAGCCATTTGGAGTCGAGACTTTAGTGCTGTGGGGACCGGGAGCTCATCTTATTTTACAAAACTTATCGAAGCGTTCTAAAGTTAGGAGAAAATAAAAAAAAGACGCTATGCTCGCTCGGTCAAATATTACCCCTATTCTGGCAGTTCCTAGACATAGTCTATATTATATGGTAAAGAAACTTACCTCCGACCCAGGCGATGGTGATTCCTCCCAGTTCTGAGTCAGAGAACCGCAGCAGGAACGTCCCCGGGGGACAAGCTGACAGCATTTCTTCAGCGCCTTTCTTCTGTATGAAGCCACGGATTAGGCTAAAAAGAAAAAATTCAAACGTCAGTCCCCTCAGTCAGTATTCATTTATTATATCCATAATAAGATAGTGGTAGCCTATACGATATTTTCTCAATATGATGGCATTTTTTACATGTATGTTTGTGTCTGCAGTGTATCGGTGGTATGCCTAGATCTGATGCAGTTGTAGCATTGTGTGACAAATTAAGTGCGTTTTTTTTTCTTTTTTATTAAGTGTATGTACCGTCTTGTATGTCAATTCTAGCATGCCTTGCTTGAAGATATTTTTGTTGTAATTCGAAAGAATTTGGTTTTTTTTCTTACCGATCGCACCAGAGAGTACGCAGATAATCCCTAGTGACCTTGACCACCATGTAGAACCACTCCCAGAAGGTGAAGTTCCTTTCCGGCAGCGCGTCTTTGCAGAACTGCGTCCAGGAGACAGCCATGGCGTTCAGTTCCATGGTGTTGAGGGGCAGACTTGTCCTGGAAAAGCTTTATTGTTGATGAAGCTTGCAGTTTATCAAGCCGCTACTTGGGGTTACCAAATATAGAAATCACACGTTAGAGCCATTTTATCTTCCTTTGACACTTTGAGTAGAGTTGTATATTCAGCCGAACAGCAGAAGCGGCGGAAATATGCTTAGTTTAAAAAAAAATACATTTTTAAGCCTTTTTTTTATCCAACACAGCTAAACATTTGACGGAGCGTTTTATCGATTCGAAGCGAGACCAGAATGACGGTGTTTATTTGACCTAACATTATAAACATTGCCATTCGTCGTTGTGATGTCGCTAGCATTCTAGGCAAACTGTCGTCTGGTGGTAGGTTGGAGCATTTGGATTATCTCTAGATCTTATATGGTCTATAGGATATCCATCTGCTATTTTATCGTCATAGTACTTATTTTTTTCTAAATAAAGACATACAAACCGAACCAGTAACATATTATGCTTATTCGAATACATGGCTTAGTTATGCAATTATGTTGTGGGGAAATTAGTCATTATCTTTTTTTGGCGTCATACGCATAGCGCATGTGCCAGCGTCAAGTCTACCATGTCGACAATGTAATGTTAGTTACCTAAATATCTTCTCAGCCAAGAAGCGCAGATTGTCCTCGGACAGATCTCCGCCGGTGGCTGAGCAGAATTTGATGCGTAAAGTCTCAGCCAGCTGGCCCCAAGTCACCTGCAAATTATTTATTTAAATATAGCTATTATAAATTAACGCGGCAAATCATTTTTAATCTTTTTTTTATAGGTGTCATTTGACTATTGGCATAAATGAAAAAAATTGTGGGCCTCTCACTTGGCCTTGCCTAGTCCCACGTCAGTGTCCCACCGGTAGGTCTCTCAGCTGCACCTAGTGTCCGACACTCACCTTGTCGGGTACATGGAAGGGCACTCGTCCCGGTGCTGAGAAGGCGTTGTCCCACGTCACGGTGGCCCACCCGTGGGGCTCCTGGTTACCGTGGACTATCACCACCACCGGTAGTGATAGGGTCCACACCTGAGAAATAAATGAAAAAACCAATTTAAAATCATGCTATTAATTAGTTGAATAACGTATTTTTGTACCTATTTAACTATATGTGTTTTATAATATTCAAACTGATGTCACACAGACGATTTAGTCTAGTATTGTTGCCCCCACACTTAAGAGCACCATCTCTTACCCTTCTACCCATTCCGGGTCCTTAAGAGTTACCTGTAACGACAGTGCCCATTTCCAACATTGACTGATAATTATAATATTATTCAATTATTCCACTCACAAACTGTCCGTTATTTTCTTTTCTCGTCAAGAATCTTCTAATTTCCCCCCTCGTTCCACTAGTTGCCCACTCTCGTTAACCTAGTCACCCACCCTCGTTCTTCTAGTTACTCAGCCACGTTCCCCTGGTGGCCCACATTCGTTCTCCTTGTTTCCCTAGGTACCCACCGTCGTTTTCCTAGCTTCAATATTTGCCCACCCTCCTTCCCAAGACCCCAAACCTCCTTCCCAAGACCCCAAACCTCCTTCCCCTTGTTCCCCTCTGTATAGTTACCTGGAACACCAGCTCCCCCCCACCGACGTTGAACTGTGACTGGAACAGTAGAGTCAACTTCTCGTCCATAACGCTTTCCGTGCCTTTCTTCTCAGCGCGTTTGATCTTACGCAACTGCATGTTCCTGTCGACAAAAAATATTCGAAATTAATAGAATTTAGAAAAACATGATAATAGTGAACAATTTAAGGACTGAAAGAACGTAAGAATGAATGAATAAACGATTAAACGAACGAAAACATACTGACTGAGGAACGAATGAAATTAAGTGTATTATTTAATTGATTTATTGAAATATCTTAATATATATAAATCTCGTGTCACAATGTTTGTCCTCAATGGACTCCTAAACCACTTAACCGATTATAATAAAATTCGCACACCATGTGCAGTTCGATCCAACTTGAGAGATAGGATAGTTTAAATCTCAAATTATAGTCGCAATTTTAATTTATTGCTAATTATTTGTCTGGTATTATTTGACAGTCACAATTATCTGTTAACTCCAAATGATTCTAACAGATGTCGATACCTTTCGACTGGGTTGAGTAAGTAATCAATAGATGGCGCTGCTATGGTAAATCTTCGAACGTGTCATATAAGCTACATTTTAACAGCATAATTACCACGTGTTGTTGACGCTGTTGTGGCTATAAAATAGCCACAGCAACGCGTGGCCGGGTCAGCTAGTTATTTTATAAATAAATAATTTATGTAAATAATGAATAATACCTGAAGCTAACGCTCAGTTGTCGTGAAGTAGGTTGGTACTCCATGGCCCCCGTGTTGTTCAATATGTCTCCACATTCGACTGGTTGTTTCCCCTTACCGGCGGCTGTTTCGCTTTTCAGCAACAATTGGGCTTGTTGCTCGGAGATTATTACCACCTGGGGGGAAAACTCATCTATTTATATATATATAACAGAGTTAGTCCTGGCTGATAGGATATAAACAATCAACGTAGACCGGCCTAGAAGTGTTTTACAAAAAGTGAGTGAGGCGGACTTATAGCTTGAAGCGATCTCTTCCAGGCAACCATGCACGTAAAATAACATTACAAATATATTAATTATACTTACACTGACTCTAGGCGGTGTCATGTACACATTAAGCTGTCCACCCACCAACAAACGAACTGTCGCTGTGAAGCTGAAATAAAATTCATAAATACTAATAAATTTATATTAATTAAGTTTTTTTTTTTTTTTTTTTTTTTTTTTAGGTATTGTAATAATTTTAAAGGTGTATCTCAATACTTACACCTTATGTATCAATACTAACTTAAGAAGCGACTATGTAATCTGTAAATCTTGGAAGAACAAAATTCGTCCTTAGTTACATTTCAATAATTTAGAAATGAAAATTGTGAAAAAAATAGCAATGTTTACAATAAAATTGGTTTTATAAGTAAACTACTTACAACACACGGGTCGAAAGCTCTCTTTAAATAACTCAAAAACATTTCTTTGTACTTGATGTAGACTTACATTTGTTTTTGCGATATTATTTATAGACGATAAATTTAAACTAGTTACTTATTAGGGTTAGGTTAGATTGTAATAATATCAAGGAAAGACTTTTACGGGATATTCCTTGTGCAATAGGAATAAAATATAAAGATACTTTAAAAGTAGTTTTCATAATATCTAAGGTATAATTCCTTACTGGCGTATCTATAATTGAATTGAATACAGACCATCTTGTACGTTGTAAGGAGGGTAAAAAATTAGGGTATAAGATTTAGCTAAGCAAACAATTTACGGCTATGCTAGGTAACATTACGTAAGCCTGAAACTTGCAGGCTTTGCTTTTGCGGCACAATGTTGCACACTTAGCATGCAAGTTGCTGTATCAGTAAATGCAAATATTAAGTATTGATTAATTTGTATTAATTAATTTATATTAATTAATTTATATTAATTAATTATTGATTAATTTGTATTCATTAATTGTTGATTAATTTGTATTATTGAACTATTGATTAATTTGTGTTAATTAGTTATTGATTAAACTGTATTTATTAATTGCTGATTAATTTGTATTAATCAATATATAAAAATTAACATATATTAATTATGTCATTACTTATCCTAACGTTCTTAAAAATGGCACACTGACATCAATTAATATATATTTCTGTTTTATTAATGACATTTAATTATTTTCACATTTCTAGTTCTTTTTTTATAAAATTATTGTAAATTTTCTTATAGGTTGTCTTAGTTAGGTGTAGTTATTTTTTATATAAGCTGATATATTGATACATACGTGATAATTATTTTTTTTCAGTATAAATCATCTTACCGTGTGTTAGTCTTCATGACTTGCGGCGGTTGTTTCTCTATGACGAACGTTGACGTCACTAGAGTTGACAGGAGACCTGTCACCTGTAAACAAATATTACAAATTAATAAATAAAACAAATAGGCAACAAAAGTATGAAACACAAATTATTGATAACAACAAAAAACAAACAGTTATTATGTATAACTAGCTGTCCCGGCGCACTTCGTACCGCCTAACAGTTACTTATGTTTCTCACAATTTCAACCTTCCCTGAATTATGACAACCATTTCAAGAATAAAATCAGATTAATCGGTCCAGCCGTTTTCGAGTTTTAGCGAGACAAACGAACAGCAATTGACTTGGCTAATTTTATTATTATTATCATCTTATATATAAAATAAGACTAAATAATAAATAAATTCGAAAACTGTTGGGCCTATTTAGCTGATTATAGCCGTAAAATGTTAATCTCGTACAAAGCTAGCATAAAAATAACAAACGAAGAACAAAAACACATATAATTGACGACAACATTACGAGCTTTGTACGAGAATAACATTACTCCGAACTTTACTTAGGTTTAGAAAAATCTCTAAAAATTTAATTATTACATTGTGTGAGTAAAATAAAAAACAGGGATACGTTATTTTTACTTGATCTTTACATTATGTTATATTACTCCTAAATTAATTATAAAGGTATTATTAATTATATTACTCCTAATCAAATATTCGTGTAGTTTAGTCCAGAAGTTGGTTAAACTGTGTATAATGAAGAAAGTACGTTGTTTTTACGTAAAATTCATAATCCGAATCAAAATAGATTAAACCGGTAGTTTTAGGACTGCATGTCTACACGTAGACTAGGCGATGGCCAAACTCAAGAACGCGCTCACGTATACAAATCAAATGTTTAGTCTTTGTTCGTACTATTCAGTAGATGGTTTATGTGAAGTTTGCACAGAGTCGGTCGAGCTGTTCTACATTTATCACATTTTTATTATTTCACTTTATATGTAGCGAAGCACGTACCCACCCGCTAGTAGGCTATAAAAAATAATCCTAAGTTTTGAAGTCGGTTAAACTAAATTA
Organism: Ligdia adustata; assembly: GCA_947049295.1. Taxonomy (NCBI): domain Eukaryota; kingdom Metazoa; phylum Arthropoda; class Insecta; order Lepidoptera; family Geometridae; genus Ligdia; species Ligdia adustata. The sequence goes on along the minus strand of OX346242.1, from coordinate 5,598,292 downwards.
CCTGTTTGCTCATCTCGTCGAGCATTTCAGCCAGATGTGGTTGACGCAATTCCACGACAGTCTTGGTGTTGATCCGGGCAACGTTGTTCACCTGGCAATACAAACAAACATATATATGAACAACGTGTAAAGGGTTTCTAAGTCATCAGAAAAAAAGTACAGCATTACTTTCCAGTAATTGTGTAATCTATAATATAAAAGCGACGGTTATTCTTTATTATCCCTGAGGATTCAAAGAAGGGATCAAATTTGATATTAGTCCGATTGCGATGAAATTTTAGATCTGGGGGTTTTTAAGGACTATATGACATATGATTCTAATTCCGAGAAAAGTTTTTGGACTTTCTTTTTTTTTAACCATCCATACATATTTTCGAGTTCATAAGTGACTTAAGCGAGGCCGTAGGCCGAGCTCATTGACGAGCGAGGTGTCGGAGTGAGGCCGAAGGCCGAGCGACGGTACCTTGCGAGTTCTCAAGTAACTGAAGCGAGGCCGTAGGCCGATCTATCCTTTGACGAGCAAGATGGAGGCCGAGCTATGACACCTTGCGAGTACTCGAGTAGCTCAAGCGAGGCCTTAGGCAGAGCTAATCGTTGACGAGCAAGGTGTAAAGTAAATTAAAGTAAAGTAATATTTATTGACCTTTAAATAACGTTCGTTACAGGCAAGTCTTATTACATTTGAATTAATAATTACTTAAAAAATTTACTTACAAATCTCATTTATATACGATGACTTAATATTAGTTGTTAGTTGAATAGTTCTCTTGACAAATATTTACATTATGATTGCTTTGTTTAGTTATGATGATTCTACAAGCTGCATTGACATATATTCTCTGAGTTTATAAAAAGTGAGTCCGCAGGCCGAACTACAGTGTCCGACAGTAAATCATACAAAAATTAAATACTGTTTGATTATCGCGGGCCCGTTGCCGTCCGTACAATGATTAATGGTTTTCATACTTTCATACAAAAATATTTCTTTGGTAAGTCTTACCGAGTTTTCGACTGGACTCAAAAAGTTTGACTTATTTTTTTAACTGAATTAAATTTATCCACCTATTTTGAACTGAATTTCAGTTTCTCTCACAGAATCCAAATTTAAATTTTTTTAATTTCGATTTCCACCCAACCTCGGACTGAATTGGAGAAATCTACGACGTTTCTTAATCAATTTCAAAGTTTTAAAGATTACAACTGCAAATTAAATGTACTGTCCCAACCCTATAGGTAAAGGGTTACGATGATAAACGCGGGCCGCGCAGCCACGCTAATACTATTCTATAATATAAAAGAGAATTGCTGCAGCTGAGCCGATTTTGCTAATTCTTTTTTTAAACATTCCTTAAAGTACGAGGATGGTTCTTAACAAGAGAAATTTTAAAATTGTTTAATGAAAAGATCTAAAAACAACACTTTTCTATACTCCCATACAATCGATTCGTGATAATACTTAAAAGTCAATTTGTACTGTAACACCACACCATAAAGTGTAAGTGTTAGTGGAGAGGTTCCGGGAAGGTGAAACAATTGAGTGACGTTAGTATCGTATAAATATTAATGTCAATATACGATGGTAACATTAGTCCAAAAGAATCGACTGTTAGGCGGTACGAAGTTCGCCGCGTCAGCTAGTAATTCAATATTTGTGTTTATAGCAACGAATACGTTGAATTTCTTTGCATTCAATATTAATGTCGAATCTTCCAACTAGATGGCGCTGTTAGGTCTTAAAACACGCAAACGGTTTTCACTCATCTCTACATGTGTGTAATTTGTAAGTTCGCATCACATATGTCAACGTCAATGTTACTTTTATAAAAAACGATTTTTGAAAAGTGGTTAACTTTTTATTAACCACTTCTAATAGCAAAGTTCTACAAAAGCAGGTGTAAATTTAATATTTCAGTAAATTCGATTTAAAATGGCCGAGTGTTTTTTTTTTTTGGTGAGATAGGCTTACGTTTGGCCGCAACTCACCTGATGTGAAGCGACGATACGGCCTAAGATGGGGCACGCTTGCCTAAAAGAAACCGATTCACTCGCGACTTGAAAATACCCAGATTATAGTTATCAGGAAATAGAGAAGCCGGCAACGAGTGCCACAATCTAGCAGTTCGCACAATAAAAGTAGTCGCAAAGCGTTTTGTGCGAGCCTTGGGAACTTATACCGTGATAAAAATTTAAATGGATACTTAGGAGACAACAACAAAATTACAGATAATTAATGACATCATTTTTTACGAGCTTTTGACGAAAATAACATTATTCGAAACTTTACTTAACATTTTCAAAAAACGTAATTATTACATCCTAAATAAAATAAAATATAGGGATACATTATTTTTCATTTATCTTTCCATTATGGTTATAAAAATTGGGGATCAAAAATTTTTATATGTCGTCAATTGACGAAAATCTCGATGAAAATACACAAAAAAAATCGAGTACCTCCAAATTTTTGGAAGTCTGTAGTGTATTATGGCCTACGCCCTCTTGATACGGGAGACCCGAGCCCAACAATGGGACGCATTTAGTCCAATACATGACAGTTTGGTTATGTTCTGTTATGATATCCTCACCTGTTGTCTGGTTGACCAGATTAAGTCCGCCAACAGCTCGCACCACTCCTGTATGGTGTTCAAGTTGGACTGCATGGGGACTCCATTGCCGCTAAGTTGCTGCTCGCGTTTCCATCTGCAATTTGTTATTTGAAGTTTGACAGCTAGCTGTTTTTATGGCGTCATACGATCAGTAAATTCGCCAGTGTCAAATACAGAAATTGAGACAAAACAAGTGGCTAAAAGTGACTTCGAAACACCCGAACGATCATTAGAGACACGTATGTTACAAGTGAAATCGCGGGATGCAGCCTGTATAGCCTATGACCATCAGCAGGTGGAAACGAATCTATTGACACCACTCACATAAAAATACGACAAGCCGTTTAGGCTCTAGGGCGTGACAAACGAATATACATTACACTAATATTCTAAATTCGAAAGTTTATATGTGCGTGTATGTGTGTTTGTTCCTCCTTCACGCTTAAACGGCTGAACAGATTTGGATGAAATTTGTCAAGGAGATAGCTTATATCCTAGATCAAATATATAAATCACATTGGCCACTTTTTATCCCGGAAAATTGAAGTGTTCCCATGGGATGATCAAATATCAACCGCGGGTAAGGCCTAGGGGCACAGCTAGTACAGAATTATTCCAAGCGTGTCAGCAAAAAAAGAACGCTAGACTCTAGACTAACTGCGATAAAGTCATGTTGCTATTATTGCAGCATTGGAAGACAGTTTTTCGAAGAAAAAGAATCGCTTCGGAAGGAAATGATTGCTTTTTAGCGATAAGATCGCCTTTTGTGACATGTTATTTGTTTTTTTTTTATTCTTTGCGTTTTTTTTTTGTGGTGACAATAAAGAATTATTGTATTGGATTGTTTTTGTGAGTTCTTTACTTTTACAGCCAGAACAAACATATGTTGAGATTCTCTTTGTTTTATTTATACATGGCGTCATATCATTAGTATTACCATAGTAGATTAAAGATGAAATGTGACCTATTTTCGATGAAATGTAACGACTAGCAGGATAAAAAGTGACTTACTATCTGGATGAAAGAGGACTTATTATCAGGATGAAGTGCTCTACTATCGAGATGAAATGTGACCTATTTTCGATGAAATGTAACGACTAGCAGGATAAAAAGTGACTTACTATCTGGATGAAAGACGACTTATTATCAGGATGAAGTGCTCTACTATCGAGATGAAATGTGACCTATTTTCGATGAAATGTAACGACTAGCAGGATAAAAAGTGACTTACTATCTGGATGAAAGACGACTTATTATCAGGATGAAGTGCTCTACTATCGAGATGAAATGTGACCTATTTTCGATGAAATGTTACGAATAGCAGGATAAAAAGTGACTTAGTATCTGGATGAAAGACGACTTATTATCAGGATGAAGTGCTCTACCATCAGGATGAAAAGTGACCTATTTTCGATGAAATGTAACGACTATCAGGATAAAAAATGACCTGCTATCGGGATGAAAGACGACTTATTATCGGGATGAAATGTGACCTTGTATCGGGATAAGTCATGGCTTACTTAATAAGCTCCTCGTCAAGCACTTGACTCTGAAGTTGCCGCAAGTTGGCGATGTTCTCCTTCATGTGGTCAACCAGCTCCATTTGGGACTGACTGATTTGAGCCACCTGGAATTTACATACAGGGTTATTTGAGATTATTTTTTTATCCTACATGTTTTTACTCTCGCACGGCAATCGAAAAGAAATATTTAATGTTTAAGATAAAAAATTAAAGAAAATAAAAAGGTTTTTTTTTATCGGTTTAGCCGTCTATATGATAACTGGCAAAAAAAATAAAAAAATAAACAGTGGAGTGGAGTACCTCTTCCTTTTATGGGAGTCGGTAAATAAAAATTAGTAACTAATAAATAATATTCGGTTTTTCACTGAAGTATTCTTTGCTGGTATTTTTTTTTAAAGACAATAAATAGGCAAATGCATTTATTATCAAAAAAAAAAACAAAATGACTAACTACAACAACAAAAACAATTACAGCAGAAAGATTACCTATACACTATTTAAGATGTACAGGTAATACAAATGCTCCACTACCAGGGGGCAGCGTGCCCAGATTGCTAGCCGCATTACCACGCTAATAAAGACAACAAATAGACTTCCACTTGACCTCAACTAGCTTGATATAACGCGACGATGCGGCCTAGAATGTAGCACGCTTGCCTAGAAGAAACTGATTCACTCGCGATTTGAAAAGACCGAAATTATACGCATCGGTAAATAGAAAACTCGGCAGCGAATTCCACAACCTGGCAATTAGCACAATAAAGGTAAACGCGAAGTGTTTATGATTTTAAGGTAAGATAAGGACTCTTTATTAAAAAAAAACCGTTAAACAATAAATAAATAAAACAAATAAAAGCTTACAAATATATACTAGGTTTTCTAATGGCGGCCTTATCGCTTTAAGCAATCTCTTCCAGGCAACCATGCACGTAAATGAATATTATAAAATTAGTGAGGCATTAAAACATTACATTGAAACTAATTTAATGAATGAACAAATAATAAATAAACTATACATACATATGGATACACAGATACATACGATACAAATTAGGAGCACGCGGGATCGCTATTAGCGATAAGGCCGCCGCTTGTTGCACATAATCACAAGTTTTATTAAGTTTATTTTATTATATATATATGCATACAATAAAGAGTTTTCTATATATCGTGGAAATACATAAATACGTCACTAATAAAAACAAGAACACACAAACTTTAATGCTGTAGTGTACTATGACACGATGCATAAATACATAAGCTACAAATACAAAAAATAAAACAAAGAATTGAGAATCTCCTATTCATTATAAATCGATGAAATTATTTGTTTAATCTATTATCTTTTATTTTCTTTATAGTTCATACAACGTGTAGCAGAAAGGTGTGACAATAGTTAACGGTGTTAGTCTACACGTCAAGGTGAACACACGGTAAAAGAAAAATATACTAAATCAAAAAAAAATAGAGGCACCATACTAAAATAGGTCACGCGATCGACCTAATTGTATGGCAGGCGCAATTTATTTTTAATTTTGCTAATTGTTGTTCTACTGTGGGTTCACTGTGACGTGTAGACTAACACCGTTAAGGATTGTCACACCTTTCTGTTACACGTTTTATACATGTTTTATATATGTGTACATATATTTACCAGCACGTTAAGTTTCCTCTCGGTTTCCTCTATCTGCGAGCGGAGGCAGGCCACCAAGTCGCGTCTTTCGTTAGTCATAGATTGCTGAAGGTAGTTCATATGACCTGAAATTAATTATGCAATATTAAATAACACAATCATAGGTTTTTGAAAACGTCAACAAGACGCGCTACAGGTAGATACATAAAAAAAGAAGTTAATAATTAAAATAGAAAAGGTGTTGAGTCAGACACTGAAAACAAAAATTGATGAGGTGTGGATGTGGTGAGGAGGAACGCTGATATAAGAACAAGGCGATAAAATACTAGATATTATCATGCTGACATCAAAACAAGGAGGTACAACACTAGATATTCTCAAGCAGACATCAGAACAAGGCGTTAAAATGCTAGATATTCTTTAGCAGACATCAGAACAAGGCGTAAAACACTAGATTTTCTCAAGCAGACATCAGAACAAGGCGTAAAAATACTAGATATTCTCATGCTGACATCAAAACAAGGCGGTAAAACACTAGATATTCTCTAGCAGACATCAGAACAAGGCGTAAAAATACTAGATATTCTCATGCTGACATCAAAACAAGGAGGTAAAACACTAGATATTCTCAAGCAGACATCAGAACAAGGCGTTAAAATGCTCGATATTCTCATGCTGGCATCAAAACAAGGCGGTAAAACACTAGATATTCTCAAGCAGACATCAAAACAAGGCGTTAAAATACTAGATATTCTCATGCTGACATCAAAACAAGGCGGTAAAACACTAGATATTCTCTAGCAGACATCATAACAAGGCGTAAAAATACTAGATATTCTTTAGCAGACATCAGAACAAGGCGTAAAAATACTAGATATTCTCATGCTGACATCAAAACAAGGCGGTAAAACACTAGATATTATTTTAACAACATGTTATATAGAATGTATGTAACGTTACCTTTGTTCTTCAAACACTCGTGGTATTGTAGAGAGAACGCTTCGATGTTGGCTTGCAGGCTTCGAATCTCTTCACCGGCCATATTCACTTTCTGTCTCACCGTTTGCAGACCAGTTATCAACTGTAAAGCAAACATATTAATGTTACGACCGTGCCATATGTCTCACAGAATACGCATTAGTTAATTTTTTTTTAAATTTTGTTGTACCCAGCGTCACTCTCACGACTAAGGCGAATCTATTGTCACCACTCACATAAAAAATACGACAAGCCGTTTAGACTCTAGAGCGTGACAAACAAATATACATACATAAATACTACTCATATACCATCTTTTTGTTTCTTTTTTATTGGTACACCACCGACGTTACTGTTTGCACTTAGTCCGATCCATCCAAACGTTGTCTGGAAGAAATCGCTTTAGGCGATAAAGCCGCTCAATGTACTACCACTGTTTTGTTTATAATATTTATTGCTGTATTGGTATTTGGTGTGAAATAAAGATTTTTTTATTGTACTGTATTGTATTGTAGTGTACACTCAAAAAACAAAACAATCCTTCTTTAGCAGTCGAATAAAAGAAAAAGATATCTCTATTCCAATAAAAGTAAACTAGATGGCGCTGTGATAAATAGTTACAACGTATTTTAGTAACTGGTACCTCGCTATACTTCCTCTCTGTGTGCGGCGCGGCGCAGTCGTACTGCGCGCCCATAGCGCCCTGAATGACTTCCATCTCTAGCGCCAGACAGCGACGCATGTACTGGTACAGGTCTTGTGGGGCGTGACTGGAATGAAACATAAGCACTTTATCAGCTATACCACAGTGAACGAGTTAAAGAGTGAAGGAATGAATGAGTGAACGAGACAAAGAGTATATGAGTGAACGAGACAAAGAGTATATGAATGAATGCGTGAACGAGACAAAGAGTATAAGATAGAATGTGTAAACGAGTAAAATAGTGATGGAATGAATGAGTAAACCAGTCAAAAAGTGAAGGAATTATTGAGAGACGGAAATAAAGAGTGAAGGAATGAATGGGCGAAAGAGTCAGAGTGAAGGAATGATTGAGAGACCCAGATAATGAGTGAAGGAATGAATGGGCGAACGAGTCAGAGTGAAGGAATAATTGAATGAACGATACAGATAGTGAAGGAATGAGTGAATGAGTCAAATAGTGAAGGAATGAATGAGTGAATGAGTCAAAGAGAGAAGCATTGAATGAAAGAACGAGTCATAGAGTGAAATAATGATCGAGTGAACGAGACAAATAGGAGGAATGAGCGAGCGAACGAATCAAAGTGTAAACGAATGAATGGGTGGACGAACCAATGAGGATCGAATAATTAAGTGAACTTGTATTAAAATTACTGCTTTTTTAAGTATAAATTTATTTACGCTTTATTCCTGGTTTTTGATGATATTGTACCAAAATACACATTGAACAAAGGTATCTACGAATTATTGATATTTATATTCAAATTTACTAATTCACCACGGTTTTTTAGTCAAAATCTTTAATACCGGTATTAAAGAAGAAAGAATAACTCATTTTGAATTGAGGACGTTTTCATCCCGTAACATTTTATATTACAGTCGAAGTGCACTCAAGAACAATTTTCTTGGGCAATCTGATCCTAAATGGAATGAATGAACAATTGAACGAACCAGTCTATTATCCTATACTAGTATCTGTCCGGGGCGTTGCCAGCGACAAAATATGTAATATAAAGAAATTTCCAACTTCAAATCCCAATTTGATCCCTCTTAAGCGTTAAAATATCCAAAAATCCTGTCTTAGTACACCCCTACACTCTATAATGAATACTCCTTCCAAAGTTTCAGTTTCTAGGTTCAGCGGTTTAGGCTGTAAAGTCTAAACCGTCCATCACCAGAGAGCAGCGTGTCTAACATGCTAGCAGCATTACCACGCTGAATAGAAACACTTATGAGTTATATAATGTTATAAGAACTATAAAAGTATTTAAATAATTTCTTAATAATTTAAATAATTCATCCATCCTGAGGTTGCCTCGAAGAGATCGCTTTTTAGTGATAAGGTCGCCATCTAGCACTATTTTTTGTAAGATTTATTCTCTTACATTTAACTTATTTCTTATTTTATTACCTGTACTGCAAGTGGAAGTTCTTGGCAGCCTCCAGTAGTTTCATCTTGGTTACGAACATCTCTGGAGACAGCATCAGGTCGGCGTGGCTTTGGATCTCCTGCACCAACTCCTCCACGAAGAACCTCTGCTGCTCCTCCGGCTCCGAAGTCCTGGGGGAAGTTCATATAGTTATATAACAAGGAATTTAACCTAAGACTTAGATATCAATATGTTTTATAGATACGATATAAGCATGATTTAGATATCAATATGTTTTATTGATCAGATATAAGCAAGATGTAGATATCAATATGTTTTATCGATACGATATAAGCAAGACTTAAATATCAATATGTTTTATTGATACGATATAAGCAAGATTTAGATATCAATATGTTTTATTGATCAGATATAAGCAAGATGTAGATATCAATATGTTTTATTGATACGATATAAGCAAGATTTAGATATCAATATGTTTTATTGATCAGATATAAGCAAGATGTAGATATCAATATGTTTTATTGATACTATATAAGCAAGATGTAGATATCAATATGTTTTATCGATACGATATAAGCAAGACTTAAATATCAATATGTTTTATCGATACGATATAAGCAAGATTTAGATATCAATATGTTTTATTGATACGATATAAGCAAGATTTAGATATCAATATGTTTTATTGATCAGATATAAGCAAGATGTAGATATCAATATGTTTTATTGATACGATATAAGCGAGATTTAGATATCAATATGTTTTATTGATCAGATATAAGCAAGATGTAGATATCAATATGTTTTATTGATACGATATAAGCAAGATTTAGATATCAATATGTTTTATTGATCAGATATAAGCAAGATGTAGATATCAACATGTTTTATTGATCAGATATAAGCAAGATGTAGATATCAATATGTTTTATCGATACGATATAAGCAAGACTTAAATATCAATATGTTTTATTGATACGATATAAGCAAGATTTAGATATCAATATGTTTTATTGATCAGATATAAGCAAGATTTAGATATCAATATGTTTTATTGATCAGATATAAGCAAGATTTAGATATCAATATGTTTTATTGATCAGATATAAGCAAGATGTAGATATCAATATGTTTTATCGATACGATATAAGCAAGACTTAAATATCAATATGTTTTATTGATACGATATAAGCAAGATTTAGATATCAATATGTTTTATTGATCAGATATAAGCAAGATGTAGATATCAATATGTTTTATTGATACGATATAAGCAAGATTTAGATATCAATATGTTTTATTGATCAGATATAAGCAAGATGTAGATATCAATATATGTTTTATTGATACGATATAAGCAAGATTTAGATATCAATATGTTTTATTGATCAGATATAAGCAAGATGTAGATATCAATATGTTTTATTGATACGATATAAGCAAGATTTAGATATCAATATGTTTTATTGATCAGATATAAGCAAGATGTAGATATCAATATGTTTTATTGATCAGATATAAGCAAGATGTAGATATCAATATGTTTTATCGATACGATATAAGCAAGACTTAAATATCAATATGTTTTATTGATACGATATAAGCAAGATTTAGATATCAATATGTTTTATTGATCAGATATAAGCAAGATGTAGATATCAATATGTTTTATTGATCAGATATAAGCAAGATGTAGATATCAATATGTTTTATCGATACGATATAAGCAAGACTTAAATATCAATATGTTTTATTGATACGATATAAGCAAGATTTAGATATCAATATGTTTTATTGATCAGATATAAGCAAGATTTAGATATCAATATGTTTTATTGATCAGATATAAGCAAGATTTAGATATCAATATGTTTTATTGATCAGATATAAGCAAGATGTAGATATCAATATGTTTTATCGATACGATATAAGCAAGACTTAAATATCAATATGTTTTATTGATACGATATAAGCAAGATTTAGATATCAATATGTTTTATTGATCAGATATAAGCAAGATGTAGATATCAATATGTTTTATTGATACGATATAAGCAAGATTTAGATATCAATATGTTTTATTGATCAGAATGTAGATATCAATATGTTTTATCGATTCGATATAAGCAAGACTTAAATATCAATATGTTTTATTGATACGATATAAGCAAGATTTAGATATCAATATGTTTTATTGATCAGATATAAGCAAGATGTAGATATCAATATGTTTTATTGATACGATATAAGCAAGATGTAGATATCAATATGTTTTATTGATACGATAAAAGTATTATATGTTTATGTTATGTAGATTTAGTATATGTTTTGTTATATGAAGCAAAGTTCATGTTTTTCAGCTCAAAATTAAGTGGACCTGAACTTATTTCTGTCAATAGTCTCAATCCAAAGGCTGCCTGATATAACTTTAAAATTGGTTCAGAAATCTCAGTCTGGTATCAAACCAAAAAATCTGCCAAGTGCAAGTCGAATTTGCGCCTTAAGGGTTTCGTATCATCATTCATAAAAATGAATCGCTGAATGTGTTGCTAAGCGCAAATCTCGACAGCAACAGAACCGATTTTGCTGATTCTTTTTTAAGAATATTCCTTGAAGTACGAGGATGAGACATTTTTACTTATACACAAAAAATATATTGACATACCATATCCTGCTTTCGATCCACGGCGCGAGGCAGTGACGTACTTCAATGGGAAATATATCTACATATATAGTGCGGACCTATAAACAAAAACATACAAGTTGTTAGAAGCGACTTTAAGAAAATCCTACACCAAAAACTATAGACTATTGTATCTTAACGACAAAAACTTGAGAGGTGTCAAGGGACACCCGGATGTAACGAAGTTCCTAAACATACAAAAATAAGAACAAAAATAATCGTCGCGACACCACACTGTCCAATGCGAAATAGAAAGACGAAACGAAAATAACTGGCTTGCTTTCTATGAGAGAGAGAGAGCACGGCTTACAAATATAGCATACAACTTTTGGTCTTAATTTTTTCATGCAACTATGCAGTATGCGGCCTATATAAGGTGTAACAGAAAGGTGTGACATACTGAAGGGTTTATAACAAATTTTTGCAAAATTCGGGTAAAAATTACTGCGTCCTCCATACAACATGACCGGTCACGCGACCAATTTTTGTATGGAGAGCCTAATAATTTTTTAATAAGATGGTATACAAAGAATATTTAGTGTTTTCCCGCCTCGTCTTGATGTCAGCGTGAGAAATCGAAAAATATTTTTGTTTTTATGGTGTGGTTCCTCCTTACCACCGCCGCACCTCACCTTATTATTTCTCTTTCTCTCAGTATCTGACTTCCTAGACACGTGTTTCGCCATACGTCTCTAAGTTTAGCGGTTTAGACTCTATGTTGATTACTAGCGAATTGACTCAGTCAGTCAGGACTTACTTAATTATATGTTAAAACCAACACTGAGATTTATACTGAGACATAACGAAATATGTATTTCGGGTAAGTGAGACTTTTTGCAACTCTGTCAGAATCCACAGATTCTTGAATAGTATCATAATTTTTTCGTGCTTGAATCGCGTGGAGGTATAGGTATATAGGACAATAATCTGGTGTAGGGTTGCCATCCGTACCGGTACACCGGGTCATGTCACCGGTATCGAACTTCTGTCTCGGTCGTCCCTGTGAATCTTTAAAATGTCCCTGCATTACATTGCAGTACTCCGTACACTTCGAAACGGGAATGATCCGGCAGCGCGAGCGCTGTACAGGTGCGCGGACGGTGGCATTGTTCGCTAACGCAGCGGCAGGCGGGGAGGTAAACCAACCCGCACAACCCTGCCGCCTTTGAGCCATATTAGTGCATGATTAGTAGTAATGTAATTCATGTCTATTTTCTTTTTTCCCTTATTATAAGCTGATTGGGTAAAAAGTAAGATGAATTACGTAATAATGGTAACAAATAAATTATTTTTTAGAGTATAATATCATTAGCAAGCTCCGCCGCAGACGTCACTTAACATCAGGTGAGTTTGTTTTGAAGCAATCAGCAAGACAATCATTCGACAAAATTTAAAATGTCCCACAACATACTTAGGCAACTATGGCAACCCTAATCTAGCGCCAAGTAAAAGTACTGCACATGTTCAATCAGTTGCCCTGACTGAACAGATACTATACATATATGTCTAATACAATAACGTATCTACAATACAATACATACCTTCTGCAAGCTTTCAGGGGGAAGCTGTTGCGCTCTGGCCCACAGCGACATCTTATATCTGAAATAAACATATTATATTACCCTATAAATCTATATATATATATAAAAAAGAAAGTCGTGTTAGTTACACTATTTATAACTCAAGAACGACTGAAACTGATTTGGCTGAAAATTGTTGTTGAGGTAGCTTAGAACCAGGAGAAGGACATAGAATACTTTTTAACCTACTTCAAAAAAAGTAGTTCTAAGTTTGATTTATTTTTAGTAGAACTACGCGGGTGAAACCGCGGGGCACAGCTAGTAAACAATAAAATAACAAGTGGTTAGAAGCGAGCTGCTAAATCTTTAAGCCCGTGAATAATTCTTTATTTCTTTCTATATTGTTGTACCCAGCGTCACTCTCACGACTAAGACGAATCTATTGACACCACTCACATAAAAATACGACAAGAGGTTTAGGCTCTAGGGCGTGACAAAGAGATTTTGTTTTTTTTTTCTATATCTTGTAAGGACTTTTCTCTTGTATATTATTTTGTGCCTGCAATATAGAATTGATTAATCTATCTATGCTGGTGCCAAATTTCATCCAAATTCGTTCAGCCAACACACACAAACTTTCGCTTGTATAATATTACTTCAATGAAATTAATTACTTTCTGAACATTTTTTATTTCATAAAATACTTACTTCTATCTAAAACCAGTTGTTTGAAAATATATGATAACTTCACTTCAGCAACTTTTCTGTGGAAGAAAATTAATAAAATTATTTTCATAAATAGTTTCAGCAAGTCTTCCTTATGGAGGGGGTTGTAGGCTTGCAAAACAAATATTTATTTACCAGTAGCTGTCATAAAAAAATTAAATAAAAAGATTTTTCATAAATATGAACAATCAAACTCTGTTAAAAGCTTATCTTTTTAAAAAATCATCCGTAAGTTAGAGTCTAGAATTTTACATATCAAAATTAAATCATAACAAAGGGTCATTGGTTAGGGGTGTACTAAGCCGAAAGGGAAGAACCAACTTTTACCATAAAACCTTAAATTCAAGAAAAAAATACAGCCATTTCATACATTTTATTGACAAATTATAAACTTTTTTATGGAACAGTTTAAGAATTCAGATTTGGTCTTTTAATCAAAGTTGTTCTTTAGGCTGAGTATAGTGACCCCCTTTCGGCTTATTACACCCCTAACCGATAACCGTGTATAGGCTGAAATCACATACATCAACTGAAACTTGCTCGCTGACAGACTGCAAATTTTTTTAGAAAAATAAAATTATGTAAAAATATCTACCTGATAGATTCCCTAATAATCTGACACTTCAAAAATATCTCATGGTGACAAACAAGGAAAAATAATTCCTTTTTGTCACCTATTTAGTCCTAGAGGGACAGAAAGGAATTTATATTCCTGATCCTGAATCTAGGTGACGAACAGGAATAAATCATAGAATCATAGAATTTATTGACCTTATAACGTTGCATTACACTAGGCAAGTCAAATTACAGAGTTCAATATACGTAGAATTAATAAAATATAATTTACAAACTTGAACTAGATATTAAGCTTAATTTACTAACACTTAAATAAAATGAATGTGCCAGTTCATATACGAGTAAGAAAATACATAGTACAAAATATACAAATTAGCATTCGCCACGTGAAAGACATCAAAGAGAAGGTGAAGATTCTGTTATTCTGAAGACTCAACCATGCCGATGACCAATTAGGAACAGAAGAGTATTTATCCTAATGCTAAAATGGCCCTGGTTAGCAAAAGTCACATCTCACATAGCTTTAATAACTCTTTAAGCTTGAAGATATTTACAAAATCCTCCCTAACACGATCACATTTATTCCAGTAGATCATAGTTGGTACTTCTTTTAAATTGGAACAAAGAAGTACAATCTGAAAATATTCATAAACCACTATCAAGAAGACGCGTTGAGTAGTAACTAGCGCTGAATTACTGAAATATTCTACATAATAAAGTTATATCTACTAAAGAGAGATACTTACAAAAACCTAAATGTGTTTGGTTGTAAGTTTGAAAGGAATAGAATAATTAAATAGACACATTTGACATTATGATAAGAATAACAGTTATAATGGATACAATGAGTCTCTTCAGATTATATACAATGGTAATTTTGCTGTATGGGCGCAAAATAAAAAGTTATTCTGTAACTAAAATCAAAACAAATTTACATTTAATGTATAAACTATCTCTAATTATCACAATTATCATTACTTATATTATTACACTGTATATTTATATATATTTCACTGTGTAAAAAGTTCTATCTAATAAAAAAAAATATCTATCATAGAAAATATCATTACTAGTTGTAACTTTTATGCTTTCAGGTAATTTATTATATAGAATTTATTTAATTTGAATTGGTAGTCACCTATTAGAGACTTGGGGCGATTATCTTCATTCCCTTTATTTATCGCAAATCCTCCAGCCACACCGCTGTATCTTACAATATACTACTTATTAGAAACATTTCGGAAAGGTACAAGCTCTATGGTCATTGAGTAAACCAGAATGTTGAAAATCAACATACTAAATACCTAACTGGCAAAAAAAACATAAAAAAACTAACCAAGGAGATGAGGTTTTATCTAACAGGTTAAGTTAGAGATAACAAATAATAGCAACATATTTGACATATAGAAGAAGTTACTGCTAAGTGCATATTGTATGCAACAAGACTGTCATACCCCATTCCATATTTTGTCATAAAAAGCCCAAAATGTGACTCACAATCAAAAGTATTTGCAAAGCACAAGGAACTGAACACAAAATAAACCTTTGTCCAAATAAATCAACAAGCACATGACTCTGGGCGCATTCGTTGCATAATTATCAGGCTGCAATAACCACTGACTTACCTGTACACTTCACAAGCACGTCATTTTAGCATAATTTATTGAAAACAAGAAACTGCGCGATACAAATGTTTACAAAAGCCAGACTCATGTAATAATTTTAAGTATAGAACAATTCTTTTTTTATTTATATTTGGTGTGACTTGTTTAAGAGCGCAAACTTTTTTCTCACAGGAAGGAGATAGCCCCACGAATTTACCTGTATTGAGCGATGGCCCGTAATTTAATTCCCGTAGCAAATTCTGAGAAATTTGACGTTTACACACACTAACGCGGCACTTACAAACGCACACAACACAAAATATTTAATTTTAGCTGTATCAACAACAATGACCTTTAGTAGAATAATGTTACTTACGTACATCAACGGTAATAATCGCAAATGCACTCCAAATATGGTTTACACTTTTTCTTTTCACATACTTGGTCTTTGTTCTACGAATAAATTGATTAAAATTGATAATGCCGGCGGAATTAATCAAGCACGTAATAGAGAGCGAGCGAGAGAGAATGCTATGAAAGAACAAGATGAAAATGAAATTCAAGGAAATTCGTGCAAAAAACACTGACCTCCCACTCCCAGGAATTCGTTTGACAGATTAGGGATACCATGCCAAGGATTAGAATTCTGCATCCTTTAACACTATTATAATTGTAGAGCTCAAGATATCTCAACAGGCCTTTAAACGATTTAACTCATTTCTAGTGACGATAGAAAGCACTGTGCCAAGCTATAGTAGTATAAAGAAGAACGCAAAAGGGTTAAAATGTAAGAATAAATATACCTAACATTAAAGTATAGACTATGTACATTATACGAGTTTTTGTTTCACGTACATACATGAAGTATTAAGAAAGTTATCACTACGAGAAGTTTAGACCAGCTTTTTTAAGCTGCCGAGCTTCTCGCCAACTTGTGATGACGTCGTAGGTCGAGTAACACGCCCGCGCGCCACTCGCCAGTACTGAATCTCATACAAATAAAGATTCTGTTGCCTAAATAATACTTGTATGCTTCAGATAGTTTGTAGTTATTACTCTTGTTTGTGGATTAATTCGTAAGATTCTTCTATTTTTTAATCAATGTCCACGGAAGGATTCCAGACAGGCCTGACAAACAATCTACTAAGAGTGGATAGCTCGATGATAGCTCAATTTAAAAAAAAATACATATTTTATGGCTACGTAAATTAAAATGAAAAAGTAAGTATGTCTTTAAAGCAATATTTATTATGTACAAATACGATTAAATCTGTAAATTTAATCATATAAATTCACTTAAGTAATCGGCAATATACCGACGTGTCGTTCTATAGTTAGGTACTGCAATATTTTTACAACTGTAAGCAAATGATGAGTATCCACTTGCAAAAAAAAAACGAATGCAAAATTTTTAATCCCGTTTATCATGTTTACTTTTTTTGTTTTGATGTACCCAGAATCACTCTCACGTCTGAGACAAATCTACTGACACTATTTGTATAAAAATACGACAAGCCGTTTAGGCTCTAGGGCGTGCCAAAGAAATATACATACCTTCATACAAAGTTACATGCATACCTACGTATTACATACATACATACATACACTCGAAAATCATAACCCTCCTTCTTTCGCAGTCGGGTCGGTCGGTCGAAAAATAGACAAGCACTCGGCGAAATTAAAATTTGGACAAACTGTTGGACAAACACAGATAAACATATTTCATTAACCAGGATTAGATCAGACAGAAAATTGTATGTATTAACGTAATAATATTTCATTACTTTATGGAATCATAAACATAACTTATATGCTGTAGCTTTTGGTACTGAAATATTATTTTATCTAAAAATACATTATGAATATAAAATTACGAGGATAATAACTATCCTGTCCTTCCTTATGAAATCTGAGCCCGTAATTAAATGAATTAACACAATGACATAGAGAAGCAGGATGTCATATACCTTATTTATATTTCTGATTCCATAGTCGAATGAAATTTTCATTAGGAATTTGTTCAGTATACAACTGCTCAAAGGAGGGCGATGTTTTCCTAAGGTACATATGTTTGTAAGTATATATATTTTTATTAAGGTATGTCTAACACTTGTAACACTTTGTAGCCTAATCCGTAGACTTTATAATGTGCGAGGTGTCTCTTTTTTTTCTATTCGGAGATGGTTGCCTATACAAATTGTATTCCTCAGTTTTACTTCTTAAGTGGTTTACAATTTAGCAATCATGTTTTTTGAAATCGATTTAACTACTTTTTTACTTGTCTCTTTGACTGACGTACGAGTTTTTGTCTCCTATTGCAAACTAGATTTATCGCTACGTAAACTACACTATTGGGGAAAATATCATATACTGGTAACCCCTATTTCCAAGAACCAGCTGCTAAAATGTCACAGTAGCCACAGATAATCAATAACTAATAAAGTTTATGTACGTTCCGTTGCACGATCATGCAAATCTTTCATCTTAACAGTCAATATATATTAAAACCGCGAACGCCGTCAATTATATCCTCTTTGTTTCAGTACTCGACAATTTCGTTAGTCGGTAATAAAAATACAATTTAAAGCACTTGATAAATGTGTTCTTCTTAAAGAGTCTAAAAAAAAAAAACTTTCCGTATCTTTTTTTCCTCATTGGTTTTCGTCTTGTACGGTAATTGTATTTAACAAGCTTACAAGTTATCTGATAAAATAAATATTAATATAACCGACTAAACAAAGTCTTTGAGTTTAAAAGAGCAACAAAGTAACTTAAAAAGGTAGTTAAAAATAAGTATCACACTAGGTTATTTCGATACCGCTGATAAACTCCTTAGCGCTTGACAAGACAGGTGTCAAAGTTGTGAAATTAAAATTCATGGTAAAATTTTAAATGTTAAATTGTCTAAAAATATGGAAAATAATAAAAAAGCAAGTAGAATGTTGTAAGTAAAAAAAAACGTAGTACTTACGATCTGCTGAAATGAATACCAATCCCCACTAACCATTCTAAAATTATAAATGCAAAATTAACTCTGTCCGTATGTACGCCTACTACATTTTCATGCTCAACAAACTGAACCGATTTTCATGAAACTACGTACAAAAGACAAACTAGACCTTGGAAAAAAAACATTTATTGCGAAAAAGGCTTGATCTTGTTCGCATAGAGAATGAAAACATCCAGGCTGAGTCAGGAAAATTCAAGAGCAATATGCAGAAAGCAATAAATCATAATAATAGAAAAAAATCTACTACTTGAATATAATTGGCACATTGTTAAAGTTGTATATACTAGCTGCGCCCCGCGGTATTACCCTCGAAGAGTTGACTATCCCACGGGAACAATTTATTTTTCACAGCACATTCGCTATCGTGGTGTGTTTTATCCAAATCTGTCCAAACGTTTGAACTTGAATGATTTACAAATAAACACAAACTTTCGCCTTATTTAGG
The DNA here is from genome assembly GCA_947049295.1 of Ligdia adustata. Classification (NCBI taxonomy): domain Eukaryota; kingdom Metazoa; phylum Arthropoda; class Insecta; order Lepidoptera; family Geometridae; genus Ligdia; species Ligdia adustata. Next base: position 5,578,894 of record OX346242.1, on the reverse strand, counting down.
AACTAGCTGTTGACTTTGTCAGCGTGTAAGAATTGATAATTTTGAAAAAAATATTGTTTTTATGTGACGTACATATCCAATAATATTTCTAATACCAAGAATATGTGTACAAAGTTTCATGATGATCGTTTAAGTAGTTTTCGCGTGAAAGTGTAACAAACAAGCTCTTACATTAAATATTATATTAGTGGGATTTACCATTATAAGAATTTATCATTTCATAATATTAGTGAGGAAGATGATAAGTTTTTATTGTTGACAGAGATGTAAACTATATAGGACCTTACTCGCAATCGTGGGCTGGTATGAAATATCCGAAGAGATCCAAAGTGGTGAATGTAACTACTAGTAAAATCAATAGTAGGTAATGTGTGAGTTTTTGGTGCTGACACTTCGGCTGTCAACAATCAGTATTGCATTTTATACTCGTTGTCAGGATCGTTTACCATAGAGCCAAGAGGGCCATGGCCAACCAAATGCTGGTTTTCTCCAAACAGCATTGTTTCAAATACAATGTTTTAGCTTTACATGACAGCGGCGGTGTTGCCCGCTACATAAAATGGAATAAGTATAAAATAGTTTTAAACTTTGAAACCCCATTAGACCTCCTCAAGGGTCGAATGCTCTCTTGAATTGAAATGAATCATATAGCCGTTCTTGAGTTATAAATAGTGTAACTAACACGACTTTCTTTTATATAGGTATATAGATTTATATACTAGTAGCCGTCATTGCCCGCAACATAAATATAAAAAAGTTTCTTTCAAACTCCTGGGTTGCATTTCCAAAAATCCTTTCATTGTAAACCCCTATACCCTATAATTAATGCACCATCAAGTCTCTAGATTCAGCAGTTACGGTACTACATTGAAAAAAATAAAATAAAAAAGCTAGCGAACAGTTATGCAGTCAGTCAAGACAACATTTTCATATTTATATTAGACTAGTTGCCCTGGCGAACTAACAGTCGATTCTTTAAGAGTAATGTTACCATCCTATAAATACCTACTGACAAATATTGACATTAATATTTATACGATACTACGAGTACGTCACTCAATAGTTTTGCCTACGCTGAACCTCTCCACTAATACCTAAACATTATAGTATAGTATTGACGTTCAACTTGACTTTTAAGTATTATTACGAATCGATTGTATGAAAAGAGTTGTTATGTATTTTTTCTCTCCGTAAGAACCATTCTCTCACTTAAAGAAATATTCTAAAAAAAGATTAGCTAAATTATTTCAGCTGTCTCGAGGTTTGCGCTTAGCAAATCATTTTTATATTATAGAAGATAGATATATAGACTATAATGATAGTCTATCTATCTTCAAACACACACTATACACCACCATCTCTTTCACACGCAAGTAAATAAGCAGGAAGTTCTACGCGAGCGAACGAGATAACACGAAAATAGCTCTCAGAACTATTTTTTCTTCACATAACCACTTAATTTTTAGATTTAATTTTGTTAATAACAGGTTTTCTGGTCGAAAGACTCCTTCACTACGGAATGTTCAGAGAACGCGCACGTATGTGGGTTCTGATCCAACTGTGCCTCATCTGAAGTACGGACTATTTCCGAAGAAGTCGCTCGCCCGGTAAGATTTTTAAAAACTGGTAATACTAACAAACAGTCCTGTGACTTGTTAAGTTGTTGATCTGCGACTCCTTATGAAGTGCCCGAAATTTAGCTCAGAAATATTCAATTTAGTTGCAGAATTGCAGAAAATTTGTAAAAGTGTAATCCCGAATGATTTCGGGCACTTACAGTATGTTCGAGTCAGGAAAAATATTTTTTCGTCTGTCAATTTGTATGTTTGTATGACAATTTCGTACTCGCTTACAGGTCGTAGTTTCCAACCAATCTTGACAAAACTGGGTTCTAAGAATTATTATAGTTTTTTATTTTCGTGCGATATTACATTGGGAGGGTATTTCTAACAAAATGAGTCCCCCTTGTTCGCTACGGCACTAATATACTGACCGAGTTCAATGATATTTGGTACAAATATACGGAACACAAAATTATGCGATGAATTGGTTTTTTAAAAATTTACCAAAAGCCGTATGTTACCGTACACAGATGACAGTAACAATAATAGTTTTAATTGGAAGCAGCAGACGGTTATAGCATAAATACGAGATTTTTTTCATCATTTCATAGTATTTTTAGTATGAACACTTCATTACATTATCTCGAATTACCATTATTTTAAAAAAAATATAATGATGTGAATTAAATAATAACACTAAATATCACTGCATAATTCATTTATTACAGAAACCAACCACGCATAGCAAACGAAAGACTGGCTCATCGAACTGCAGCTGATGTAAAGCGTGACAATGCCTCGTTGAAAACCAATCGCTGTATTGTCGAAGCAAAGTCCCCAAACATAGAAAGACCCGTCATTGCTGAAGCATCGACTGTGCATAATAATTTGCAAAATCCGTATAACCAAAGTTTGACAAAAGGTATTTATCTACTTTAGCTCCTCTGACAACAGTTTTTGCTTTTTTCAGACTCACACTTCACACTAATATTATAAGGGTGACAGTTTGTATTTATGTGTGTGTGTTTGTTTGTTCCTTCGTCACGCTCAAACGGCTTAACGGATTTGGATGAAATTTGGTACGAATATAGCTTATACTCTGGATTAACACATAGGCTAGATGAAATATCTACCGGGAGTCAACCCCGGTGCGCAGCTAGTAAATAATAAATTTTAAAAATACTGTTTTTTTTTTTTGCTTTTTACGGAATAATGGTTTTTTACTAGTAGTTCCTGCGTACTGTCTACCTCACGAGCCCGATATTAATACCAACTTAAAAAAAACGTCAACATCAACGTCACAAGACCGATTTTTGTAAGTTCAAAAATCTTACTTCCACATGTCAGTACCTACCAAATGTTATCGAAATCAGCCAATAAGTGACCAAACTTTCTTCTTTTGGAAGAAATATCGCCTCAATCGACAATTCACGACGATTGCTCACTTTCGAGCGAGCGCTTGAAGAGTCAACATCTCCTAAGGATGCGTTGTACTAAGGCGAAACACGTGTCGGGGAAGTCAGGTATTAAGAAAAATATAAATAATAAGGTGAGGTGTGGAGGTGGTGATCAAGAACCACACCATAAAAAATATAATTTTCGCTAACATCAAAACAAAGCGGGAAAACACTAGCTATTCTCTAAGAAACGTCTTATTATAAAAATTATATTTATAGCTGCTCCCATACAACAAACGTGATTAATTTGCCGTTTTTGCTAGATAATGAAACCCTTTGTGCGCGAGTCCGATTCGTACGTGGCTGTTTATTTTTATTTTGTGTAATCTCTTGTCTAAATTTTTTTATATTGCTATAAACTTTTAAATAATTTCAGGGGAACTGGATGCTAGTCCAACATTCGTGTTTCGGCCACTGAAATACCGTGACTTGTACGTGCTGACTGTCTCCACTAGCAATCATCTTGACATCAAGCCACGTCTGCAACTCTATAGGAAATAATAAAACAGTGATAAACTTGACGCTGGCAAACATACAAATCGTATGGTGGCATATATTAAAAGAAGAAAGAACAGTGACGTACCACAATAGTTGTATTTTAATTTTTACCATAGAAAGAGAAAGTAATAGACGACGGGTCACAGGGTTCAGTAAATAAAGTCATGCCAAAAGTGTTGGCAAAAAAGGACAATCAATACTAGCTATGCCTGCTATGGTGATAATTGTAACTACTGCAGTAGCTACGAGAGAAAATTTCTTCGATTTTACCGTTACAGCAACTGAAACCATATCGCACGAGATGGCATGTACCCATTGCGTAGACAAAGAAAGAAATAGACAACGGGTATATAAAAACTCTATTGCCTCTAAGGTTTTGCTGTTTAATTTCTTTTTGTAATCTGTGTTACGAAACAACAATTCCTGATTCTTTATTACGACTTGATGTTTAGTTTTTTCAATTGATTATTTTATAACTTGAAAATTGAAACAAATTGAGAACTGACACAATACACAGAGTATGATAGCCAATAAATAAACTGCTGACTGATTGACTTTCACAGACTAGAGAACGTGGGGCGTTTAATCTGTGCTCTTAACTTGTAATTAGGTTGCTTGGTTTGATTAGGTATTGATCGTACCCAGGGGTGCGTTCTGTGACTACACTCTAGGTGCAACTATTCGCTCTTCTCGTGTTCGCGGCCTCAGTGTAAATAACAACTTACATGCTACTAACGCGCTCGGAGCGTCCGTTAAGTGCAACTATTTAACGATTAAAATAGCTCGGTAAAAACACTCGGACGTGTATCTGGCAAGTGAAAATACATGGATATAGCAATAAAAGCTATTTTCCGGTAAAGTACGAGGTTGAATTGCTGTCAGTATAAATATTATACTAACGCGTTCCGTACTCATGGGCTGGGTTAATAATAACCAAACAACTACACCCTGAGGCATGGAACGCACCCCAATAGGTATCTTCCTATAATTTTAGTTTGTGGTGTTATGTAGACTTTGTAGTATTGATATCGGAGACGTCTAAAGATTATGAAAGGTAGAAAAGAGTATTTATTTAAATAATCTTCGATGTGGATCTTGGTAATAATTGCCACGCGGAGTTGAGTTCCTAGAAAAAATCATATGTTTGTATGTCCAAGGATTAGTAATAATATTTTTACCAAGAATAGTTCCCACTGCCATTAAGATTCCTATTGCGTTGTTTGAAATTTTGCGGACATTGGCAGCAGAAGCAGCTTTAACCAAGACTAATCTAATGAATTTAGTAATAAGTATATTCTTTAATCCATAGGAATTCTATTTTATTCTCAAAAATCAAAGTAAATTATATGAAACCCAGTCCAATAGGTACATACGAAGGAGTGCAAAATGATTATTAATTGGTAAGTTTTATATTTTTTCGTTACAATACGATATATCTTTATTATAAATCCAAAAAATTTATTCAGCAAAATACAATCAAAACATTGGTAGTGCATTGGCCGGCCTTATCACCTCAAGCGATTTCTTCCAGGCAACCTTTGGATGGATCGGACTAAATTTAAACGGTAACGTCGGTGGTGTACCAATAAAAAATAAAAAAGATGGTACAAATACTGTAGCTAACCTAAAAAAATATAGCAATATTAAACTCATACATAGATAGATACACTCGTCATTCGTAATAAATCGAGCACAAATCAAAATGTTACAATTAATTAATAGAAAGGTAAGTAATGAATGTTCAGCAAGTTTTTGAATATAAGAAATTATTTAGCCTACCTCACTGACAAAAGCAGTGCGCTTATAGAAGGAAATTTGATCAAAAGCTCGCACGACCATGGAATCCATCCGCCATTAGCGATACTGTAGCCCTAGATGGAGCATGCCTAGTCTGGAGTACACTAGCTCTCAAGGAAGGATGCCGAAACTCGATTTATTAACCTGAGTGTGGTAGCTAGCCAGGTGAGCGATAGAGTACGTCCTACCATCATTTTTTGTTTTCCTTCACCGGTAGCTCAGGATCTTTTTGTATGTGTCGTGGTATCGAACCTCGTACCTTTTGCACGGCAATCGACCATACTAAACACTCGACCAACATCGCTACAATAAATGATGCATGAAATAAAGAGTTCAGCTCAAGGCGAAGGTACCAAGATAGAGTGGGAATAACAAAAACTAAATTATCTTAACTGCTAGGTTGTGGAATCTGCTGCCAATTTCTCTATTTCCCGATATTCTTGGTCTCTTCAAATCGCGAGTGAATCGGTTTCTTTTAGGCAAGCGTGCTACATCCTAGGCCGCATCGTCACTTTACATCAGGTGATTTGCGGTCAAGCGCAATAAAAAAGTGTTGAAATTGAATAATATTTTATAAAGAAAAAACAATATGAGAATTTAAATATTTGAGTATTTTACAGTATACAGAGATATGGTCATATTTGCGTAATTCAAAATCAAACAAAATTAAACAAAAATTTATAAAACTTTGAAGCGACATAAATTAAAAATCCTGACCTAAGAAATTTTATACTAAGACTGAAAGAATGGGATGTAGAGTCAGTCATAGAGAAATATTGGAGTCTGTGCGGAATGAGAACCGTCACTGCGCCACATTTTTATTAAAAGTATTTGCTATGCTGACAACACTGTTACGTCAAGCATCACAGCGTGACTCAGCTTTTTTTTTATTATATGTACTAGGTTGCAGCTGCCATATAAAAATCATTATGTTAGTTCCAATTCATGGCGTTTCTCTTTCCGCACTGACTAACCAGTATAGCCTAATATAGTGATTACTAATATCCAAAATATTTATCTACAAATTTACACAAATGGTGAACAATACAAATAAAAAATATTACGTTAGTTAGAAAGTTTCTATGGAGATTTCCCGCGAACACGAAAACCACGTTATTCCATCTTTATATCCACAATATACCACACGTGTGTACATAAACAACATAAATAATTAATAACCCACCAATATTAGACATTAAAGCTTGCGGAATCGCTAGTTTTCCAATAAATACACAGACAGAGACGCCATTGTTTTCAGCGAACGCGGAAAAACTCCTTAACTTTACCTTATACATACATAAAATGCACAAACCGCCTAAGAGTACATAAACCTTTTACGAAAAATGATAAATTTAATATCTTGCTATCAATTTTAATAATATACTAGCAGACCCGGCCACGCGTTGCTGTGGCTAAAGTTTTTAGTAGATTTACCATAGCAGTGCCATCTATCGATTACTTACTCAACCCAGTCGAAAGGTATCGACATCTGTTAGAATCATTTGGAGTTAACAGATAATTGTGACTGTCAAATAATAACAGACAAATAATTAGCAATAAATTAAAATTGCGACTATAATTTGAGATTTAAACTATCCTATCTCTCAAGTTGGATCGAACTGCACATGGTGTGCGAATTTTATTATAATCGGTTAAGTGGTTTAGGAGTCCATTGAGGACAAACATTGTGACACGAGATTTATATATATTAAGATTTTTTCTGTTTATCTGACCGTTTAAAAATCGTCCCTCAGTATAATAAGTATACAGGGTGCTTTAAATTGACTATGTATGTATTTATAATGCAATGCATCGTTAATATACTTAACATATTACGCTTTAAAAATCCCTTTTTTTGCTATTTTGTAAAACAATACAGGGGAATATATTCACCTGAGCGCGATTTCACAAATCTGGGTCATGTGAGCGCGCGTCTCGTCACCGTGACCTAGTTTTGCACCAGGGTGGCGCCGCGGCTTAAGTCTATGAGTTTTGCTTTCAGTTTGCATAACTTCTATTGAAGTTTTTGTAAAAAAAACACGGGTATTTTATTTTTAAATATTCTTTCAGGATACTAAATAAACGCGCTCAATTTAGAATCACCTATGTATATATAAAACTTTAGCTAAGATGAAAACCGAAATTGCTGCTATGCTTGCTTGCTACCTATTTGAAATATTTATTGAACCTAGTAATGTTTTTAATATATTGTTTTTTTTTTTTGTTTTCTAAAGGAAGGTCACAGTCCATAGCAATACTCTTCTCATGGCAATCTGACTTAGTTCGTAGAAAAAATTGGTTAAGAATAATGATGTTTTGTATATGAAAATGAGTGACTTCGGACCTAAACTTGGTCTTACCAAAACGTCATCACAGGGAAAACTTCAAAATAATAAACTTTATTTCATAAGTCAAAGAAGTTTGTTTTACAAGGAGTCCAACACTCTTTGGGAAAAACGAAACTCATGTTTTTAAGCTTTGAAGTTAAAACGTCACACGTCTGTTGGTTATATTATTGATGTAAATTAAACTTGATTTACAGTGGTAAAAAAAAAAAACAGAAATTCAGATTTTCTTAATTTATTTCTTTGTTATTTTTCAGCTATTGCATAGCTTTTATCGCGGGCTTTGAACGCGGCGACCGAATCAAGAAATTCCGTAATGAAAATAAACCTAACACTCGTCTAACGTCGTTTCGGTTGCGCAGACTTCGGCACGGTGTTAGTGTGCGTGTGACAAGACGTATGCGTATGCAATAGCTTTACCGCCCACGAACGACTTTGTTCGAACGACACACGCATTTTTTTTTGTGTTGTACTCGTACGCATTCATTTATTCATAACAGTATAAGTTACAAGTCATTCAAGTAAATAAAATAGATTAAAAATATTTGTCATCACCAATCAGTGACTCTCTTTCTCTAATCACCATCTATAATGGAAAAAATACGAACACCAAATACTAAAATAAAGTTATCCGTACCCCCTATGGATGATAACGAGACAATAAATTCATATGATTGGCAATGTAATATTCAGACCCAGCCACATAAATGTGATACATGTAGTTATTTTTCTATCAGCAGTACATTTAAAAAATCATAAACTAACTCATAAAGAGAGACTATATAAATGTGAAGTGTGTGATCATAAGTTTATACATGCAGCTCGTTTAATAATACATGAATTTACTCATACTGGAGATAAATCATATAAATGTGATTTGTGTGACTATAAATGCATACAAAAAGGTAATTTAAAAATACATAAACTTACTCACACTAGAGAAAAACCATATAAATGTGATATGTGTGACTATAAATGCATACAAAAAGGTTATTTAAAAATACATAAACTTACTCACACTAGAGAAAAACCATATAAATGTGATATGTGTGACTATAAATGCATACAAAAAGGTTATTTAAAAATACATAAACTTACTCACACTAGAGAAAAACCATATAAATGTGATATGTGTGACTATAAATGTGCACGAAAATGTTATTTAAAATTACATGAATTTACTCATACTGGAGATAACCCATATAAATGTGATTTGTGTGACTATAAATGTATACAAAAAGGTTATTTAAAAAAACATAAACTTACGCACACAAGAGAAAAACCATATAAATGTGATTTGTGTGACTATAAATGTATACAAAAAGGTAATTTAAAAATACATAAACTTACGCACACTAGAGAAAAACCATATAGATGTGATTTTTGTGACTATAAATGTATACAAAAAGGTAATTTAAAAATACATAAACTCACGCATACTAGAGAAAAACCATATAAATGTGATATGTGTGACTATAAATGTATACAAAAAGGTTATTTAAAAATACATAGACTTACTCATACTAGAGAAAAGCCATATAAATATGATTTGTAATTTAAAAAGACATAACGTAACTCATACTGGGAAGAAGTTGTACCAATGTTTGTTGTGTGATTATAAATGTGAACAAGTATAATGTTTAAAAAATATTAACTTACTCATACTGTAAAAAATCCATATAAATGTGATTTCTGTGACTATAAATGTGCTCAAAAACGATATTTAAAAATACATAAACTTACTCATTCTGGAGAAAAACCATATAAGTGTGATATGTGTGACTAAAAATGCGCAAAAAAAAGGTAATTTAAAAATACATGGACGTATACTGATCGAAAAACCATATAAATGTGATTTTTGTGACTACAAATATGCAAAAAAACGTAATTTTAAAATACATGGACTTACTAATACTAGAGAAAAGCCAATATTATAAATGTAATTTGTAATTTAAAAAGACATAACGTATCTCATACTAGGAAGAAGCTGTATCGATGTTTGTTGTGTGTTTATAAATGTGTACAAGTGAAATGTTAAAAAATTATTAAATAACATATACTGTAGTAAAACCATATAAATGTGATTTGTGTGACTATAAATGTGCTCAAAAACGTTATTCAAAAATACATAGACTTACTCTTTCTGGAGAAAAACTATATAAATGTGATTTGTGTGACTATAAATGTATACAAAAAGGTTATTTAAAAATACATAAACTTACTCACACAAGAGAAAAACCATATAAATGTGATTTGTGTGATTATAAATGTGCAAAAAAATGTTATTTAAAAATACATAAACTTACGCATACTAGAAAAAAGCCATATAAATATGATTTGTAATTTAAAAAGACATAATGTAACTCATACTAGGAAGAAGCTGTATCGATGTTTGTTGTGTGTTTATAAAAGTGAACAAGTGAAATTTTTTAAAATTATTAAATAACATATACTGTAGAAAAACCATATAAATGTGATTTGTGTGATTATAAATGTGCAAAAAAATGTTATTTAAAAATACATAAACTTACGCATACTAGAAAAAAGCCATATAAATATGATTTGTAATTTAAAAAGACATAACGTAACTCATACTAGGAAGAAGCTGTATCGATGTTTGTTGTGTGTTTATAAATGTGAACAAGTGAAATTTTTTAAAATTATTAAATAACATATACTGTAGAAAAACCATATAGGTAAATGTGATTTGTGTGATTATAAATGTGCAAAAAAATGTTATTTAAAAATACATAAACTTACGCATACTAGAAAAAAGCCATATAAATATGATTTGTAATTTAAAAAGACATGACGTAACTCATACTAGGAAGAAGCTGTATCAATGTTTGTTGTGTGTTTATAAATGTGTACAAGCAAAATGTTTAAAAAAATCATAAACTAACTCATACTGCAGAAGACGCATATAAATGTGATATGTGTGACTTTCCCGGGGTCCAATCTACCTGTGCACCAAATTTCATCCAGATCGGTTCAGTGGTTTTGGCTTGAAAATGACACAGACAGACAGACAGAGTTACTTTCGCATTTATAATATTAGTTAGGATTAGGATTTTGTAATTGTTGTTAGTTACACAAGCACGATGATTCGACAAGCTGCTTTGAGACATATATTCATTGAAACTATAAAAATAGAATTCTTATAAAATTTTTTTTTTTAAATATTTTAAAGTTTTTAATGTTATCTGGTAATTTATGTAAGTACATTAATATTTTGGTGTAAAATCCCTGTTCCTTAGATTTAGATAATCTGTTTACAGGCAGGACCCGCCCTTTTTCTTTATGGCGTGAAACTATTTTTTCCGGTATTTCCCTACCCTCGTATACACGAGGGTAGGGAAATACCAAACTATATAAAGTGAGATATCAGTCATTATTTTATAATTATTAAAGTAAAACTTTAAGACTTTCTCGCAAGACTACGTTTTACAAACCATTCATTGTTTTTATGGACTGTTTCTAACATTTTAAAACATTTATGATATCTTTAGCGTTTCCCCAAACAGTTATAGAGTATCTTATATATAATAGAATGTGCGTAAGCATAATAAACAGAGATGAGCGACTTTTTATCTAGTAATGGTTTGAGTTTAAATAAAGTATAATTGCCACTTACCATTTTCTTGCAAGTTTTATCGATGTGTGCTTTATGACTAATTGTGTTATCTATTGTATTACCTAGAAATATATTTGTTTTATTATTAGAGTTCCCAAAAATACCTCACCTTGACTGATACTGCATTGAGAAGGTTTTATCAGTTGAGAATAATGCTATTTGCGTCAAACCATTCCTTTGATAATTCCATAACATTTGTTTCTGATACCCTCATTTGTGTCATCTGCAAATAAATTTATATGAGCTCAACTCGGCAATGCGTTGGTTATATCCCTAAGATATATCAAAAATAAAACTGGTTCTAAAATAGAGCACTGTGGTACACCTCTGTGGCTTCATATAGCCACACAACCTCACACTTTACGGGAAAATAGCTTTTATTGCTATGGCCATGTATTTACAAATGTAAGATAAACGTCAGTGTTTTTACCAAGCAATTTTGATCGTTAAATAGTGTCCCGGGCAAGACAAACTGAGAGGGTGACCTACCTGTCTAACCACGGGGCTCCAATAAGGTTAGAAGTAAAAGAGGTAGGTCAAAGTTCATTTGAATAGGTTTATTTGCCACAGGGCACGAGTTCAGTCGATATAAGCAGAGGGCTGTGGATTAGGGCCTATACATTATAGCGAGACGTCCATTCGCCTCGACGGCAACAGAATGACTGAAGCGCCACGCAAGGCGAATTACTGTGGCTGTATCCGAAATCAATCGCCCACGCCGTTAACAAAGGAATTAACATGGAACGCACTACGTTACAATATTTGCAACTAGCGGACGCTTCGAACGCGTCAGTTGCATGTCAGTTGTTATTTACGCTGAGGCCGCGAACGCGAGACGAGCGCATATATTTTCACCTAGAGCTAACGCCCCCAGAATTGTATTTCCGTTGTGTCAATTTTAACATGACGTATTTATGGTATCATGCACACTGTCCTGGCCGGAGTTCCACACATTTTTGAAACATCTCTTTTTGTGTCGTGGGCTCCGCCGCGGGTGACGTCTTCTAGTTAAATAAAATAATAAAATAATAACTTCTTGCAAAGGTTGTTTATGGCAATTCAACTTGGTAATGCTGCGAATGTGGTCAGTGGTGGGCACCCTTAAAAATATTACTTAGACTTGAGCAAATATATTACTTAAGTATACGGAGTGATTTTAAATTGAGTACGTATGATTAGTATAGCGAAAGAATACGTATTTAAATTTTTAAGGTCTTCAGTTCCCAGACTAGTCAAAGCCTGTGCTAAGGTAACCTGATGACTGATATATATATATATAATAAACACCCAGACACAGGTCAAACAGACATGTTCCTGCACACAAATGTTTGACCTATCGGGGATCGAACCCGGCACTAGCGGCGCAGAAGGCAATTGCTACTAACTGCGCCAACCGGCCAGTCGTGTTGTTTCTGTTTAACCCTCTTTAGTACAAATACAAAAAAAAATAGCTTTATTCAAAATAATCTAGAAAAAATTACGAGAATAACTGTTTTTACTTTTTTTGATAATTAAAAATGGCTGAAATACTATGTCGTGCCTCAGTGTGCCAATCTAAAAACACTGGAAAAGCTATTTTTTAACGTGCCTAGGGATTCAAAACGCAGAAAGAAGTTGATGACAGCTATACGAAAAGTTGAAACCTAAAGCTACTGCATACTATTGTAAATCTTGGAATTTATGGTGGACTGGATACAGCTGCAGCAGGGAACAGCGTACGAAACTTGACTTCGTGATGTGGTTATTATAAATAATATAGGTACTACATTTATTCATAACTCGAGGAACGTATACTTCACATAACTTTTTTATTATTTGCCCATATGGCAGGCTAAAGGCATACCGCCTTGTCTACAGTTAATATTTCACATGTCATAAGTGCGGTTGACAGACGAAACGTAGGAGAGAAAGACATCTTTTAAACAGTGTTACAATCACAAAAATATACATGTGGCAAATTATAGGGATACCATACTGTTACATATAAATTTCCAACAGTGAAGATCAATTTGAAGAATTTCTTAGTCGTTGGGGTATTTCTCCTAAAATGCAGAGAATTTGCTACGGTACCTTTTACCTTTTTAATCTCATTAGTACAAACATACAGAACTCAACATTATTCATATAAATAGATTCCTGATAATAAAAAAAATCAGTCATGTGGTTGTCGTTATTTTACAGCTATAAAAATATAGCCGTACCTACCGTACAACGACACGTCGGTATATTGTCGATTATTTTAGTGAAAGAATATTAAAGATCGTAGACATTTTATTACCTGAAGACATTTTACTATTTATTTATGAGAAGGTTTAGTTATTAATGAGTAGATTACTTAAAAGATATACTCGTACTTACTTTTCATTTATTTCTATGCTTTTTTTTACAAAATATTGAGTTACCATCAAGCTTTCCACTCTTGGTAGATTGTTCTACAGGCCTTCCTGGAAAACTTCTTGTTTTTTGAAGGGTGTTAAAAAATTAAATATTAAATAAAAAAAACAATTTTACGAATTAATACTAAGACAACAACGAACTGACACATGCATGTCTCATTTAGGCAACAGAATCTAAACAAAGAACTAGCTTGGACGTACAACTATATGATTTGTGGTACTGGCGAGTGGCGCGCGTGCGATGTTACACCTCATAATTGGTCATCGCAAGTTGGTTTTAGTGGAGTTCAAAAAGTGGTCTTAACTTCTCGTAGTGATAACTTTGTTAATACTGCGTCAAAGCATATGTTGCTCTCTATTGCATGTATTTACGTGACACAAAAACTCATAATGTACATAGTCTATGCTTCGATGTTAGGTATATTTTAATGTTACATTTAACCCTTTCGTGTTCTCCATTCGATACGAGATAATGTTATGGATTATAATTAAATATAGCAAAGCCACCTTAATTATTATGTAGGTATGTTAAATAAAAAACAAGCCTTAAAAGAGTTTGCCATGCTACATCCATGCATGTATTTAATTTTATTAATCCTACTGAGAATTTTAAACTTATCGTCACTGTTTTGCAACCAAAGGAAATATATAACATGGCAACCCTTTTCTTTGTTTGCAACTTATTCATTCATGATCAGTATAGTTTATTATTATGCAAGCACTTATAGATTATATTGTAATTAAATGAACAAAATATAATATATGCTTAATTTTATTATTATTAGTTTTATTTCTGTATACTTGGAAACCTATTTTTATTAATTATCATGTAACACAATAATAATAGTAAGCAGTTGGAAAGGAAACTAATCTCCGCCATATTGATTTTTATCGGCGGGAAGCGACGACGGACGGCGCCTTCTACGCAACGCAAACCCGAGAATCACGAAATGGCGTCGTATCGAACATAGCTTCCACGCCACGCCTCTCCGTCTTCACATCAAATTCGTGGTGTTATTCGTGATATTACCATCGGATTTCATTAAAAAACAACTAATATTCTTTATTGTGTTGTACGTGTGGTTATTTGCGGAACTCATTTTGTGATTTTGACATTTGAAAGTCAAAATTCTTTTTTAATTTTTTTTTCTTTATTTGATAACTTTTTTATTTAGAAAAAAAAAACAAACGCCAATCTATTCTCAGAACAGTAAATTATTGGAATAATTTAGAGTGAAACGTTTGTTTTCGTGATATTAAAAGCCAATTTATTGTGTTTTTCATTTGGTGAGTGTACTTTATTCTTTCTAGATCTATCCTTCGTGTGTTTGTTTGGTGGTATGATATATTTTACTTACTTTTTTTTCTACAAGGTGACGCCATAGCCAAATGTTTATTTTTAAGAAAAAGTTAATTTACATTGACATATTTCCCGCTTTTTGGTTTTTTCGAATTGAATTTTACACAACATTCTGGTTTTTTGTATATAAGTTAATATAGGTAATAGGTGTTAAGAATCGGTAAATAACAACTCGGATGCTCACAGTGATCCATTTTACATTTAGGTTAGTTTCAGTGATTCTCTTCTGTAGCAAAAGCTTAAATTTCAAAAGTGAATATGTGCCGGTTTTCTTTCAGATTGCAAAAACATTTGGAGTTGTTAAAGATGGCACAGCGTCGCGTAGTGTCGCTGCCGCAACCCATCCAAATCAAGGTGAATGCTTAACTTATTTATCATTTATGTCAGCTTAACTTATGTATCATTTATGTTAATTACCTACTAAAATTTTTAAAATAATCTAATTCCACTTTGTAGTAAGCACCTCAAGACCTTACACCAGTTACTTGTTTGTATTTCTATGTAGGCGGTATGTATAACATCCTTACCAAGTTACGGTTTACAAAACGTAACTTGGTAAAGATGTTATGTCGTAAATTAAGATAGATCTAAGCATAAAATAAATAACATAACCTCAT
The DNA here is from genome assembly GCA_947049295.1 of Ligdia adustata. NCBI lineage: Eukaryota > Metazoa > Arthropoda > Insecta > Lepidoptera > Geometridae > Ligdia > Ligdia adustata. The sequence goes on along the minus strand of OX346242.1, from coordinate 5,563,228 downwards.
AAAATATCTTACTATGAATTAGTGTAACCTACACAGCATTAAATCAGCTCATTTGGCTTTCACTGCTGGGTAGTGTGAAGAGTCTGTTGTCAAACATTCTTACACATTTATAGGTTTATTTTTATGATTAATGCAAATGATATATCACACAAAAGAAAGACTCAATGGCGCAGCCTTCATTGGGAATATATTGCTGCTATTTCTTACTTCCTGTGGTGCAGTACAATATAAGGCTTGGCCTCCTATTCTGCTCCAGATGGCTCTATCTCTCTTCTCGGCTGCTTTTCTCCAACTTGTTAGTTTGTCCGTCCTCTCAAGTCCTACACCAAACACTTAAATTATTTATTGAATAATAGGCGAGCAGCTACAAGCTGATGTGTCGATATCATATTGTGTCGAATTCATTAATTGTACAAAATTGTCCTTAAAGGTTTGCAAGAGATAGTAATATAAGATACAAAATGAAAGATGCCATTAATTGAGACTGGTTTTTAGTAATACAATGACAATGGTTGGTACTTAGTGACAGCGCTTACCACAACCTAATATTAATAGCTCAGCACATCCTCAGCAAGAGTTGTTCACAACTGGAACAGGTGGCCTGATAATGTGATCACTGTAACATACATAAATTCCTTTAAAAAATCAACTGGATGAATGGCTGTATGACAATCAACTATTTCTTGAAAACCTATTTGTGCAATACATTGTACAATTAATGAATTCAACACAATATGATATAAGCACATCGGCTTGAAGCTGCTCGCCTGTTATTACATAAATAAATACCCATAATTTTTTATATTTATTGGCACGTTAAATACAAAAATAAAGAGGACTTATAACTAAAACTAAAGTATAGTTACAACAAAAGGAAAATAATGCAACAAAACCAATTTAAGATTTTAAAAGAAATATGCTAGTAAGAAGCTACTAGCAGTGTTCCTCACTCGGTCGCTCCGTATTGAGATCCACTAATCAACCTTCTCCATACCCGAGCGAACACATGCATCTTCTAACATATCAATAGTTGCTTTTATGACAAACAACATACATTGTGTCTAGTAAATAAATTTGTTGAACAGATTAATTGATTGATATACTCGTACCTACAAAACAAACGCGTAACATCTGTATGTTATGTTGTAACCCAATTTTTTTTATATAGTTCATAAAGAGTAAAACACCTGATCAACTAAATGTATATGAAACTTTTTCATGATATTATATTTGAGACATATCTAAATGTCTATTTCCATAAAGCAAAAGCAATCTTCTCCAATTTTGGTATGCATATTGTAACTAGCCACCACTAGCCACTATCAATACATCACACTTTATGTGTTTTTAATCTGTGTTAAAGCATTTCAAGATAACATAAATCAGTGTGTAAAAATGTGGAAAAATTATACCATTTCTACAGTATCAGAGACACAATGTAACAATAGCAAACATAGACTCGTAACCAGTTACTTAAACTACTACAAACACTTCCTTCAGCTGGGAATAACAATAATAACATGGAAAACATCCACACTTTTCTTCTACACATTGTCTTCAGGTCCCAAACTAGTCGAGCATGTGCTATGGTAACCTGATAACTGATATACATACTTATATATATAATAAACACCCAGACACAGGTCAAACGTACATTTCCTGTACACAAATGTTTATTGTATGGGAGCCCCCTTTAATTATTTATTTAATTCTGCATGTGTTGTTATAGCGATAACAGAAATACATAATCTGTGAAAATTAACTGTCTAGCTAGCATGGTACATGAGATTCAAGCAGTGACAGACAGCAAAGTCTTATTAATAGGATCCTGTTTACCCTTTGGCTACCGATCTCTAAATCTGACGAATTAAAAACCTTGTTATCATGATAAAATGTCTCTTTTCAAGCAGAAAACCGATAGAATTGTATGAATACAAAACAAACATACTAATAAGAATAACTAGCTGTGAACCGTGGTGTTACCCGTGGATCTCAAATTTTTGTAAAGCCTGTTCTCTCGAAGTTGCGGAGATTCCTCACGTCGGAACTGTTGCTCACCTTGTGCTTGTGTTGCTTGAGACTTATATATAACGACGCTCTAGCCAAAGCTAACCTTCAAAGCCTCGAGCATCGTCGAAAAGTGGCTAAAATAAAAAACAGATAGGCTATCTGTTTTTTATCTAATACATTTCGGAGACAATCTCTTGAAATGCCTTGGAATTACATAGTTTGATTCTCCCATCCCTTCTACAATCGGACAAGTAGAGACACTGCAAGACGCCACCACCGGTACATGGTAGAGATTCCACGGATTCGCACAAAACGCTTTGCGTCTACTTTAATTGTGCGTACAGCTAGGTTGTGGAATTCCCTTCAGAGTTCTCTATTTCCCGATAACTGTAATCTCGATCTTTTCAAATTGCGAGTGAATCGGTTTCTTCTAGGCAAGCGTGCCACATCCTAGACCGCATCGTCGCTTTACATCAGGCGAATTGCGGTCAAACGCAAGCCTGTTATTTATATATAAATAACATATATATATATATATATATAAAAGCGATAATGTAGTTTTCTAATGGTGAAAGAATTTTAGAAATCAGTCCTGAGTTTTTAAGTTTATTCATCACATACAAAAATACAAATCTTACCTCTTTATAATGTTAGTGTAGATAACTAAGTTAGAAACCGTTTTATGGTAGAGATTCCCAAGACTCTCATGAAACGCTTTTGTCTACTTTTACTGTGCGAACTGCTAGATTGTGGAACTCGCTGCCCGCTTCTCTATTTCCTGATGACTATAATCTGGGTTTTTTCAAATCACGAGTGAATCGGTTTTTTTTAGGCAAGCGTGCCTCAACATAGGCCGCATGTCGCTTCACATCAGGCGAGTTGCGGCCAAACACAAGCCTAACTCCAATAAAAAAAAACTGAAGTTGGTAAATAAATAGTTTTGTGATTGCAGGAGGAAGTACTGTCAGATAATGAAGAGGTTTACTGTAAACTATGCCACAAGGCCTTCGCCAGCCCCATAGCCCTCCGCAACCACGCACGGATGGACCACATCGAGGCCTTCGAGACTGGAGACCCTACTACATGGACCAAGTCTCAGGAGGACCCAATTGTGAGTTCATTTTTGATTTTATTAATAAAAGAATTTGGAAATATTAAAGAATTCACTATATAACTATATATTTGTAGCGATGATGGTGGAGTGGTTAGTGAGGTCGATTGCCGTACAAAATGTACGACGTTCGATCTTACGAAACATGCAAAAAGAGCCTGAGCTACCGGTGAAGGAAAACATTGCATGGTGGTAGAACGTACTGTAACGCTCGCCTGGCTAACTACCACCCTCAAGTTGTAAAATCTGTCACCAAGCACCTAACGGTGTGTTCCGGCAGCCTTCCTTGAGAGCCGGTGTATTCCAGACTAGGCATGCTCTATCTAGGGCTACAGTATCGCTGACTTTACTGGTCGGGCGAACTTGTGGTCAAATGCCTAACTGTAAAATAAAAAAAGCATAGTGTAGGATGCCCTGCTACTAGATGACGCAATGATGTACAGAAGATGGAGTGAGATGGCAGGGGCTGGAGATGAGAAGTCCAGGATAGAGCCGAGTGGCGTGCCATGGGAGAGGCCTATGTCCAGCAGATGACAAGAGTAAGCTGATGATGATGATGATGATGAAAGATTTCACTAGGTTTAGTTTCTACAATACAAAACATTAAGTCAAGTCTGGCCTCAAGAAACGCGTTGAGTTTTTTTAATGTTGATCTTTTTTAAGTGGAAAATTAATAAAATTCATGCAACTTTTAGAGACTATTTAGACGATTTTTTTCTGTTTTTTGGCCAATATTCGTTTTTATTTATCAAAATATACAAAATGTTTAATAAATCAAATATCCATACCTAAAATCAAACAAAATAAAGAAACATTTTTCCAGACTCGAATTAGAGACGATATGCTTGCTCAGTCAATTATCTATTTGTAAATTTCCAGGCGAGGCCGGCCAAGAAGAAACAGAAGTTTACAAGTCTCGACCGGACCAAAGAGATTCTCTCCTCAATGTCTCCCACCAACCTAGCCACTCTGGCTAACTCTGACGTCAGCTACATCATAGTGCGTGACGACTCCTTCTCCAAGCAACCGGGGAAGAGGCAGCGGAGAGAGCACTCGGCCAAGAAGGAGAAACAAGTGCACGCCATCACGTTAGTCTAGCATTAAAAAATATTTGACACTGGCAAACGTATGACGCCATACTGCAAAAGAATAAAATCAATCTTCGAATCTTTATCTTTTTAAAATTTGACATTGGCAAATATACTAAAGCGTGTAACTCCGACATGAGCTACATCACAGATGTCATAATGCGCGACGATTCTTCGATGCAACCGAATAGTCTACATTTAAAATTTTTGACCCGCCATTTTTATTACAATTTTGGAAAGACAATGAAAAATAATTATTTTTTTTAGAATGTAATATTTACGTACTTAGAGATTTTTGAAAACATAAGAAAAGTTTATCATGTTATTCACGTTAAAAGCTCGTAAAAAAATGATGTCATTAATTATTTGTATTTTTATTGTTTGTTTTGGTACAGTTTACAGATGATAGATACAATAATATATTTTATTGGTGGCATCTGACGGCCTGAGCATAAATACGAAAAAAAACTATATTCGTTTTTGTAAATAACTCTGAAAAAAGTACTTGTAGTTGTAATAATCTGATATTTCTAGTATGAACTCAAATTTCCATCACTTCCCAGAACTGAATGTTGTCAATTCCATCATTGTGTTATTGTTCTAGCGGACCCTTCGAATGCCTGGAGCCATCCCCCCTCGGCGCCGACGGCGTGTGCCACCAGATATTCTTCTCGTGCTGCGAGTACTCGCTGCACTCGCGTCACGAACACACGCGCAAGCGACGCGCGCCGCGCTGTCAGGTGTGACGTTTGTATGTTTTGTATAATTTGTGGCGTCATACAGACAGCGAGTGTGCCAACGTCGGTTCTAATGCCTCTAGCCGTACCTTCCTCGGTGCTTACGGCGTGTGCCATATTTTATGGCTTTTGTTTTATTTGATTCAGTTAAACAACTCGCACGAGCACGGAAATCAGCGATACTGTAGCTCTAGATGGAGCATGCCTAGTCTGGAATACACTGGCTCTCAAGAAAGCCTTCCGAAACACACCGTCAGGTGCTTGGCAACTATTTTTATCAGCTAGAGTGTGGTAGCTAGCCAGGCGAGTGTCAGAAAACGTCTTACCACCATGCTATGGTTTCCTCACGATGTTTTCCTTCACCGGTAGATCAGGCTCTTTTAGCATGTTTCGTGGGATCGAACCTCGTACCTCTCGCACGGAAATCGACCTCACTAACCACTCGACCATCATCAGTAATAAATACTAATGCCTATACTAATAAAGCGTACATTTAAATGCAGGTGTGCGAGCGTACATTACCGGCGCGTCGCGACACGGGAGGACCACCTATTTATATGTGCGAAGTAAGTATTAATATTACATAAATAAGAAAAAAAAAAAGGTAACCAGAGAGTTTGATGACGGCAGGCAACGATAGAACCTTATAAGTTATTTCAATTTGAAAATCGAACCTCTTGATCTATTTTGATATACATAGCTAAAATATGACCAGTCTCGAACTAAAATTATTTAACAAAATTTGTCTCGTGAGTAATCAGGTAACAAATATCTAAAAAAAAAACAGGTGCATTGAGTTAGTACCTTCTCTATTTTGTATGTCGAGGAGGAAATTATTGTTATATTTATATTTATTGACAGTTCACAGTTGATGTGCTTGTAGTGTACGAGTATGTGTCTGGGAAGTTTTGAAATATAAAAATATTAATGGTGTTTAGATAATAGTTGTATCATGAGTACTAGGTCAACAGTTCGCATAATTACAAGATGTATCATGGCTACGAGGTCAACAGTTAGCATAATTACAAGATGTATCATGGCTACGAGGTCAACAGTTCCCATAATTACAAATGGTACCATGATCACGAAGTCTACTGTTTGCAAATTACTAGATGTTTTTATTTTACCTACACAGCTAGGTATTTGACCACAAGTTCTCACGAGCACGGAAGTCAGCGATACTGCAGCCCTATATGAAGCATGCCTAGTCTGGTATACACTGGCTCTCAAGGAAGAATGCCGAAACACAGTGCTTGGCGACAGATTTTACAACTTGATGGTGTTAGGTAGCCAGGCGAGCGATAGGAAACGTCCTACCACCATGCTATGGTTTCCTAGGTGTATCATGGCCACGAGGTCAACAGTTAGTATAACTATAAAAGTTATTATTATATTGTACAGACTTGCGGCGCTGATTTCGACACGGACCTCGAGTTAGAGTCGCACATGAGTGTGGCGCACGTGAAGGAGAAACCGTACGCGTGTGGAGTGTGTCACAAGAGATTCACGCAGCAGGTACATATAATGATAGTTCAATTATCAAATAATATTAAATAATAAGTCAGACTGTACATTGAAAGACAAATTTAGTCAAATAATCTGGCCCGATACGAACCTGCCAGTATGATGCTAGCTGCTGCTGCGTTACCGCGCTGGGTGGCGATGCTACAGAAACGAGCAGAAACGGGAGTCACCACATCTTTCACTTGTTCTATGTCCTAACTCTCTCATCATTTTATTTTTTATATAATCCATTTTAATAATATCAAAAAGAAAAATTATAACAATGAGGGTAGGTACTAAAAAAATATAACAAAAGGTGGGTATGTACTTAAAGAGATATAACAATGAGGGTAGGTACCAAAAAAAGTAAAAGAATAATGTAAATAGGTATTAAAAATATTACAAAAATGTGGGTAGGTAGATACCACCCGTCATTTTTTTTGCAATATTTATATACATGTAAACTGAATTGTGTTAAACATGAATGTAATGTTTTTTTTAACAAGAATAATTATTTATTATACAAGAGTGCAAAGTTGCTTTTTAAGCGCGTGCTCACTTTTGATGACCGAGCAAGCGAAGGATCCTAAAATTGAAATTCCTAAAATTAGAATCCTGAACGTTAGCGAGGGAATTAAAAGAGCACAAGGTGAAAAATGTTTGCACTCGATTGCAACACGTAACTTTTCATCCCACCACAGCGAGGAAATGACTACATACGAAAAATATAAAAAATTGAATCACTCATTTTAGTTTTTCCACATATTTTTAGCATAAGGTTTCAACAATATGACGTGAAAACAAATTAATAAAAGTACAGCAAAAAGGATCCGATTCTGAATTTTTAACAAAAAAAAGGTTGTATGATGAATTTGGCACCATAGAGGTAGAAGTAAATAGGTTGAATGAGGTTTTTAATTCACAAACTTAGTGCACACGATATTCTAAATTCAAATTTACTTTATCCTCTAGCGGATAAAAACGGCTTTTGCACTCAGATATCGAATAGCAAAAATACTCTTTCCGAGATGGTGGGATGAAAATAGTATTGTTTTGACTTGATGTCTTTACGATGCAAACGATATTTTCGAAACAAAGAGTTGAGAATCTCCTATTCTTTATAAATCGATGAAATTATTTGTTTAATCTATTATCATTTATTTCTTTTTAGTTTATACAACGTGTAACAGAAAGGTGTGACAATAGTTAAGGTAGTCTACACGTCAATGTGAACCCTCAGTAGAACAACATATTACTAAATAAAAAAAAAATATCAGTTTCTCGATACAAAAATTGATCATTTGATCGGTCAGGTTGTATGGAAGACGCAATTTTTTCATACCTTTCTGTTACACGTTGTATTATACTATTGATAATGAAGTACTTGTATCTTTTTCCTACAGGGTGGCGTGCTCCAACACATGCGTATGCACACAGGCGAGCGTCCCTTCCCCTGTACCGTTTGCGATAAGGCTTTCACACAGAAATCAGGACTCGACCAACATATGAGGACACACACCAAGCACAAACCGTACAGGTATATATTTCTATAATATAAAAATTAATCGCTGTATGTGTTGCTAAGCGCAAATATCAAGAACAGCTGAACCAACTTTACTAATTCTTTTTTTTAAATATTCCTTGAAGTACGAGGATGGTTCTTGTTGAGAGAATCATGTTAAAAAATTACTGAAAAGATCTAAAAACAACACTTTCCTATACTCCCATACAATAGATTTGTAATAATACTTAAAAGTCAATTTGTACTTTAACACCATACCATAAAGTGTAAGTGTTTTCCCGGAAACTCTCCACTAAGAGAGGTTCCGGGAAAGTAAAACAAAAAATAAATAAAGAATCGACTGTTAGGCGGTACGAAGTTCGCCGGGCCAGCTAATTATCAATAAAAACGTCTATGACTATAACCATTACTTTTTTAAATGAGCAGAATTTTATCAGCTTTATTTATTTCCCATACTACTCGTAAATCCATAAATGAAAATATGAGTTCAAAAAAATTTCTCGAAAATTTAGTAATTATTGGACATGCAAGAAACATTTACGTATAGATTAAATACCCTGCGTAGAAGCAAAATTTTGCAAAATTCCAGTAAAAAATCCTGCGTTCTTCGTACAAATTGATCGATCACGTGAAATATTCATTAAATATATTTTAAGGGGCTCCCATATTACAAACGTGATTATTTTCCTTTTTTTGCTCAATTTGAATAAATCTTGTAATATTCACACAATATGTTATATAATTTATACTCAGAAAAAAAACTTTAAATTAAGTAATTAAATGGATATAAAATAAGCAAACAAATAAATAGAAATAAATGGAATATTAAATGAAAATAAAATCAATGGTTATGGTAAGGCAATGAATGGTACGGAACTCTTAGTGTGCGAGTCCGACTCGCACTTTATAGTTTTTTTTGTTGTATGACTTTACTGGCCCGTATAAGTTACAAATATGTTTGTATGTTTGTCTATAGATGCGTGGTATGCAGTAAGACGTTCAGTCAGTCGGTACATCTGAAGCAGCACATGAGGACTCACACCAACGTGGCGCCCTTCCAGTGCGGCATCTGTAATAGAAGGTAATTTACTACTAATATACAACTTCTAAACCACAACGACTAATTAATGGTAATTAAATTAATTAATATCAATACAATCATTCCCTTCATTAATAATTTTCAATTAATCAATTAATATATTAGCCAATACATTCTACATTAATTAATTAATTAATTTAATCACCATTACTAACTTCATTAATAAATTTAAATTCATTAATTTAATCACCATTACTAACTTCATTAATTAGTTTCCTATTTCATATTAGGTCATATGAAATTGGCGTTTTGTCGTACTGGCCACTTTGATCTCAAATATCTCTTCTTTGGTTAGGGATTTCAATTACAAATTTATTCAGCTATTTATTCATTCATTTGTATTTCGAAAACCGTAATTCATTTGTTTTGTCCTCGTTTGGTTTTTTCTTTGCGTCACGCAGTTTACAAAATGGAAAACTTGAAATATCGCGTGATTTATGAGTACGAGTTCCACCGTGGTACCAGTGCTGCAGAAATGGCTCGAAGGATTAATGATGTGTATGGCGGCGGTGTCGCAAAAGAAAGCACAGTGCGTTTTTGGTTCCAAAGTTTTCGTTCTAGAAATTTCGACCTGCAGAACAAGCCCCGTGGACGGCCGGAGACTAAAGTTGCTAATGAAGAATTGAAAGCTATTATGGAAGCAGATCCATCGCAAACCACGTCCGAGTTAGCTGCAGGCTGCGGTGTTAGTGATAAAACTGTTTTAATCCACTTGAAGCAAATTGGAAAGGTGAAAAAGCTTAAAAAGTGGGTACCTCATGAATTGAGTGCAGCAAACCGACAAACGCGCGTCAACTGCTGCGTTACATTACTCAACCGGCACAATAATGAAGGGATTTTAAATCGGATCATTACCTGTGATGAAAAGTGGATCTTGTACGATAATCGGAAACGCTCATCGCAATGGCTGAATCCTGACGAACCAGCCAAACCCTGCCCCAAGCGAAAATTGACTCAAAAAAAGTTACTTGTGAGCGTTTGGTGGACTAGTGCCGGTGTCGTTCACTACAGCTTTCTTAAATCTGGCCAGACGATTACAGCAGATATCTATTACCAGCAACTGCAAACCATGAAGGAAAAGCTAGCTGCTAAACAACCGAGGTTGGTCAATCGCTCTAGGCCACTGCTGCTTCAGGACAATGCTAGACCACACACTGCACAACAGACGGCTGCCAAATTAGAGGAGCTTTAATTGGAATGTCTAAGACATCCACCGTACTCCCCGGACCTGGCTCCAACAGATTACCATTTTTTTCGAATTTTAGATAACTTCTTGCAAGGGAAAAAATTCAACTCCGATGGGGCAGTCCAAAGCGCCTTCAAAGATTTCATTGATTCTCGTCCTAATGGTAGTAAAGGGATCAATGAACTACCTATGAGATGGCAAAAGTGCATAGATAGCAATGGTTACATACTTTGATTAAATAAATATATTATTATAAAAAAAAAATACTTTATGTTCCTCCCTTACAAAACGCCAATTTCATATGTAATGACCTAATATAATGGAATGTTATAAAAAAACAATTAAAATTAAATGTTTTTACGTAAATATGTCAAGTAATCATTTTCAACTATTGAAGTATTGGCAAAACATTTTTTTTTACAGGTTTAAACAATCCAGCCATCTGAACTTCCACCTGAAGAACCACAACCCGGCTCACATGACTGACGAACAGAGGGACAAGTACGAACAACTAATGGGACAGATGACGACACACGACACCACCGTACATACAGAACAAGAGGTACACTATATATATATATATACATATATAAAATATACAACGTGTAACAGAAAGGTGTGACAATACTTAACGGTGTTAGTCTACACGTCAATATAAATCCGTTGTAGGACATGTTCCGCTTCGCGGATTGTATCGCTTCCTCCATACAACTTGACCGATCACGTGACCTATTTAAGTATGGACAACATTTTTTTTTAATTTTGCTTAATTATTTCTAAAATTGGTAAATTTCTATCCAAATACTATACACCGTTTAGAAGCGAAATCAAAAGAACCCGACTGATAAATCTTTAAACCTGTGTGTCATACTTTTATTTAAGTTAAATTTTGTTGTACCCAGTGTCACTCTCACGACTAAGACGAATCTATTGACACCACTCACATAAAAATACAACAAGCCGTTTAGGCTCTAGGGCGTGACATACAAATATACACACTTACCTCTACCTAACCCTCTTTCTTACACCGAACTTCGTACCGCCTAACAGTTATGTATGTTTCTCACCTTTTAATCCTTCCCCGTAGTACGACAAACATTTCAAGGCTAAAATCAGCTATCGGATACATTTATATATATATTATTTTTAATTTTTTTTCTGTTATAAGAACCTTCTCCTGACAATAACAAACAACAAAAAAGAATTAGTGAAATCGGTCCATCCGTTCACGCGTGATGACGTGACCAAGAGATATAGGGATTCATTTATATATATATATATATATAGATTAGTATAGATTTAAATATTTCCAATATTGTTTATTTATTTTATTTTTATTTTTGTGAACAGGTGTACGTGGGAGGGGGCGAGGTGGAAGTAGAAATCGAGGAGTCAGGTCAGGAGACTTACATCATAGAGCAAGCTGACGACATGCTGGAATACCAGGAGTAGTTCTACTCCCGCTGGAATATATATCGGCTAGGGGTGTACTAAGCCGAAAGGGGGTCACTGTACTCATAATTACAAACAACTTTTACTATGTTACCTACTATGAATTCGAGAAAAAAACTGTAATGCTGGAATTATATTTTATTTGTTGTTGTATGAATTTGGGAAAAAATAACTATTTCATACATTTTGTCAACGACTGAGCAACTTTTTGGTTGTTCAGTTGATCCCGTAGTGAAAGTTATTTGTAATGGTGAGTATAAAGACTAAAATGCGCGTTTGGTCAGAGGTGTGGACTGTTCTACACACCACCTTGGGGAGACTCATGCCCAGTAGTGTGAGCCTGATTTAATTTTAGGTTGTACATTTAAATAAAAAAAAATGAGTACCGCAATTTTTGTAGTGTAAGTTAACTTGGCATTTATTGTATTGCTAGCTTTTGCCCGCGGCTTCGCCAGTGTTTTGTTTGTTTTTTCTTGGAATAAAGTAGCCTATATAATTCTACGGGGTTCGAACTATATCTGTGCAAAATATCGAGTCGAACCGTTACTCAGTTGCTGAGGAAAAGACAAACGAACTATCTCATTCTACTTTCTACTTATATTATAAAGCGTATAATGTAGACGGTCACCAAATATTATTTTTGTTTTCTATGATGGTTTAACGGTCACCAGATTATGACACTCCGAATACTTTCGGCAACAAGGTCCGCAGTAGGTTCAGATAATTTTTTATGACATTCTGAATACTTTCGGCAACAAGGTCCGCAGTAGGTTCAGGTTATAAATTTATGACATTCTGAATACTTTCGGTAATAAGGACCGCAGTAGGTTCAGGTTATTAAATTTTATGGCATTCTGAATACTTTCGGTAACAAGGTCCGCAGTAGGTTCAGGTCATTTTTATTTATGACATTCTGAATACTTTCGACAACAAGGTCTGCAGTAGGTTCGAGTCATTTTATATATATGACATTCTGAATACTTTCGGCAACAAAGTCCGTTTTAGGAAACGTAATTTTGTGACCATTTAACCATTTTGGTAACCGTTTAGAATTGTTTTGGCAGTAAAATAGGTACATTTTGGGAGGTGTTTAAACATGAGCCTTTATTATAAATGCGAAAGTTTGTAAGAATGTGTGGATGTATGTTTGTTAATCTTTCACGCAAGAACTGCTGAAGCGATTTGTATGAAATTTGGTACGGAGATAGCTTAGACCGTGTATTAACACATAGGCTTTTTATCCTGTATTAACGCGGGTAACGCCGCAGGGCGCAACTAGTTTATAATATGTGTGGGGGATAATAGTTATTGTACATATGTATAAGTTAGAGTTACGTAATATTTACGTATAAAACTGTATAGTATAGTTTTTTTTAAGTTAAGCCAAAACTATAGTGCAATTAATTCCGCTTTCTTAATATCCAATTTTTTTTATTTCTTTTTGCTAATATAAATTGATTTGTTATTTGTAGTTACTATGAGCAAAATAAAAGTGTACGATAATTTGTGTTGTTTTATTGAACGAGCGAGCGAAGCGATCTTTGAGTGTGGCATAAAGAAAAAAAAATGATTTTCTCAATTTGCCACACTTAAAGAGATTTTTTTCTCTATTTGGCACACTCAAAGAGAAATAAAAGTATTCTGTTTTTTCAGAAAGAAATTGCAATAAGGCCGCCCTATGTTCGACCACAGTATATATTTGTCTTGATGTATCTTTAATTTTTGTTTGGTGAGCAATAGAACTAGCGATAGAACCTATTCATTAATTTTTTGTGACAGTTTTTTTTGTTTCGTCTGTCGGTTTGTTGTGCCATGTTTGTTTATTCCGATATTTTCTCCAAAATCTTAAATATCCCGCTACAGTCTTTCGAACTAAGGAGGTATTAATCTAATGATTTGACCACAGATAATTGTATCTTGGTCGTTTTTTTTAAATGTCTTTGGCGTTAAAAGCATACGAAAAAAAAGGTTAATAGTACTACGGGCAACAAGTGGTTAGAAGCGAGTTAGAGAAAACTACTGCTAAATCGTTAAACCTGTGTATCATACTTAATTTAATTTTGCTGTACCCAGTGTCACTCTCACGACTAAGACGAATCTATTGACACCACTCACATAAAAATACGACAAGCTGTTTAGGCTCTAAAGCGTGACAAAGATATATACATACATACACTCGAAAAACATAATCCTCCTTCTTTTGTAGTCGGTTAGAAAATAAGCGAGGGTAGAGTAGTGGGTTTATTCTACAGAGGAAAAAAGCACAATAGTTACTCTAAAGGACCTACTGAGAACAAACGAACTCTCTTAGAGACCAGAGGGACAAAGCTGTAAACTACGACCAATACGCAAGTACTAACTTCCAAAAAGAAAATATAAGCTATTCTATTCTGGTGAATTTGAAGGTAGGTTGAGAAATTCGTTAGGTATCCGAGGTCAGTTAGCTTGATCTGACCACGGACACTTTGTAACCATGGTCAGATTGATTCAGTTTTTGTAACCATGGTCAGATTGATTCAGTTTTTGTAACCATGGTCAGATTGCTTCAATTTTTGTAACCATGGTCAGATTGATTCAATTTTGTGTATCCGTTTTCAGATAGATGCAATTTGTTCCATGGTCAGATTGATTCAATTTTTAGAACCATAGTCAGATTGATTCAGTTTTTGTAACCATGGTCAGATTGATTCAATTTTTAGAACCATGGTCAGATTGATTCAATTTTTATAACCATGGTCAGATTGATTCAATTTTTGTAACCATTTCAGATTGATTCAATTTGTGTAACCATTTTCAGATTGACTCAATTTTCGTGTCCGTGGTCAGATCGCTTAATGACAAATGAGCGTCGCAGAAACTAGAGAGTCGTAAAAACATAATGCGTTTAAAATTTATATTTCACGTAAAACGCAATAAAAAACAGCAAATCTATTCAAAATACAGTATTTATTTACAACGCATCCTCTAAATCTACCTATCTATATAATAGCTGTATGTACTGTTGTAACATTCGGGTCTATTATGTAACTTTAGGGATAGCTATAAGCGATGGTAGCCTAGTCGCCCATTGCATCACAAGCGAAAGGGCGCGAATTCAAGTCCAGGTTCAGACATGCACCTCTGAGTTTTTATTCATGAACGTATTATAATCTAACATCTTGAAGAAACCTGGTTGTCGGACAAGATTGATATTTTTTGAAGATAAGCCCTCAACCCGCAATTTGGCTGCCGTGGTGGAGTTACGTAGTGGAGGAGACCCGAGCCCAGCAATAGAACGTTATTGGTTAATCCGGGCTAAGTATACATATACGTGACATATCGAGCTGAATCGGTTTCTTGTAGACAGGCGTGCCGCATCGTCGCTTTACATCTGACGAGTTACGGTCAAGCTCAAGTCTATTAATTATTTAAAAAAATGTTGGTAGAGATAACGTAACTGACACACGCCTTTAGCTTTGATGTACACCTTTTTTTCTGTAGATACAAATGTTCTTTACATCTCTCATATTCGGTAAGTAGGTCCTTATTACCCCCAAATGGGGCTTGTAGGAGACCAATTAGCGCTCTAGGGTAATAATGTAGCTAGAAAAGCCCTAGGGCGGTAAGTAATTAAAAAAAATACTTCAATCTTTCAAAAACTTCGCGTACAATCTAACCATCATACTGGCAATAGACATCATGCATTCAGCCCAATGACAAAAGAGGTCGCTTCGCTATTCAGCTTTGTCTTCGTATGAGTATAATAGTCATCAATATTAAATATCGAACGGCAAAACTCAATTTCGTTATTGATAAAATAATTTAAAAAAAGATGAAAAAGGCGGGAACAGAAAACTTTTACTTTAAATATTGTTTGTTTTTGTTTTTTTTTTATAATTACGTGCTAATTAGGAAAAAAACATGAGTTCTGCAAGTGATGAAGATATAAGCTGCACTCCCGATTCAATGAAAATGTAAGCTGAAGCAGCAATTAAAATGTTTTATTATTGTAATGCCGGTTTTTTTTCTACTTACCTCACAAACGAGATGTAAAGCAGAGTAGTTAGCTCGGGTGTAAGCATCAATTGCACTTGATAATATCTTGGGCTACAATTGATGCCTTACAGCCCTTGGCTACTAATCTACTAGCCCAAGAGCCCACGACGGCCAGACATTCATTATTTTATAAAAGTTGAAATTTTCTCTGTACATGTCTCCTATACAGGTAAGAACGACCAGCGACTATAGAGTTTGGGTTGTGGTTATCTGGGCAGGTAACAGGTAGTAAAGGTGTATAAAATAGTACTTAAAATTTGTTAGAGCATAAAGCTCAATTTTTTTATATTTTCTTTGGGATAACTATAGAAATCTCGTCGTCCATTGCCGGACACTTATGACAGTTTCTACCCCTTGCCAGACACCCCTAAACTTTGATAAATTACAATTATACTTTCGTTATAGTATAAAAGCTAAATTTTATATATGTTACTTGGGGACTTATAAAAAGATGTTACCTCAATAGCCGGACAGTTTTTGTGGTTTTTACATCTTGCCAGACACATTGAAAGTCCACTGTAGATGCGAGCGCAAGGTAACAACTGTTCAAGCGGGTGCAGTGAGATTTTAGTCGAGTGCGTTCTTTTACTGCGCACCATCTGTTATTTAATGATGTATTGAATTGTTATGTGTAGATACAACCAACGTTTTATAATTGATATTTGTGCAGTTTTTTGTGAAATAAAAGCATAATTTTAGTTTAGTTAGTAAAAAGTGTTATCATGGGAGATACATTAATTTGTTTCGTTTGTATGTAATAAAAGTGATGATAAAATAATATTGTTCTCTGAAGAAACATTAAAAAAATGTCAAACTGTTTTGAAAATCAGAAAAAAATAACCTTAAATATAAAGACATTATTTTGCCTGATGAGTATACAGAAAATGGATATCATCGGGAATGTTATAAAGCATTTACAGGACTTATGAAAAAATACTTAATTTCCGAACCTGAAAACCGACAAAAAAAGTGAAAAACAAAAATCAGCCAGTGTACAAACAGTAGCTCAACAACCTCGTCGTTGATACCTAAGTTGACCACAGAACCATCTCATTTACAGTCTTCCTCTACAGAATCTTCTATAACATTGCAATCAAGTTTAACTTCTGAATCAATAGGACCTCAAGCAAAAGCAAAAGCGAGCTACTGAAGCAATTTCTGCGAGCAAATTATATATGTACCATTTGGAATAATGCTCATTTGAAAAATCCAACCACATATCAACCAGACAATAACGGCTGGGTGTTAAAAGATGACAAATACCAGTTCAAGTGGTTTGAAGGGGATCAACTACCGAGTTATGTTAGTGATTCGCTTAAAACTCAATCAGGTATATAATTATTAAGACAAATTATGATACATAATTTTTTAATTATTCATAATTGTATAAACTTGCTTATTTTTCTTTCAGAAACTGACGAAGAAGGTGATGTTGAGAACGATCATGCCATCGACTGGAGTAGTAGTGATGAAGAAAATGAAAACATCGACGAGAATGCTTAAATTAATAAACAAGTTTAAATAATTATTTTACCTGCAATCATACTTTTTATTATATTTTTATGATATTAAACTAATATTTTTTACTTTATACAACATGGCTATGAACGTAATTTTTTTTTTTATTAGATATCTTAAAAATAGTAATCGACTAAGTATTCGCGCTCGCACCTACAGTGGACTTTCAATGTGTCTGGCAAGATGTAAAAACCACAAAAACTGTCCGGCTATTGAGGTAACATCTTTTTATAAGTCCCCAAGTAACATATATAAAATTTAGCTTTTATACTATAACGAAAGTATAATTGTAATTTATCAAAGTTTGTTTCTCAAGACATTTTCCCGTTGTTAAAGATAACCTATATCAACAGAAATAATAAAACGAGAAAAGCGGTAAACAATATAGAGACCATTTGTATAACGATGTTACTTATGCCTATCGCTATCCCTGAAAGT
The DNA here is from genome assembly GCA_947049295.1 of Ligdia adustata. NCBI lineage: Eukaryota > Metazoa > Arthropoda > Insecta > Lepidoptera > Geometridae > Ligdia > Ligdia adustata. The sequence continues at coordinate 5,545,529 of OX346242.1, read as the reverse complement.
TAACATAATACACCCGATGTACATTCCTACTTATTGTAATGGTATTAAGTAAACACAATCTTCATAGAAGGCAACCATTTTTTATGATTTATTCGTGTTTCTCACCTCAACCTGTACCCGCACGGGGAAAAACAGGAAAAAATGTTTCCGTCTGTCCCCGCACGACCAAAAAGGGAATTTTTGTTACTGTTTGTTACCCTGCGGGGACAGATTGAGGTGACAAACAGGAATAAATCTTATCTATTAGTAAAATTGTAATCATAACACATGTTACTAATGAATACTGGTATTTTATACAGATGGAGATACATTCTACGGGGTTAGAGGTGAACTAAGCCGAAAAAGGTTCACTAAACTTACACTAATCAAAGATTTTCACTATGGAAGCAACTTTAAATTCCTGAAAACCAAAATTGGCAATGGCAATATTTTTCTCGTATTCAAATTTGGTCCCATATTGAAAGTCTCTCATTAGGATGAGTATAGTGACCCCCTTTCGACATAAAACCCTTCTAACGGCCGACTTTGTAGTTCAAAAGGTAAAACGTTTGAAACTTTACCTATTCATTTTATTACACACATCTATCTACTTAAAAACAAAATCCATCATGAAAGAAATACATTAAAAAATATATGCATATATCCAACGTGTAACAGAAAGGTGTGACAATACTTAAGGGTGTACTGTCAAGTGAATCCAATACACTGTAACTCAAGATACAGTATTGCTTTAACAACGCTCCAATGATTTCATTATAAAGTTGAGTAATATTTATTGACCTTTAAATAACGTTCGTTACAGGCAATTCTTATTACATTTGAATTAATAATTACTTAAAAATTTATATTAGTTCTTAGTTCTCATTCTCATGACATATATTTATACGGCAGTGTCAGTCTAAATATCAAAGTGAACCCTGTGGAAATCAATATATTGCTAAATTAAAAAATAATGCTAGCTCCATACAAATTCTATCGATGACGTGCCCAATTGTTTTTTTCCCTTTTGATTTATGACATCATACGATATGTATATTTGTCAGCGTCAGTTAAACGTCAAGTAACAAGTAAAATGAAAAATTTGATCTATTCGACGCGTGACCAGAATGCTGGTTTTTATCTGGAAAACATATAAGCATTGCCATTCAGCGTGGTAATGCGGCTAGCATTCTGAGCACACTGCTCTCTGGTGGTGGGTTGGAGCATTTGTATTATCTGTAGATCTTAAATGGTCTATAGCTAATCTTTCTGCTTTATTTTTTGCTGTCGTAATTAGTCATTTTATTAATGTTGATAAAGGCACTTGCCACGAAAAAAAATGTAACAAGACATTGTGGTCAAGTTAAAGTCACGCGGTGGAGACTTTAGCAGGGTTTCTATGTAGATTTCCCGCGAACACGAAAACCACGTTATTCAGTCTTTATATCGCTTTCCCACACTTGTGCACATAAACAACACATAAATGGTTAATAATCCACCAATATTACACATTGAAACTTGCAGAATCACTAGTTTTGTAATAAATACACAGACAAAGACGCAATTTTTTCGGCGAACTCGGGAAAAATCTTAAATTTTATTTACACTTTGACGTGTAGACTAACACCCTTAAGTATTATCACTCCTTTCTGTTACACGTTGTCTGACAAAAAATACGTCATCGAGAATTATTAAAAAATAAAAAACAAAACATAAAATATCAATTGTATTTTTATTTCTACTTAAATTCTAAATTACTACATATTATTATATTTATTGTTCAATTATCATCAGTACAATTCAAGAATATTCTATCCTAATAATATTATTATAAACGGAAATTTTTTATGTATTATAAAAAATTTTTGTTTTCAATGTGGCGTCATACGATCAGTACATTTGCCAGTGTCAATTATGAACGGGGGTTTAATAACTTGTCAAAACAAATTAACACCCGGCAATTTAGCAATCGTGCTGGACTATGATCTGCACCCCCTTTCTATGGGAGATCCTTGCTCACTACTTGGCAGTGTCAAACAAGAACAATAAAGATTAATAACTTTCGAAAATAATGCAAGTGTCGGAGCATTTTGGCCAGCGTTGTGAACTATACATATAAAGTCCACACCTCCTCCGTATTCGAGACCCGTGCCCAGCAGTATTTGGTAGTGTCAAATAAGAACACAAAAGATTAACAACTTTCCAAGATAAAGCAAGTATCCCTGTTATACTATACGTCACACCTCTTTCGTAGTGGAAATATAACTCACACCCCCTCCGTAGTGGAGACCCGTAGCAAGCAGTGGGATGGCTACAAGACACATTTCACATGTATATTCTTCTAAGATGTTGTGCGGTAGTAATGGCGTTACACTGAGGACAAATCTTCTTGGCTCGCAACGACTGAAGCCAACAAACCTGAAAATTAAATAATAATTTAAATAAAATAGGTAATAAATAATTTACTGAATGATATAAAAAAAAACAAGCTAAAAATATTTTTTTAGTTGATCCCTTTTTGTAAGTTGTTCCTAAGAATGAGTATAGCGACTTCCTTTCGGCTTAGAAATACCCTTAACCAATAACCCCGTGTTTGAAGAAAATCGGTCTAAAATGGCCGCCGTCACAAAATGGCGAACTATGTTTCTTCACAACCGTTCTTAATATGAGTATCAAATGAAATATTTCACCATCGGACAAGTAGAGATACGGCCAGACGCCACCGGTACATGGTAAAAGTTTCCAAGGATCGCACCAAACGCTTTGCGTCTACTTTTATTGTGCGAACTGTTAGATTGTGGAACTCGCTGCCGGTTTCTCTATTTCCTGATAACTATAATCTGGGTCTTTTCAAGTCACGAGTGATATCGGTTTCTTTTAGGCAAGCGTTCCCCATCTTAGGCCGTATCGTCGCTTCACATCAAGTGAGTTGCAATCAAACGTAAGCCTATCTCCTATAAAAAAAAAACATCCAACCTAGCCATTTGAGCACAAGTTCGCACGAGCACGGAAGTCAGTGACACTGTAGCCCTACATGGAGCGTGCCTAGTCTGGAATACACTGGCTCTCGAGGAAGAATGCCGGAACAGACCTCACAATATTAGTGTATAAAGTAAAATTAGTTTATTATGACTCCGACTATATCGACCAACTCATTATAATGACGTAATTACAGTACGACGTTTGGTTTTCATATAAAATTCTTCATAAAAAAGTCGGAAATAATGAACTCCTTTACAGTGACATGTGACATTATGACCTATTTCTATATTATAAAAATGAATCGCTGTGTGTGTTGCTAAGCGCAAATCCCGAGAGCAACTGAACAGATTTTGCTAATTCTTTTTTTAGAATATTCCTTAAAGTACGAGGATGGTTCTTAACAAGAGAAATTTTAATATTGTTTAATGAAAAGATCTAAAAACAACACTTTCCTATACTCCCATACAATCGATTCGTGATAATACTTAAAAGTCAATTTGTACTTTAACACCATACCATAAAGTGTAAGTGTTAGTGGAGAGGTTCCGGGAAGGTGAAACAATTGAGTGACGTTAGTGTCGTGTTAATATTAATGTCGATATTTATACGATGGTAACATTACTCTTAAACAATCAACTGTTAGGCGGTACCAAGTTCGCCGGGTGCCTTCGGTAATGTTCGTTGATTCCCGACGACGTTTAGTTTTGAATCTCAGTGAGTAATTGACACTTGAAAATCACGCATTATTTTTCGTTTGAGTTTTTCTTTATATGTACTGTGAAAAAATAATGTTATCTAAACGCCGTCAAGCGTTTACGATTGAGGCGAAACATGCGATAACATATAAAAAAAAAAAAAAATTATGTACTCATTTACGTGCCATTTTTATTTTGATTTAATATGTATGTATGCATACAATGCTGTCTTTTTTTCTCTATTAAATTACTTAGTACATATTTATAGAATATTTGTTTTTTATTTTCACAAAACGCTTTTTATGACGTGTTTGTCAATTCCTTTCGATTCGATTATAAATATAATATTTACCTCGCAATAGACATGCCAGCATTGTATAGAGACGGCGGGTGACACGTGAGGGCCGAGACAAATCAGACATTTTGACTGGAAATAAAATACATAAATAAAATACAACGTGTAACAGAAATGTGTGACAATACTTAACGGTGTTAGTCTACACAACAAAGTGAACAAAAATTATGTAAAATCAATAAAAACATATTAGGTGCTCCATACAAAAATTGATCACGTGCTCGGTCAAGTTGTATGGACGCAATATTATTTTTCTAGAATTTAGCAAAATGTTGTTCTACTGTGGGTTCACTTTGACGTGTAGACTAACACCGTTAAGTATTGTCACACCTTTCTGTTATCTTAATATATATAAATCTCGTGTCACAATGTTTGTCCTCAATGGACTCCTAAACCTCTTAACCGATTATAATAAAATTCGCACACCATGTGCAGTTCGATCCAACTTGAGAGATAGGATAGTTTAGATCTCAAATTATAGTCGCAATTTTAATTTATTGCTAATTATTTGTCTGTTATTATTTGACAGTCACAATTATCTGTTACTCCAAATGATTCTAACAGATGTCGATACCTTTCGACTGGGTTGAGTAAGTAATCAATAGATGGTGCTGCTATGGTAAATCTACGAACGTGTCATATAAGCTACATTTTAACAGCATAATTACCTACCACGTGTTGTTGACGCTATAAAATAGCCACAGCAACGCGTGGCCGGGTCAGCTAGTTATTATATAAGCTTGTATGAGTGTGTATGTGTATTTGTTTGTTCCTCCTTCACAAACAAACAGCTGAACGGATTTGGAAAAAAATTGGCACGAAGATTATATAGCTTATACCTTGTATTAACACATAGGATTTTTATCCCGAAATATTGTAGTGTTGCCATGGGATGATCAAATATGTACCGTGACACAGCTAGTACTTAATTAAGTCATTATCGACTTACTTACGACGACAGGCATATGTAGATATAATTCATTCTGTTATTTCAATTTAAAACTTAAAGTACTTGATAAATTTAAATAAATTTAAAACTTGAAGTACTTGATAAATTTAAATAAATTTAAAACTGAAAGTACTTGTTAAATTTAAAACTTAAAGTACTTGATAAATTTAAAGCTTAAAGTACTTGATAAATTTAAATAAATTTAAAACTTAAAGTACTTGATAAATTTAAAACTTAAAGTACTTGATAAATTTAAATAAATTTAAAGCTTAAAGTACTTGATAAATTTAAATAAATTAAAAACATAAAGTACTTGATTTTGATAAAATTTAAATTGAATCATTACGGAGGTTACAAAGAAGTTGGTTAAAAATAAAATTTGGTGCATATTCACCGAATTCAGTTTTACTTTTAATTGAAAAGTATTTTTAATTTTTACTGGGGCAGAGATAGAAATGAAAAATCCTTTGATTGCCAAATTTCAGCCAAATCATTTCAGCAGTTTTTATTAGAATGAGCAACAAACATACAAACTTTCACGTTCATAATATTATGTATGATTTTTATTTAGTTATTTTTTTTTTTCTATAAACTCACCTCTGAGGCTCCGTTGTGTTTGTTTTCTAACTCCTTTATTTTCGCTTTCAAAGCTTGTATTCTAGTCTGAAAAAAAATATTAAAATAAATAGATAAATAAATTCTTTATTTCAGACACAAAAAAATCAAGAGAAAATTCTTACAAAATATAATGCTACAAGTGGCGGTACAAATTCCATAGTTAAAGTTGTTAGTTAGGATGAGTATGGTGACTCCCTTTCGGCTTAGCACACCCCACTAACCGATAACCCTATATTATCAGAAATATACTAACTTCTGCGCTGGCCTCGACCAAGCCGTTGTATTTGATCGGTGACGTCACTCTGCTTCTTTCTTCTGCTGCGTGACTCTGCGTACTGTTATCTTCTGTGCCGTTCTCTTCTACGTTCTCTTCTCTGTCGGGATTTGTGTCTTCCGTTATATCGCTCTGTAAATTTTTTTTTTGAACACACTTAGTTTAAACTCTTATTTTGATCAGTTTAGTCTTACTTGAGTCTTTTAACTTGATTAGATAAGGAATTATAGTGTATAAACGTTTAGTGTGAAACAGTCTAGTGTGTAAAAGTGGTAAATGTGAAGTTGATCAATGTGTAAAATGTAAAATATGTAAATGTTGACAGCAAAGTTGATCAATGTGTAAAATGTAATTGGCTAGGTGTACTAAGCGGAAAGGGGGTCACTATACACACCCTAATGAACTACTTACACTATGGGACCAACTCTGAATTCAAGAAAATTAAATCAGCTGTTTCATACATTTCATCGACGACCGATCAACTTTTTGTACGCAACAGCTGTTTTTTTTTGTCCAATTCAGAGTTGGTCCTATAGTGAAAGTTGTTCCTTAGGATGAGTATAGTGACCCCCTTCCGGCTTAGTACACCCCTAGCCGATAACCCTGTACAGAAATACATCTTACATCGGCCGCTATCCTGGAGGGCGAGTACTGCGGGGGTCCGTACAACTCGGTGTCTTCATCACCGTCCACTACCTGTTACAAATACAAAACATGGACTTTAGATAATACATAATAATATGGGACAACATCCACACAAAGGTGTTCAAGTCCCAAACTAGACAAAGCCTGTGCTGTGGTAACCTGATCACTGATGTAATAAACTGCCAGACACAGGTCAAACAGACATGTTCATGCACACAAATGTTTGACCTCTCCGGGGATCGAACCCGGGACCAGCGGCGCAGGGGGCAGGATTGCTACCAACTGCGCCAACGGACCCGTCATACAAAATATACACATAACGTGACCTATTCAGGAGGTGGAGGGAGGTCTTTAAAATGCCCGCGTAGTTCTACTAAAACTAAAACAAACTAAAGCTAATATCGAACTACCTTTTTTTGAAAATGGTTAAAATGTAACTCATGTCCTTCTTCTGGTTCTAAGCTACCTCAACAACAGTTTTCAGCCAAATCGGTTCAGCCGTTCTTGAGTTATATATAGTGTAACTAACACGACTTTCTTTTATAAATATATACATATAGATATAGATATAGAAGATTGGCAACATGTAAAATATTGTGACCTCCTATTTTGATTAAGATAATAGAAAGACAAATGAAAATATTGTTTATTTTATTCTGACTGTAATAATTACGTTTATAGAGATTTTCGAATATATAAGAATAGCTCAGCATAATGTAGAATAGTTCAGCATAATGTAGAATAGTTCAGCATAATGTAGAATAGTTCAGCATAATGTAGAATAGTTCAGCATAATGTAGAATAATTCAGCATAATGTAGAATAGTCAGCATAATGTAGAATAATGCAGCATAATGTAGAATAGTCAGCATAATGTAGAATAGTTCAGCATAATGTAGAATAGTTCAGCATAATGTAGAATAGTTCATCATAATGTAGAATAGTTCAGCATAATGTAGAACAGTTCAGCATAATGTAGAATGTATTCTATTTTAATTTATTGGATTAACTTGTTGTTATTTAAATATTTTGTGTAGGTATTCTTATTTTCTAATGAATTGACATTGTACTCGTACATTATTAATACTCAAGTATGTAGTAGTTAAATATGTATTTGATAAATTTCTGAAAAAAATGATTAATAATAATAATGTTATTCTCGTGAAAAGCTCGTAATAAAAGTGATGTCATTAGTTACTCGTATCTGTATTTTTGTTGTTTGTTCTGGAATGGTATATGCATGGTACATACCAGTGCGTGGTCGTGCGAGGCGCGCCTCACACAAGTGGCAGCTCGCGCCTCGTCGCTCTGCAGCGCGGTGGCTCGCACGCGCCACTCGCCGCACCACTGGTACTCCGCGCCGAAACAAGAACCCTCTTGCGACGGTTCGTCGTTCTGTAACAACGAACAACTGGTCAGAAGCTAGTTAGAACAACCCGACTGCTAAATCGTTTAACTTCTGTATCAAACGTATTTTGTTTATTTTTATTTAGATGTACGCAGTGCCACTCTCACGACTGAGACGAATCTATTGACACCACTCACATAAAAATACGACAAGCCGTTTAGGCTCTAGAGCGTGACAAAGATATATACATATCGTTATCTCTGTATATCAAATTTATTTTTGTTTATTTTTCTATTTTGATGTACCTACTCGAACCCTTTTGCGATGGTTCGTCGTCCTATAACAATGTAAGAGCTATTTTAAAACCAGTGGGTTAGAAACGAGTACGAAAGAACCCGCCCTCTAAATCACAAGGTATATGATCATTTCTGTAGTATTGTAATGTTTGATCATAACATTATGTGATATCAAAGTTCAGAAATAATTAATTCCTATACCTTAAAGTCATCTGACAATTTCATGCTATCAATCCCACCACCTCGCACCGTTTCGCGCAAAATACAGGCATAGCCTAGTTTGGGACCCACAAGTAACCTATTGCAACGGATTCATAATGTGTTTAGACAATTTATAATTATTTTGTACAAGCTTGTGGTTTGTAATTTTAATTAACTACTTATAATTTAGAAACCGTTAAACCTGTGTAACATCCTTAATGCATAGGTGATTATAAAGTGAGCCAAAACACGGACAAAACTTCAAACAAAACTTCTACATGGAAGAATACCTATTTATCTAGAACCAATCAGTAGAACATAAAATAAAAAGGAGTAAGTTATTTTTCATTTGTATATCTATTATGATACTAACTGACCCGCCGAACTTCGTACCGCATAACAGCCGTTCACGCGTGATGGCGTGACCAAGGGATATAGGGATTCATTTTTATATATATAGATAATAAAAATGTGGTGTCAAAAATGTTGTCTATTATAATTGTAACATGAATTCAAAAAACTACGTAAAAATCTGAAAGTAAACTTTAATACATACCTCCACATCAATAGTCCCCTCGTCTTCACTGGTATCGGGTAGATCCTCGTCCACACTGGCTCCTGTCCTCTTCAGGCATCGTAGCGCGTGTCTCTGCAGCCGTGACATGGCTACTGTGCTGTTGCACACGGGGCACTCTCCCTCTAGCGGTGGTGGAGGCGGGCTCCGCCGGCGCGCTCGGAGCCTCCGGAGACGGTTGCTGTGCACCCTCTAGAAGACAGATAATATAATATGGGACAACATCCACACAAAGGTCTTCAGGTCCCAAACAAGACAAAGCCTGTGCTATGGTAACCTGATGACTGATATACATACTTATATACATAAATACATACTTAAATATATAATGAACACCCAGACACAAGATTACAAGATGTTCTTAAAATAACAAATAAAGCCCATACATTCCCTGCTATTCTTAAATCTTTATAGAAATATTATCAGCTTTGGAGTTCAACTCTAGGATGGGTTCTAGGTCACATATGTATACTAGGAAATGAATATGCAGACTTGCATGCCAACTAAGCTGCTATACTTAGTAATTACAACTACTGTAAAGCCTTGCCATTTCATAGACAAAAGGCTTGCAATTGACCACAACAACTGATCAAAAGACCTAAGATGTAGCATGCTTGCCTAGAAGAAACCAATTCACTCATGACTTAAAGAAACTAAGATCATAGTTTTCAATATTTACATATCAGTAGTTCCACAATCTGGCAGTTCGCACTATAAAAGTAGACGTGTAGCTTTTCGTGCAAGTCTGTAGAACCTCTAAAGTATCACACACACATTTTTTTTTTTCCGTTCATTATCCTCAGATGTTGCATGATTAGGATGAGCTATGGGGAGAGCCTAAAAAGATTAACTGTAACTTTTTACAGTCAGTTTCTATTCCCTCCTAACTCTGGTTAAATATTTTGACACAGCATTAAATATATAAAGTCCTGACAGGTCACAATCAACATAGAGCCTCAACCGCCGAACTTAGGAATTAGTAATTTAGAAGATGTATTCTTTATACATTAAAATTTTCAGAGATCTTTATTTCACAGTAATAAAATTACACATTGACCACCAGAAATGGAGCTGGACTGGGCACATGCTACGTTGTGATAATGATAAATGGAGCAAGAAAGTAACAACGCTAGTGTACATAAATTCTTATAAACAATTTATTTATTCATTTAATAACAAGCGAGCAAATTCAAGCTGATGTGCTTATATCATATTGTGTTGAATTCATTATATGTCCAATGCATTGCACAAAATTCCGAGCATCGTAATATCATACATAATAATAAATATGTTTTGATTAGCACATTCATATCAAAAACTTTGGTCATTATTAATAAGTAGGTATAGCAAATGTGCAGTTTTATTGAAACAATGTTCATCAATAAATAACAGATATGCACACTTTAGGGACAGCTTATACATTTTCCAGACATAACTATGTTAATTCAGACAAATGTATTTTAAGTGTAGACAGTAGGCTAATGCACAGCTCAGCCTATTCTTTATAGTGTGTAGGGGTATACTAAGAAAGGATTTTTGAAAATTATGTTCTCTCCATAGGACTTTGGGGAGAATATAATTATTGTCACTCATTGATTATGATACTAAGTTTCTGTAAGTTGTATTAGGTGAAGTATATATTTCACCAAATGAATGACATTCCAAACAATTTAATTTAAATAGTCTGGGTAAGATTGTATACTGGATAAGTACTTTTTCCATAGCCAGAGCTCCTGTAATAAACTTAATATTTAATAATTTATATTTAAATGCCTGTTTTTTATTTAAATTCATACCTGATACACATCACTCCCTGGACACCCAGAAACATCAATTTCCTGATCGTCTGGCTCATCAAGACTCGTACTAGATCCCGGCATAGCTAAATTTGACGCGTTAGTCACACTTAGTTTTCTTTTACCACCAGCAAAAGATAATTTCTGCAACTTTTCCAGTTCAAGATTCAAATGACTCTCTAACTCCCCTTGTCTAATTGTACAACTGCAAACAGGACAGTTCGGTAACTCGGACACTTTCTTCCGAGTCCTAACACAGTTTAGTATAACGCTTTCATCGAACGAGTGTCCGAAACTCGAATTAGGATTATTATTAATGCCCCCCTCCATATTATTGTAAACAACTATGGGTAACATCTCAATCTGTTTTTGTTGACATCTGTTACAAATCTGCCGACATCACAAGTTTAGTAACACAAAATCATTATTTAACACTTTGGTAACGTGTACGAGAGTTTGGCGAACCCGTCCGAACTTATTTTGCAGCGATTTCGTAATTAGTTACGTAAATAAAAATGTTTAAATTGTAGTCAAGCAAAACAATAACAAAACACCGACAGAATCGTTTCGCATTCTAACTTTTTTTTTCTATTCTCTGATGATTCTATGATTATATGATATGCCAGTGTCATTCTTCCAGTCAAATGACAACTTTTTTTTTAACTAATGCAAGCTTTGGGTATTTCTGCGTTATCCGAAAAACACCGTATTCGATAATATATTTTTACAGAACTAGTTAGTTTTATACACTATTCGTTAAAATTACAATTGATTCTCAGAAAAATCAGAGATTGAATAATCAAAGAGTTTTGTAAAGCCTCCACTAATTTACTAAAGTATGCAATTTAACGAAATAAAATTATTACAACGATCTTAATTGCTGTTTACCGGCTTATCCTAGTAATTTGATATTTTAATCACGAATCACTACATATACTAAGACTTTCATTTTATAGTCGACACTGGCAAATATATGACTAATCGTAAGACACCATATTTAAAAAAATATATAGACACTTGTGGCACAAATCATATCATATAGGTATATTTATAGTATGTCTAAAACTTGTGATGCTTGATTGAAGTTTTAAAAGTTGTGTTGCAGTCGAACAATGTTTAAAATTATAAACTTTTAAAAGCTTAAAGTTTAGCTTCTTTTAAATATATTATTATGATTATAATCATAGCTCTGAGATTAATGTACTAAATTATAGAACTTTTGTACTAGATGCTTGTGTTCTGCATTGTTCGTTGGTCATTTCGCTTATTAGGAGTAGGTAAACATAATTATTAATCCAAATATATGTTTGTTCTTATCTTTTTGTCCTTATCAAGTACTTAGCCACTTACATACCCACTCACAGTTTGTTGGAGTGTGTTCATATAATTAATTACCTATATTAGGTACCTAGTGGATTGTTATGAACACATTTAATATCAAGTAGGATGTGTTAATTTTGTGAAAACATGGAGAAAAGAACTAAAAAAGGTACGACTTTATTATGACGTCGATTTAAGGGTCGGGAGGGGGTTAAGGAGGGAGAGCTCCCCAAAGGGATTTTGTGCGAAACCCCCCCCCCCCCCCCTTAAGGAGATATGATCTTTTTAAATTTCCTATCCTCATATTTTCCAACTTCCGGACTGCAAATGGTCCGTAAGACTATAAAATCTCCACCCCAAATGGCTCAAATATTCCTCTACTGATGCTATGCATTGTCTATTAAATCTATTTTCTCTCTTTCTATATTTCAGGAAGCAGCAAAACTCTTGCTTGTCATGAAGAAGTACCTCTGTTACTGGCCAATGACAATGACATAGGACAAACATTAGACCACAAAGATGGTGCTGTAATACTAGCAGATACTGAAGAAGACTTGAATCCAGAAGAAACGCTAAATATTTGGAACCCAGGCCAATTTAAAACTGACTCGAACTCAGATAAAGAAGATATAGATATTGAGGCTTTAAACCAAGCAAATAATAAAGAAACCTTCAACATAGCAGATGATAGAAAAGTCTTGAACCAAGTAAATGATAGTGTAGACTTGAATCAGGCCGATCACCAAGCTAAATCGAAATTAAATAATGAAGCAGTCTCAAGTTTGGAAGATAAAACAGCCTTGAACCAAGACAAGAATAGACAAATCTTCAACATGGCAGATGATAGAAAAGTCTTGAACTTAGAAGATAACAGAGAAGTTTTGAACATATCAAATAGTATTGAAGTCTTGAACATAGCAGATGATAGAGAAGTCTTGAATCAGACAGGTAATACAAAAGTCTTGAACCAGGCACGTAACATGGAAATCTTAAACTTAGTGGATGACACAAAAGTCTTAAACAAAGCAGATGATAGAGAAATCTTAAACATGGCAGATGATACAGAAGTCTTGAACCAAGTAAACAATAAAGAAGTCTTGAACCAGGAAGATAATGAAGCTGTCTCATTCCCAGAAGATAGAAAATTCATAAATCCCACCTCATTCTTTAACCAGCAACTATCAGTCTTGAGCTTAGAAGGCGAGGCAGTCTTGAATGATATTACGAACTCAAACCTGGTGTCAGAGAATCCTGATAAAGTAACCTTAACTGTTTCTGATTCAACATCTTGGACTAAGGATGACGAGTGAGTCTCTTAAAAGCATAAGAATGATAGAGAAGCTCTTTTCTACACTAATATTACCTACCACTCGCACGGCAATCGACCCCACTAACCACTCGGCCATCATCACTATATAAAAACAGAAAGCTTTGTTGTAATTCCTTTGGAATGAATTTGAATGGGTGCGTAAGTTTCAAAAATTGCGACTGTGAAAGAAGGAGTGTTATGTTATTTCATGTGTATGTATGTATATTTGTTTGTCACGCTCCAGAGCCTAAACGGCTTGTCGTATTTTTATGTGAGTCGTGTCAATAGATTCGTCTTCACCTGCTGATGGTCATAGGCTATACAGGCTGCATCTCGCGATTTCTTTTAATTTAATAAACCAGTGTATGTTTTCAGTGAAATAGTGAAAGTTGCTCGCATGGACTGGCATATGAGGGGTCTTATCGGCACTAAGATATCTCGACCAAGCGTATCGAATAACTACGAAAAACAAGGTTATAATATTCAGTTATTATCCTCTATAAACGATAGTAACATCAATGAAGTATTCAGGTTTGTGGCTTTTTTATGTTTTGACAGATTTAAAAAAAAAACACAAGTTATTTTTAACCGACTTTAATAGACTATAGTAGTTGTGAATGCAACTATAGTTGGACCTTTCCAACCATCAGGAACGCGTGAAAACCCGTCTTGTTAAACAAAATGAATCCAACATGTGTTAGATTTCCAAATAAAACTTTAATAAAATATATATAACTATTTTGTGATGGCGGCCATCTTGGATTTGAGTTAAGTCATAGTATTCTACTAGTCAAGCTCTTTCATTTGTTACCTAATGTTAGGGAATTGCGTAAAAATATGTTATCCTCCATATTGTGACGGCGGCCATATTGGGCGGATTTTCATCAAAATGGGCTCATCCATTCGTGAGCTACCACACACACACATACATACATACACGTCAAATCCAAGACAGGATATAACCTCGTCGTATTTGCTTCGGCAGTTAAAAATAAGAACAAGATGAGTTTTTTTATTTTGATTGATGGATATTTCCAGGTCATTAGTGGCCGGTGCTAGTACTCGCGCCACTTGTCACACTGAGGACTTCACTGCTTGTCAGCTCACTAGTCTGCGGCCGCATTCTTGCAGTGCAATGTTATTACTAGCATTACTGCATGATGGCGCCGAAAGGTATATAAATAAAAAGTTAATAAGATGGTATATAAAAAATATTTAGTGTTTTCCGCCTCGTCTTGATGTCAGTGTGAGAAATAGAAAAATATTTTTGTTTGTATGGTGTGGTTCCTCCTCACCACCGCCACACCTCACCTTATTATTTCTCTTTCTCTCAGTATCCGACTTCCTCGACACGTGTTTGCCCTTAGCAGAAGGTATCCTCAGGAGATGTTGACTCTTCGAGCGCTCGCTCTAAAGGTTTCGAGTGAGCGCTTTCGAAAGACGACGATTCGGAAAAACACTAAATATTTTTTATATACTATTTCATTATAAATGGATTTCCGCAAAGTAACGCCTGGCTCCGTCAATTAATTAAAAGTTATTTAATTATTTTTTTATCCTACACAGCTAGGTATTTGACCACAAGATCGCACGACCACAGAAGTCAACGATACTGTAGGCCTAATAATTATTAATGTAATCATTTATTATGTGTAATTATTTTCATATTCATTTAATATCTTAAATATAAGATTTTTGCAATATAAATAATAGAAAAGAATAATACACAACCCCTTCCATCCCTTGTAATCCACCCGGGAACGGTCACACGGTCACAGGCAATCGGCATTCGATCTTCGCTCTCGGTGGACGTATCTAATCTCGGTGCTCTTAGTGCAATCTAAGATTGAATAGTGAATATTTATATGTTCCAATCTCGGTTTTTCAAAAAGGAAAAAATGGATTCTAGTACTTCAGGTAAGCATCTTATTTATAGCTTTATATTATTTTTAATTTTATTTCATTTTAATATATATAAAAATCTTTAAAAATTGTCGTGTTAGAATTTACTTTTTTGAGTAAATTTTGTCTTAAAGGGTATTTTTGTTATATTTCCCTGTCCGTCCCGACAAATCTTTTTATGCAATAAATTAGTATACATCTTCAGTTAATAGCTTCCGTTAAATTTAGCCACCCGAACCCACCATTTTTTCCAAAATTGAGGTTTTCAAAAAAATACTTTTTAAATCAAAATAAATATATTTTTCCAGTTTATTCTATATTTGCTTTATTCTTGTTTTAGGCTCATCAGGAACCTCGGGTGTGAAAGTAGTGACTCGTAAACACCTTTTTGAACAGTTAGATAAACAAAATCTGCCATCTATTAATGAAAAACTAGAATTCTTAGAAAATCATCTCCTTTCTAGTTATGGAGACACTGAAGAGCGTAAAAAACTAATCAAACAGAAATTCTCGCATTTCAAAAGTGATATTAAACAGAGATGGGCAAAGGCGCGTCACACAAAAGAGACTTTCTTGAATAATAACGCTTCGTTCGAAATACCTACACAAATAATACACATAAACAAGACATTAATGGTTAATAAATACGAAGTAAAGACAGAGACGCCATTTTTTCAGCGAATGCGGCATAAACACAACTTTTAGCCTTTATAATATTAGTGTGTTTTCTATGACAGGCACAGAGTCAGAGCAGATCGTCTTGGTCGCACGGCGCTCCATCTAGCGGTGTGGGCGGGCAACCTAGCAGCTCTCGTAGTGCTACTGCAGCTACCGACAGGTAACAGGACAGACAGACAGGCTCACTGCTCTTATATAGAACTAGCCGGGCTCCGTGGTGTTACCTATTATGGAGATCTAATTTTTTATAACCTTTGTTACTCAATGATAATGTAGCTTTCTTACTACGAAAGAATTATTGAAATCAATCAAGGAGTTTTTGAGTTTATACAATACATACAAATAGGTATATAAAAATACAAAAATTTCCTCTTCATAATATTAGTATGTATAGAAGAAAAGATAGAAAAATATTTCTTTATACCCAACAGAAAACAAACTTTATGACATAATATAAAAATCAAATTAATTTCTGCTTTCTGTCTCAAACCGGTCCCAACTCAACATAATGCTGGTTGATACAACCAGCGTTGATCTTCAATTGGAATTGAGAGTTGACGTCACGCATACCACATTTACCATTATAGGGGCCAGGCCCCCCTGAAAAATGTGCCTAGGTGCGCCACTGGTCCAGTCGTCTCTGAGAATTCCGGAAACAAAAAAAAGATTTTTTTTAACGAATTAAGAGCCTTTGTGGCCTGGGATCTCGTCTCTTTTTACAAAACTTATCGGAGCGTTTGATCGATTCGATGCCGGGTATTTATCTGTCCCAAAGTATAAGCATTGTGATTTAGCGTGGTGGTATACTGGGTACGCTGCCCTCTGGTGGTATGTTGGAGAATTTGGATTATCTATAGATCTTTAATGATCTAAAAGTAATCCATCTGTTATATATTTTTTGTTGTAGTTAGTTATTTCGATTTTTGTAATCAAGGCAGTTGCCTGGTACTAACAAAAAATAATCACCTCTTTTTCTGAAGATTAAAATATAATACCATTGTTTTTTATTTTAGAAATGGAAAAATTCTTCGATAACCGAACGCTCAGTCCTGAAGAAGCCATAAAAAAATACAGCCAATCCAATTTAGCGATGAAAGAATTCGTCAATATGAAATGTGTGCCAAAAAACACAGTCGAAGATGTACCAGGTGAAGACAGAGACGGAAAGAACCACCGTTGTCATGAGTTTTATGTAAGTTTAGACCTCGCGACTACCAGACTGCGAAAGAAGGAGGATTATTTGTGTGTCACGCCCTAGAGTCTAAACGGCTTGTCGTATTTTTATGTGAGTGGTGCCAATAGATTCGTCTTAGTCGTGAGAGTGACACTGGGTACATGAAAATTTAAAAAATAAATTAATTAAGTCACAGGTTTAACGATTTAGCAGTCGAATTTTTTCGAACTCGCTTCTTACCATTTCTTTTTGCTATTATAATTTCTGGCTTCCAAGTCTCGGGGCAATAATTACTCTGTTAAATACTTCTTTGTCTTATGTAAGTAATAAGGTTATTGTTCTCCGGTCAGGTCCCTCATATAAGCCCCGGGTGGACAGCGCTCCACGCGGCCGCTTCCACCGCTCGGCCGGCGTGCTGCCGGGTGCTGCTGGCTGCGGGGGCGGAGCCCTATGCACGCGACGAGGCAGGACGCACCCCGCTGCAAGTCGCCGGCTCATATTATAACCAACACAAAGAGCTGTCCGACGAGGAGGCACGGTCAGTTGGAAATCGCACACGAGTAATAACTACAGACTAACTTTACTAACAGAGTTCAAAAATGAGGTTGTACTCGATTCGTCGAAATTTGTTTTTATTGCTTCATATCACACTTGCTACCTAATTTTGTTAAACCGGTAAGATTTTGTTTTACTGAATGAATTGAATGAATGAATCATTCAAACAGTTCACACAATTTATCATCAAATAAATTGTGTGAATTGTTTGAATGAATGAAGGTATTAAACGAATGAAATTAATGAATTGTTTATTTATAACATACAAATAAGCCTTCATATTTCGTTGTCGTTTAATAATTTGTTTCAATATGTTTTCAGGCGCTTGTCGAATGATGATTTCACAGCAGTCATCGAAATTCTTTTGAAAGTTTCTAGCAAAGATGAAATTATTAAAGAATATGCTGAATTAGATTATATTGATACGCCATTACATACAGCTGTGCTATTTAAAAACATAAAGGCAATGGAGCTTCTACTCGCATCGGGTTTTTCGCCAAGAGTAAGGAACCAAGAAGGATTCACGCCGTTTCACTTATGCGCCGAAACTAATGATTACTTTACTTTAATAACGGTAAATATTTTATTACTGACAAAGATATTTTTTACCGATTTTTCAAAAAAGAGGATGTACTCAATTAAACCCGTTTTTATGTTTCTTACCTGATATTTCGGATTTTTTTGTTTAGAAGGTATTTTCACGATAAGGTATATTATGACCATTAAATGGTCATAAGAGATACCTTATAAATAAAAATTATATCAGCGCCGGCCGAATCGAAGTATTTAATAATTTTTAAATAAAATATTAGGTTTTTAAGCATAAGCATTGCCATTCAGCGTAGTAATGCGGCTAGCGGCACACTGCCCTCTGATTGGTGCATTTAGATTATCTGTAGATCTTAAATGGTCTATAGGTCATCTTTCTGCTATATTTTTTTGTTGTTGTAGTTACCTAGTCATTTTGTGTTCGTCTGTCTGTGGCTAGACGTGGGTAACTCAGATCTGAACTGGTTCAAATATGCAGATCGCATCAGTTTGAGCTGTTGAGTCACGGTTCAAGTCTAGATTCAAACAGATCAAAACGTGGTTCGCGGTTCAATCAGTTCACTCGCTGCACTGTCACTGATTCGGTATATAGCCGAACATGAGCTGATTCAATCGCGGAAGTAAAAGACTCGTCGCGATGGAGAGCCTCACGTGCGTGAGTGAATTACTTGGAACGTAGCTTAGATAGAACTAAAAAAAAAACATTATCGTTTCAAAGTAAAAGTAACTCTTTAAGATATAGTAGTTTTGGATTCAACAAAAGTTTGGTAGGTCATTTCGCGGGTTAGGTTAAAAATGTTCGTATTAATGTAGTGGGTGTTATGATCTGATCTGGCTTTAATTTCACTCGCTTTTGTCAATGGCGCAATTTTATCTGTTAGAAATTTTTTGAGTTTGTTTTTGGGCTGATCTGGAAACCGGTGCTCAGGTCTAACTCGCCTCCTTGAACCGTGAGCTGATCTGCAGCTCACGAAGATCTATCGAGTTACCCATGTCTATCTGTGGCATAGCTCCCGAACTGATAAACCGATTGACTTGTGAATTAGCCGCATGTATTCTTAGCTTTGTTTCAAGAAAATCGGTCCGAAACGGTCGCCGGCATAAAATGGCGAATTACATATTCTCTAAGTCATTCAATATGAATATTAACTGAAGGGCTTGACTAGTAGGATACTATGATACATTTAAAATCCAAGATGTTAACGTCGGGTTTTTTGAATTGTAATTTTACTTGTTTCACAATGTTTTTTTTATCTTAGTCTCTTTTTTTTCAGTTGGCCAGTTCTTCTTATAAATACTTAAATGATATAACCGCACCGGTGGAAGATATAAGCAGCGAGGATGGGTATACAGCCTTCCACTACGCAGTGCTCAATAACTCTGAGAATGGAGTCGAATGCTTCATATCACACTTGCAACCTAACTTTGTTAAACCGGTAAGATTTTAACTTGAATGAATGAAACGTATGAATAAATTGTGTGAATGAATTGAATGATAAATTGAGTGAATGAGTTGAATAATTGACTGTTTTAATGAATTGAATGCTTAATTGTGTGAATGAATGAAGGAATTTGCTATAATAATTGAATTGGTTAAATAAATGAGGGAATTGATAGAAGTTAGTGAAGGAATGAAATGAATGGATTATTTATTTTGTGATTTAATATACCCTCAATAGCACTGAACACGAAAAGATTTCAAATTTGCCTTTTATTTAGAAAACTAACGCGTGTTTGATTCATATCGTTTAAGAAGACGAGTTTTCACTTGTACCTGAATGTTGGAAAGTTCCAACTATAGTTTCTTTCACATTCGATGACCTTCGTCAGTGATGAAATGATTCGTTTGTTTCTTCAACGATGACACGTCTCACACTCAACATTCAGGAAGGCGTGAAATCCCGTCTTCTTCAAAAATTCAAATTTGACGTTTGAAAAAAATATGTATTTTTTGAATTTTATTTAGTATAATGATATCATAATACGTATTGATTTTACGACTCCTTTTTATATATTTGTGTATATGTAGTTATACAAGATAATTCCATATACATGTAAACAGAAATGATAAAAAATTAAATGAGACTTTAAGAAACGGCAACTTTTGTTGCCGTAACCCCGACTGCAAAGACTTATAAAAAACTCATACAACGTGTAACAGAAAGGTGTGACAATACTTAACGGTGTTAGTCTACACATCAAGGTGAATCTTAGATAGAAGAAAATTATTCAAAATTCTTAAAATAAATATAAGTTTCTCAAAAAATCAATCAACAAATCATAATGAAAAATTGGGCAAGGACATGTTGTATGGAGAAGGCAATTTGTTATTTGCAATATTTTATGTTTTTTTGAAGCTTCTAACCGCTCGTTTAATATGTTTTACAGAATAAAAAAGGCGATACTCCTTTACACACAGCATCGGCTTTAGGCCACCACGGAATTCTAGGCCAATTATTATATCTCAGTTGTTTCAAAACCCACATAGACGCCGTTAACAAAAACGGAGAAACTGCATTATTCAAAGCCATAATGGCTAATCAAGATTTGTCTGTCAAAATACTGCTTCAAGCCGGAGCATCAGTACGAATCACATTGCCCGGACAAATCAATGTATTCCACGTTGCCGCTAAAGTTGGGAATGTTGATATTCTTAATCAACTTATATACCGTGATGATGCGTGTACTAAAGAATACATAAACGCTCTAACAGACAAAGGCTATGGTCCTATACATTTTGCTGTTGAGAACAACCACTATGAATGTACTAAAGTTCTTTGCGCAAATCGTGCTTTTATTGCTCTAAAGATGGGCATCAGACAACTAACTGTATTGCATATCGCCGCGAGAAGCGATAACGTTGACATTTTGAAATGTATAGTAAAAATTATGAGAGAAACTAAATCAGAAATGTTGTCTATCGATACTGTTGATAGCAATGGATGGACGCCATTGCATACGGCTTGTTTTTTCGCCAACAGAGACATCATAGAATACTTCATAGGCGAAGGGGCAGACTTATCAGCCAGTACCAAAGGACCAGATTTATACATAAAAACGGCCGTAGAAATCATGATGGACAATTTGACGAAACCAACCGAATTCTTGGAGAGGATATTCGATAATTATATTAAAAAAGAAAAGAAGGTAGATGTGGCGTCGGATTACGAAAATCCATCGCCGGATTTGCAAGTCACGGTGGATTACAGTATTTTAATACCGAACATTGATCATGACAATCAGGTCCTAAAGTCGTATGTGATAGACGCGATTCTGAAATCTGGCAACGGATATGGTCAAAGGCGGTTGATGCTACATCCTCTAGTGGAAAGTTTTCTTTGTCTAAAATGGAGGACATTTTTGCCGTTCTTCTGCGTCATGTTGTTGATCTATGGGGTGTTTGTGATTACTTGTACGGCTTTTGTTATGACCAATTTAGACGAAATGAAGAAGAGAAATGGATCGAACGAATCAATTGGAATGGGTAAAGAAATAAAGACGGATTTAGCGAATATAGGATCGGGTGCAGTAGCTGCCTTGTTCATATCTATCGTTTTGGTTTTGATACAGGTGAGTTCTTGACTACTTATTGACCGAACGAGTGCAGCGTCTCTGCTTCTAATCTGTCAAAATAGCTTTCGTCTGTCAAGGTTTTGAAACTTAGAAGCTTTTCAGTTACCTAGTCGCATAATTTTTTTAATAAAAATGTTTCTATTATTTTGGTTATTATACAACAGAAATTAAATTAATTTTTACATAAAAGAAATGAAATTGTTAATTATTACATAACAGAAATTAAACTAGTGACTGTTTCCTAGGTTAAGTCGCAAACTTCTAATAGCAACGAATATGATATGTTTGGGCTTTTAAGATAGAATCAATTCTCACATACAATTACCCCAAAATATGATGCCATATCTAAGTCGTGATGAGAAATCATTTTTTTAAAGGGTTATGTCTGAAGTGGTCCCATTAAATTTTTAACAGAGACGCTTAAGTAGTTAGTTTCCAAATCAAAATAACTGAAAATTTTTAGGTTTATTTTTATTTATTTCTTGTAAATATTACCTATTATATTTTTTTTGTGTTCATAGGAACTTATTCTAATGGCCGCCGGACTCAAACACTACATAAAACAGAAAGAGTCCTGGATCAAACTGTTGACTGTAACTCTGGCTGGCTCGCTGCCTTCATCAATCAACAAGGAGTATTCCGAGAGTCCGAGGCATATAGCCACTGTAGTTGTATTACTAAGTTGGCTGTATATGACATATCTGTTGTGTAGGTTCCCTCGTTGGGGTTACTACGTGTCGATGTTTAAGCAAGTAACACAACATGTACTAAAGGTAAGTTGATCATCATCATTTTCCTGTCCTTATCCCACTGCGTGGGGTCGGCGCAGCATGTCTTCATCTCCCATTCTACTCTTATCAGCCGTCATCTCTTCATTCACTCCGCTTTCACACATATTCTTCTTTACAGAACTCATCCACTAGTGTTCTTAGATCGCCCCCGGTTTTACCGCTTCAATGAATGAATGAATTAGCTCTTTATTGCAAACACACAAACATCAAATATACAGGAAAAATCTTGTCACATGTGGCGGCCTTATCGCTAAAAGCGACCATTATTCTCATTGGCGTATTCTTCACATGACTGTCTTATCCGCGCATGGCATATCCATAATTCCATACCATTCCAGCCTACCATTTCTTAAAGTAGAAAAGCATTATTATTATATTTGGTTACGCCAATAATTTTTACACGACTGCGACAGAAGGAGGGTTATGTTTTACTAGTGTATGTATGTACATTTGTTTGTCACGTCCTAGAGCCTAAACGGCTTGTCATATTTTTATGTGAGTGGTGTCAATAGATTCGTCATAGTCGTGAGAGTGACACAGTATAAATAACAAAAAATAAGGGAAGATACACAGGTTTAACGATTTAGCTGTCGGGTTTTTACGAACTCTCCTCTTAACACAAATGTTTGTAAAAATAATCCTATTCATCTAAAGGTTGCCTGGAAGATATTGTTGATATAACGGCTATCGGTGATAAGTCCGCTCAATCTAATACCATTGTCTTAGTCACTATTTTTGTTCTTTGATATACAATATATTCATTCATTTCATGCTTAATTTCGAGAGTGTGTAAGTTCCTTTTATTCAGCATAATAATAATTTTATCGAAATCGGTCCAAGAGTTTGGTTTTTCAGTTGAAATAATTGAAAAATTATCCACCTACCCACATTCGGGAACAAATTTTTCTCCTTATATTTTTTTTACATTTTTAATTATGTTTCCAGATTTTCACCGCCTTCGCGTATTTCATGATAGGTTTCTCTCTAAGTTTTATCAAAATCGGTCCAATAGTTTGGTTTGTCAGTCGAAATAACTGTAAAATTAACCACCTACCCACATTCGACAAGAAATGTTTCCATTTATTTTCTTTTATATTTTTATATTAATATCTTGTTTTCAGATTCTCACCACGTTCGCGTTTTTCATGATAGGTTTCTCTCTAAGTTTCATGATACAATTCCAAAGAGAATCGCCGTTCGATGGCTTCTGGTCATCGTTAGTTAAAACCATGGTCATGATGACTGAATTTGACTATAATTCATTAAATGGCAACGACACTGCTAATTCATTCTTTTTATTTCGCGTTGTATTCGTTTTGTTTATGATTCTCGGTGCTATTAGTCTAATGAATATGATGATTAGTGTCGCGGTACAGGATATGACGGAATTGGCGGTACAAGGTGTGTACATATTTAGTATTAGCTGCTTTCCGCGTTATTACCCGCGGATCTCTAATTTTTTCAAGTACATATTATATATAGAAATAGTAATTTCATTTGAAACAGGAAACAAACTTAATTACACAATTTATAATCAGACTAAAGTAACAAATGACTGCTTTCTGTCACAAACCACACACAACTCAACATAACGCTGGTTGTAACAACCAGCGTTGATCTTCCGTTGGAACCGGGTGGTGACGTACTACCACTCTTACTACAACCATTTGAGGAATACACTCTCCAAATTGTGGTATTACATTCAGAGCCTGAGCTACCGATGAAGGTTGATAAATCTGTCGCCAAGCACCTAACGGTGTGTTCCAGCAACCTTCCTGAGGAGCCAGTGTATTCCAGACTAAATCTTGTTCGGAAGGCGAAACTAGCACTTGCATATTTGCGACTTGTGAGGCAGGTCCACTATAAATCTTATTTTATTCAAAACAGTATACTATGATATTCCACAACACAAAATATTTGTGTATCCCTTTCAGACCTGAATTAATATATTCCTTCTATAACTGTGATATACTGCATCACTCACTCACTCATATATATCACATGGAGTCAGAAAGGGTTATGAAATGCCTACATAATTACATTTTAATTACTGATTCATGAAATCTTATTTATAAAAATCAATTGCTATTCGTTAGTCTCGCTAAAACTCGAGAACGACAGGGCCGATTCAGCTGATTTTGGTTTTGAAATGTTTGTGAAGATTCAGGGCAGGTTTAAACATATTTATTAACTGTTAGGCGGTACCAAGTTCGCCGGGTCAGCTAGTACATAATATTTATTTATTTTCTAGGTCGAATTATGAGGTTGGAGCAGCAAGCGGAATATTTATCATCACTGCAAGCGTCAGTCTTCAAAAAAATCTACTTAACACTCTTACCAACTAAGTTGAAATCTTCTATGGAAGTCACCGAACTAATCTTGACTTCCAATAAAAAAACGAACTGGTGGAACTCAAATCATTTGCCAAAAAGCGTGAGAAATGCTATTTTTGACAAAGCACTCGCTAATAATAACGACACAACACCGACTCCATTGGATTTGAAAATGAGAGATTTAGATACCAAAATGGACATGTTGAATGCTAAGTTAGAATTAATTTGCAATAAGATTGAAAAGTTGTGATTTTCCAAAATGTTCTACTGTGGGTTCACTTTGTTAAGTTTTGTCAAACCTTTCTGTTGCACGTATAGTATCATTTTTATATATGAAAATGTATTTGTCATAATTGTTTGTCTTGTTTTTTTTCTCAGTGCAAAGTTACATAAGTTAGGAATTTATAGTTCTCGTTAAATGTTATGTTATGTACATTGCACGAGCTTGTGTGCGTGCGTGACGTCACCTGCCGGCACCAACGTAAGACCAGCGCATTATGCTGAGTTGGAGCCGGTTTGTGATAAGAAATTAAGATATTAATTATGATAATTGTACAACCACATCCTAGACCGTATCGTCACTTTACATCAGTCAGGTTAGTTGCGGTCAAGCGCAAGCCTATCGACTAAAAAAAAAAACAAGTAGTTTTTTGGTACAAATCAAGTTTCTACCTTTTTTTTTCTAATTTGGTATTTATTTTAACATAATATGTTATATTCTTTTCAACAAAATTAAGTACATAAAGAGGCCGATTTTTCAATAAATAAATTATTGATTTTGTATCTTAATAAAACTGAGATAGTGTGAGCGAGAGGGAGCAATCTCCAAATTCTTGCCATCCAGGGTGCAATATAAAAGATATAAATATAATTGTTCTAAAACAATTCAATAAGATAAATGTGTGGTGCTCTTATACAGGGTTATCGGTAATATTATTGTATTAAGCCAAAAAGGGGTCAATATACTCATCCTAATGAACATCTTTCACTATGGAACCACCTTGATGAATTCGAGAAAATGGTCTATAGGTAGGTAATTTATCTGCATTTTTTTTTTGTTTTATAGTTAAGTTGTCTTTGTTAATAAAGACTTGTTACATTTGAATTTATAATTACTTAAATCAAAAATCTTACGTAGGAGTAAAATATCAATTTATAGCTAAAATAATATAACAAGATTTTTATAAATACAACTACGTCTATAAAAGTACTTAAAAAAATACTACGTAATTTATATTCATTTGTTTTTCTACGATGCTTACTTGTTTTGTCAAGAATTTATTTAATATTAATTTCCTTAATTTCTCTTTATAAGAAGAGTAGGTATCTAAGTTTGTAAATAACAAGGTTAGAACTGACTTACATTGAGCACGCAAAACTTACGTTATTTACCTATAATGTCATCAAAAAAAAAATACCTTTAAATTGAATAATACACTACTGCATTGATTTGATGTACCTATATGGGACCACCTCGAGAATATACCCATACCCTTTCGAACTAAGAAGACTTTAGAAATCGGTTCAAAATTGGCGAAAATGTCGATGAATATGCACAAAAAAAAATATAAAGGTTGAACCACATCCTTTAAAAAAAAGTGGGAAAAAAGCACCTTCCAAACTAGTGATTTATAGAATATTGATGAATAATAATGGTGGATTATTTATCATTAATGTTTAGTTTATGTGCACAAGTTTGGGCAAGCGATATAAAGACAGTAGAAACTTTATCAGGGTTTCCCGCAAACACGAAAACCACGTTATGCTGTCTTTATATCGCTTGCCCACACTAATATACAAGACATAAATGGTTAATAATCCAGCAATATTATATATTAAAACTGGCCGGCTCATCTTCCCGTTACTAGTAACAAAGCTGGTGCGGCGACAGAGTCAGCTTAAGGCCTCAAATGGCGCAAATATAATAATTTAGGTAGCGGTTATTTGTTTGAGCCTTTTGGGGTTGAAACTTCGACCGGGGACCGGGAACAAAATTATTTTTCAAAGACCTAACAAAGCGTCTAGTTGAAGCTACTAGATACCAAAATTCTGGTCTCTACCTGGATCAGCGCATTGGTATTGCCATTCAACGGTTTAGATTTAAGTTAGTTTGAATTGGGTAAATATTAAATTATTGGGTATTGCTTTTGTACATATAGTTTATAACTTTGTATAGTTTTACTTAAAATTTTATTTTGTTTGATAAGTTTGCGCAAAATTAAAACTGGCAGAATCACTAAATTTGCAATAAATATACAGACAGAGAGGCCATTTTTTCAGCGAACGTGGAAAAACCACTCGAATTAATTCATAAACTTGACGCTGGCAAATATAATTATCATATGATGCCATATATTAAAAGAAAAAAAAGTTAAATGAAAACAAAAAGCTTTTGTTATTTTATTTTAATGGACTAAATCTGGAAGGAAGCCATATATAGTAATACGAATTAAATACAGATTGCGGTTTAATAATGCGCTAAAATATCAAGCTATTTTATGTATGCTTTAGAATCACGCCATCAAAACCATGGGAAGGAAATGGATTGTTACTCAATACATGATCTCACCACAAATCAGGTACACAATAAGTCTTACATATTTTGGGTTTTCTCTTGATTTCTTCATAAGTTTTCGAAGATAGGTAGACAGTATAAATCGTGATAATTTAAATATTCGGGCTATACACTGAATGATTCGGTAAACTGAGATGTCCAGTAAACTATATGTTTGTAATATAACAAAGAAAGATGTAAATGTTACCTATCCATGTATACGACTGGGGTTCGATCTTATATCAAGTCGTCCAAATTGGCAAGTGTCGGGGATTACCAAGCACCCTAGTACAACTTTTCTGCCAGAGGCGTGTTATATTTATAAGCAATTTCTTATAATTTCAAATCATGGTAATGTTTGAAACGACACGTAATTTCGATGAATATTAAGAGATTTAGAAGCTGCATAGCTGAGAAAATTATAATTAATGTTGTTTCAAAATAAAAAAGAATAAAATATAACATGTTGATAAGGTTTTAAATGTCCTGTATGTCACTAGACAGTCCGGACACAGGACACGCACACTTCTACTTCTTCCCCTCTCTCTCCCGACTCATGCTACCCTTTTTCAGAGTTTAAACTCCTACTGCCCAAAAAGGAGTTTTTTTTATTCTACACAGCTAGGCATTTGACTACAAGCTCGTATGACCACAGAAGCAGCATGATAGATGAATGCTTTATTGTAGACACACTAAACATAAAATGCCTAGTCTGGAAAACACTGGCTCTCAAGGAAGGCTGCCGGATCACACCATTTTATTAGTTTTGTGTCTTTAGAGTGTATGTAAGTGTAGACTAATTTTGATGTGCGAGTACATTTATCGTTGTCTGTCAATGATCATAGACTGTACTGGTTTCAATTGTTAAGTTACAGTGGTTTCTTTTAAAGTCATTTCTAACAAATTGATTGTTTTGTTATTTACAGATCATATTAAATAAAAATAGAAGAAGTGTGTCACGAAAACAAGTCTTTAATAACCAGCGAAGAAGTTCTTGAGACACATAAGTTTTCAACTGGAAGGAGTGCTGCAAAAATACGCCTGTTCAGGCCTATTCAAGTACTATAGTGACCACAATACGGCCAGTTACTAAACTTGTATCCATCTTTTTTCGACTTGAACTGTCAAACTAGGTTAGTTAAGTACGTCTGGCTTGTCCAAATCATGTTGTCTGATAGTTACTGAATCAGAAAGATAGTAACATTATAATTATAAAGATTTTATCGTAAGTTCTGAAAGTTCATATACAATACTATTATTGGATAGTTTTAACTCATAGTTAATGCAGTTCTAAATTGTATTAAAAATTCTTTAGGTGATACCTGAGAGAACTGACATATACGACACTATATATTTATCAATATGTGTGCACTTAGATATAAGTTAAGTAAGTTCCTCATATGTGGCGCTGTCAATTAATGACAGTTTAGATTAGTTACACTGATTGCCTTGACGAACTCTTTCACGAAAAGCACTCTACCCTTAGATAAGATAAAACTGAGAAGTTAATCCGCTTTCGCTGAAGAAAAATGATATCTTCGTCTGTATATTTATTGCGAAACAGTGGTTAGTTCTGCTGACTGCCGGGGGACTGATTCAATGAAAAGCATTCTATTTAATAATATCTAAGATCTGTAGCAGCTCTTGTTTGATGATTGTTAGAAATATACTAAATTTCATATCATGTTAGACACAGTCAATAGGCATTAAGTTTGTTTTTAATCTGGTGTTTTTATTCTTAATTGTTATTTTGAATATTCTCTTCCTTTTTTTTCTGTGTTCAGTGCATTTATTTAAAAAATGTCTAAAATACTCTAAAATATCTGTTTAACCATAGCATAAAATGTTTGTTTAGAGTTAAAAGCAATTACTAGATTCTGTTTCTTTATATGAGTATCTAAAGCTTACGGAGTCTATGTTGTATATATATATATATATATCTTCAAAAGAAGAAAGTAACTTCCGATTATTTTAAGTGGTATAGAAATCAAAGTAAATATGTCTCAAGTTGACTACGTCTGCGACTACTGCAGTCGATCGTTTACCAGGAAGTACAATCTTCAGACCCATATAGAAAACTGCCATGTTACCTCGTCAAGCTATTGCCAGACATGTGAACAGAAATTTGGGAGTCCGAGTGGTCTGCAGCAGCATCTGCTACGAGGCCACAACAGATACGGACAGCCGTTTCCTGAATGTGACATTTGTGGCCGAATCTTTACCAGAAAACAGAATATTACATCACACATGATCACCGTGCATTTACAAGGCATAGGTCCAGAAATTCGATGCCATACTTGCGGGAAAACGTTTACTACAGAACGAAACATGAAAAGACATGTCAAGTTATTGCACAATCCAGATGTTGAATATCCAACATGTAATGAGTGCCATAAGGTTTTCAAAAGTAAGCATTCACTCGTTGCTCATATACAGGCAACTCATTATCTTACTGATAAAACTATTAAATGTGTGATGTGTGATAAAGTTTACACGAACAATAGGAATCTCAAACGACATATCGAGATGTTACACGGGGAGAAAGAAGATCACAGGTGCCATATTTGCCCCAAAGTTTACACCTCCAGCCAAAGCCTCAAACGGCACATAAGAACTATGCACAACTACGATGAAGACAGTCCGCACTGCGAGCTGAGATTAATAGAATCTGAGACTTTGGAAAGGCCAAGTGACGACACCGATAATTCATATGATGCTGACACGTTTACGTGCGAGACTTGCAATCGAGCATTCGCGGAGGAGTCCATCCTACGTCAGCACATCAAACAAGATCATCTCTTCGAAGTCTATTACGGATATTGTAAAGGTTACTTGGAGAAACTAGCCAACAGAGACCAGCCCACTACCAGCAAGCAGAGAGTATTTAAATGTGAATTCTGCTTTTCCGCATACTTCAACGTTTACGAGCTAAAAGAACACATGAAAGTGAATCATGACACGGAATACAATCTTTGCACTTGCAACGTTTGCTTCTCCAAGTTTTTCAGCAAGGAAACCTTTATGGAGCATAAAAGAATCTGCTTGCCTCCGTGCAATGTCAACTCTTGCAATCATTGCGATAAACTCTTCACGGATATTTTGAGTCTGGAGTTCCACACGAGGATATTCCACCCGCAAGCGCAGCTCGCAGATCCTAATATAACTTCGACGAAATCCGACGACCCATCAGAATTGAGCTCGTTCAAATGCGAACACTGCAACCGAATCTATTATAGCGATAGATCGTTGAAACATCACATCAAGTTGAAGCACACGACAGACGAGGCGGTGGAGTGTGGCTATTGCAACAAGATCTGCAACAACAAATACTATCTGGCCTCTCATATTAAAATCGTTCACAGCGTCGTGGATCTATCCAAGTGTGATTATTGCGACAAGATGTTTAAATCGAAGCGTAATATCCGAAGGCACATCGAGTACACGCATATGGGAATGCAAAGATACAAATGTATCGAATGCGAAACCCTTTTTAAAGAGAAACGCAGTCTCCGCAAACATGTTCGGACCAAGCATCCCAACTCTGCGTGCTTCCCTCAGTGCCATATCTGCCATAAGAGGTTCGAATCCGCAAAGTCCTGTAAAATACACCTAAAACTTCTACATTCATTCAACATGAACACGTATCCTTGCGATTTGTGTTCCGTGTCTTTCGGGTCGAAAGAAGCTTTGAAAATTCACTTGGAAACGAAACATCTAGCCGAGGACGAAATTTACAAATGCGAAGAGTGTAATCTGGTGTTCAAAGGCTCTATGAAGTTCGAAGAACATAACGAAATGGTCCACGCATATGTTAATACTATCTCAAAGCAAAGAGCATTACCTCGGTGCGTTATCTGCATGAAAGACTTCAGCACCCGGAAAACTTTGAGGCGTCACATCAAGAAATTCCACGAAGAATTCCAAGCGGAAGAGCTCGCGAACTTTGGGTGCAGAAAGCGCGAGTTCAACGTGGAATGTGAAGACTGTTTAAAAAACATCAACAATGACTATTTCATCAGCGTGTTCAACAAAGTCAAGGACGATAAAGATGCGATCGTTTTTAAATGTGAAACTTGCCATACTTCGTTTAGTGCTATAGAATTTGCGATACAGAGGTACAAGGCCGTCAATGTTGAGGGCGCTAGGTCTAAAGTGATCTTGAGTGATTTATGTACTACTCAAATGAGCGATGATGAGCCTGGTTATTCAGGGTTTGGTTCTCTTCACGAGTACATGGAAGCCGAAAGTACGACAGCAGATATTAAAATAGAGCCGGAAGATGATGTTAAAATGGAACCTATGTCACCATGAGATAATGATGGGCTCTGAAGTCTCAAGTGTAAATAAATCAAATTCGAGCTCTTGCCCTTAATGCTTTATTTTTTACGTTGAGAATCTTTTAACCAAGTTCTTAAAAGTACTATTTTTTTGTCTGTGCACTGGTTGTAGTTTTAGGTAGAATTGAGGGTAGAATCTTTTTTGATCTCGGAGAGTTCTAATTCGCATTTTTATACGTAGTAACTCTTATGTAAAGTATTTTTTAAGGCTGAACTTTGTAAATCTGAGAATGTCTCATAAATATACTTAGGTAATATCCATTATTACCTAAATATTTTTATGGGGCTGTTAAAATTGGTGTTTAATTTTTTACCAGATAACTAAGATATTATATAGATTTGAAAGAGTGATCTTCCCAAATGGACCATTGTGTTTGTCCCAAATAAATTTTATCATATCAGTCCAGTCGATTAAATCAAATTAACTGAAAAAAAAATATCGACGCCTGTCGAATTGAAGAAAGAGTCACACCTTTTTTAAAGAATTAATTTTTATTCAATGATATTTTAGTTTCTGTTACTGTTCAGGCGCGGCTTTTAGAGCTGTATGAACACCTTAGGAAAATATATTAGAATAGGGTATTTTACTCCATTTGTGAAAAAATCTAAAAACATATTATTGAGATAGCTTAGGCAAAAAGCAGTTGGAAATCTATAATTTTAATTCATTAAATAGCAAACTAAATTTTAAACTTTTGAATCCAAATTCAAAAGTTTTAGCTTTTTTAATCTGTTTGAAAACACCATTTCAATAGCAGTTGCCATGTTATTACGTCATACGGCTATGTAAACTTAAGAAGTGTCATCTGTCTATAGTACGCGGCAGACAACTTACCTTGCGCGAGACTAGTTTGTTTGCCTACCGCACTTACCAAACTACCCATGAGAGTGAAAGGGACGATGCCGCCATCATGGTTCTAGTTATTTGCCGCGTAGTATACTATCAGCGTAACTTTATTTATAGGCTCTTTATTATTTTCGTTCCCTTATAAAGTTGATTACATACATACATCAAAATGATCTTCAAAAAAGTACAAACAAGTTTTTTCAGATAATAGTTAAGGATTCCTTCTCGCAACTTTTCCTCATATTTATATCAGTTGACACTTGTAGTCCGGTGTTTTACGCTAGTATTCTTGCATTCAGGAACAGCACACCAACGATAAGTAGAATAAAACTCATTTTTGCAGTATAAACATCTAACATTAACATACAAAACATCACTGCGTTTGTTTACACAGCCGACTGACGTCAGGAATGAATTTAGCAATATGGCGTCCACTGCGACTAGCGTTTTCGTCAAATTTCGCGCGAAATTCGAAAATGCTAAATTAAAATGCATTTTTATGGCACGTAACGATTGAATTAAAGATTTGTGTATTTTTTAGTAGTTCGCTAGTACTATAAAATCTTATTAAGACACTTTATAAAAATGGGTGTAATACCCTTTAGAATCTTTGGTGACCACTGACCTTAACTCAGCGGAATACGGTTCAAAGTCGTGCAGCATAGAAAAACGCGCGTGAACAGAGTAGCGCTAAGACAATCACGTTAATGTTCTACAAACTTTACCGTGTAATAATTCTTTAAAAAAATTATTCATAGCAATCTTCGGAGGAACTTTTTCACTTATTTTAATTTGAAAGTCACGAGAAATAAGTTCGAACAAAAGCAAGATTTTTTAAATCAGTCTAAAGTAACCTTCTTTTGGGAAGATTGTATAAAAATCTTAATTTGTTATTTGATAAGATTAAATTAATGAACATTTATACCAGTTTTATTCAGTATTTAATCATTATAGATCTGTGTATATCTTTGTGTAACAAAAAATATAATTTTTCAATTTTCTATTCTAGTAATATATATCTATGTATTCTCCATTGTCTATTTATTTTGAATCTCCCGACCCGCAGATACAAAGTTACCAACATAAAGAAATCATTAAGAAAAAAAACAAAGAAGATACTTAAACAACAAAAATGAAATATTAAAAAAAAAATATTATTAATCTTAATTGTTTTTTATTTTATTGATATTCCAAAAAATATGCTATCTCCTTTAGATTTGGTAGATTTTTTTTATGTATGTTTGTTACTCTTTCACGCAAAAGCTGCTGAACGGATTTGGATGACATTTGGCACCAAGATATATACAGCTTATGTCATGGTTAACATAGATATTTTTCATCTCCCCCGTGTATAGTGACCCCATTATGCTTAGTACACTCCTAGCCAATAAATCTGTATAGAGAGAGAACAGTGATTTTAGACATGTAGCTGATGAAGTGTGCCAGCCGTAACCTCAGAATATGTTTTATATTTTATTAAATAGGGAAGAACAAAGCTCTAGTTCTTTAAATAAATTATAATATTCTCACACCTTTCTGTTACACGTTGCATATGCCAAAGTTCATGATAATCGGTTCAGTGATTTTGGCGTGAAAAGATGGCAGACGGACATGAGTTACCTTCGCATTTATAATATATTAAGTAGGTATTATAAAATATATACTACTGTACTAATTCCTTTTAAAACTTGACTCTGGTTGGCGCAGTTTGTGGCAACCCTGCCTTCTGCGCCGCTGGTCCCGGGTTCGATCACCAGACAGAATGAACATGTGTGTTTGTTTATTATATATATAAGTATGCATATCAGTGATCAGGTTACCATAGCACAGGCTTTGCCTAGTTTGGGAGCTGAACACCTTTGTGTGGATGCTGTCCCATATTATTATTATAGCGAAGACTAGCTGCGCCCCGCGGTAGATATTTGGTAACCCCTTGATAACCCTTTAATTTTCCGAGATAAAAAGTACCCTATGTATCAATGAAGGGTATATATGCTATCCTGGTACCAAGTCTCATCCAAATCCGTTCAGCAGTTTGAGTGTGAAGGAGGAACAAACATACACACACATATACATAAACTAACGCATTTATAATATTAGTGTGATTAGAAATCAATATCAGTTTTATATGTAGAGGTAGACAGATGGTCTATTTTAATTGTAAAGCTGAAGAACTAGAGCTTTGTCATTCCCTATTTAATAAAACATACTCTAAGGTTAACCTCAGTTAAACCAAGTGAAACCTCAACTGTGAAGGATGGCACACTTCATCTGCTTTAGGTCTGAAATCACTTTTCTCTCTTTTTTTAAAGAATTCAGAGTTGGTCCCATAGTAGAAGTAGTTCATAATGATGAATATAGTTACCCCCTTTCGGCTCATTACACCTCTAAAAGAAACTGTACTTTCTCCCAACCTTTTCATGTGTGCAATCTCTTATTTTAAAATGAAATGCATTGAAAAATCAAATAGTTATTAAAATACTTTATTTAAGTATTAGTTGACATATATCTTTTCAAATAAAATTCTATATGTCAAATTACCCTATAAACAAGGCTTTTGGCTAGGGGTGTACTTAGCCGAAAGGGGGTCACGGTACTCATTCTAAGTTTTAACTACTAGCGAACTTTGAATTCAAGAATAAAATCAGCTGTTTCATACTTTTCTTTAGCAACCCAAATTTTTTTTCTGTAGTAGATCTGTTATTTTTTCTTCTCTGTTTTGTTCCTTAAGATGAGTATAGTGACCCCCTTTCGGCTTAGAACACTCCTAATCGATAACCCTGTAGAGTAAAATGGCACATAGCTGTTACGGTGCATCTATCATCTATCATCAGTGCAATACTGAGGAGTAATGATGGGATATCAAATACACTTGTAGGAAGTACCTTTTATTTAGAAAACTAACGCGTGTTTGATTCATATTGTTTAACACTTTCGCGCGAGCAACCGTGTATAGAAGTCAAATACTGATGAATACGATGCGGCACATCGTTGTATCACGTCACTGGAATTTTTGATTATTTCGCACAACGCTCTAGAACGTCAAATCCCCGTACATTTTTTAGGAAGATTCGTCATACCGCCGCATCATGTAAAAGTTTCAAAGCTCTAGCGCCACCGCATATCAGTTTTACTTTAACTTAAGTCACACACACACACACGTATACAACGTCATCATACGTCGTTTCGAGTTCGAGCCGCCATACTGTCAGTGAGCGTGTGCGCCATTGCAGCGTTGGTTGTGTTTGCCCGCGCCAGGAATAATCATCGTATTTATTGTTTTTACGTGATTTCTTTTATATACATTTTGGGATTGTTTTGAAAGTATTATAATGTTATTGACAATCTTGATAATTTTACAGATGAAAAATAAAAAGAAACCTCACAGAAAGCGTGATAAGAAGGCTACTTCACTGATTAGTAATGAGCCACCTGAAGCTGGACCATCTCATCAACAATCAGGAAAAGCACATACTTTGACTAAGGAACGCCAAAGAAGGAATACAACATCAATGAAGATATTTGAAAATAGCTCATCAGGGCAAACAACACCAGACCCCTTTAGTGATGACGGGGAGTATGCGTCCGATGATAACTACGATCCAAGGTATGATGATAACCCAAATAGTAACGGCTCCGAAAGTGAAACTGACAATTATTGTCGAAAAAACAGACAAGCAATCAAAGTCCGCACAGGGTCTCGAAACCATTCAAGCTCTGAAGAAACGGGTACAGAATCGGATTGCTCTGAGATCGATGACAGCGAGTGTGATTCCGATGATTCTAGTTTGAGTATCTTTGATTCAAAAAAGAAAAAAAGATCACACCCAATCTCATCTAAAATGTGTTCGTCTTTCGAGCATAAGTCTAAAAACCTTGGACTGCAAGTGCTGACGAGAGTACCGACAGCCTTTCGTTGGAATCCGAGGCTCTGTTAAATAATATGGGTAGTCATTTTGAAACCTCTTCAGTACTACCTGATCCAACAGAATCAGAAAATATATCTATTTATGAGCATTCAGCAAAACAATCAATCCGAGGTTCAAATCCCATTGATGAGGCTGCTGATGCGAACCCCGCGCCCACCAGCTCTCCTGCTGCACCCGACCCAGAGGCTGCTGATGCGAACCCTGCGCCCACCAGCTCTCCTGCTGCACCCGACCCAGAGGCTGCTGATGCAAACCCCGCGCCCATCAGCTCTCCTGCTGCGCCCGACCTAGAGGCTGCTGATGCGAACCCCGCGCCCACCAGCTCTCCTGCTGCGCCCGACCTAGAGGCTGCTGATGCGAACCCCGCGTCCACCAGCTCTCCTGCTCCCGTCCCTGAAGCCGCTGAAAGAAATCGCGCTCCTGCTTCTCCTCCACCGCTAACTTATGAGTGGGAGAACACAACTGCAGACATACCTCAGTTTGAGTTCGACGACAGTTCAACAGGTATTAAATTCGATGTTGTTCCAGGCACAACCGTTTTCGAAATTTTTGATAAAATATTTCCTCCTAACATTATAGACTACGTACATAGTCCAATGTACAAATACATATGGACGAGCGCTTTGCCAAAAAACAAGGCCTGCAACTCGTAATACACGCAATTATAGTTAGG
The DNA here is from genome assembly GCA_947049295.1 of Ligdia adustata. Classification (NCBI taxonomy): domain Eukaryota; kingdom Metazoa; phylum Arthropoda; class Insecta; order Lepidoptera; family Geometridae; genus Ligdia; species Ligdia adustata. The sequence goes on along the minus strand of OX346242.1, from coordinate 5,508,294 downwards.
CATCGATACGAACCGGGAAGAAATCCTGAAGTTTTTTGGATTGTGTCTGCTTATGGGACAAGTCAAAATTCCTAGCATGACAAAAATATTTACGTATCCCGACCCACTGTATTTCCATCCAATTTCCCACTATGTGATGTCTTCACGGAGGTTTGAACAACTATTGAGATGTATATGCGTATCGGAACTGGATTCAAGAGGTAAAGATAAAATAGAAAAAATTATTGACGCTGTAACAAAAAACTTTAGGTAATGTTACAAGCCATCCAAATATTTAAGTTTGGATGAATCTTTGCTTCTTTTCAGAGGTCGCCTGGCATTCCGACAATAGGTACCTATATAAAAAACAAGAAAGCTCGGTATGGAATTAAATTCTACGAGTTGACTTCTTCTGATGGATATGTGTTAAATATATTAATGTATTCAGGCAAAGATACAACGTCGGCACTCCAAACCGGAAAAAATAAACTGAAAAAATTATTCTTCGCCTCTTGAGACCCTATTTATTGAAAGGTCATCACATATGTATGGACAATTATTATAATTCTGTGGAACTTTCACAAAAGTTGATTGAATTAAAGACTCACACGACTGGCACCTTACGTGCAAACCGGAAAGGAAACCCTAAACATATAATAAACAAGAAATTAAAGAAAAACCAACATGTGTGGGCTCGAAAAAACAAGGTCTGTTTCAAAATGGGTTGACAAACGACCGGTCACTATGGTTACAACTTCAACTCATCCCAAGCTTATCCAAACACAGAACTGATTTCAACAAAGAAAATCAAAGCCTGCAGAAGTGAAAGAATATAACGAGCATATGTCTGGTATAGATCGAGCTGATCAAATGATTTCATACTATTCTTCGCCCAGAAAAACACTGAGATGGTATAAAAAAGTACTCTTTCATCTCTTAGACATTGCAGTCTGGAATTCATTCTTCGTTTACAAGAAGTACTGCCAAGACAAATGTTCTTTTCTAATGTTTCGGGAGGAGTTGATTCGGAAACTGATGGACTTGCCACCAGACTTAAATCCAAAGCAATTATGTTCAGCTCGCAATAGATACGACAACAGACGTAGGTCACCCATAAGGGTAGTCAATGATGTTGATAGTTCTGTATTCCGTGACCTCTGGCCTGAGAAAATACCCGTGCGTCAGGTATCAAACAAAAATTCAAACTACCTCAAGTGCAAAATCTGCACAAAAAAGAAAATGAGGAATGAAACAGCTCTAAGATGCAAAGGTTGTCCGTATAAACCAGCGCTATGTGCTCTTTGTTTCGAGGAGTGGCACACTCTTATCTAAAACGAGTAGTACCAGAATGTGATTTTCAGCCTAAGTCAAATTAATAAATACTTAGTAATTAATACTTAGATTGTAAGACGTAATTTTGATATTTAATTACATTGTGTTCCTGTTTTCTGAGACTTAATACAATAAGTTAAATGTAGGCAAATAGTATTGTAATGTTGATAATGACATATTTTATAAGGCTTTATAGTTTGCTCTTGATACCAAAAGTTTACAATTACTGTTTGATTTGAGAAATGTTTTCTGTTATTTTTTTTGGCAAGCTAAGGACAGAAAAGCTACTTGTATGATGATACAATCATATTGTACTCTTTAGAATGAGAAAGTTATTGGTACCTCAATTATGGTCAAGATTGTGATATTAGTTGATTTATGATGACAAATAAAAAACAAAACTGAAAACTAAGTAGTATTCATTTATTTACCTCTTACTTTGTAGTGAGTAATAGCCAGAAAATATTTGGATCTTTCGGAAAGATCGTCTGTTAACGTTGACGGAGTTAAACGTTGTGCGCAAGCAGGCTGTGAAATAGTTTACAGGATACAGCAGGACGAATTACAACGTAAACGTTTGAATACGTTGTAATCTGCAAGATCTGCCGTGTACAGGTTATGACAGAACGTCTATACTCGTTAACGATGTTAAACGTCTTCTTTATTATGAAGATTTGTTACTATTGCCATGCCACGGGACGTGTACCAACGTTAACGTTTCAAGACGTTCTTGTTATTTTGAGATCTATCATTCTTATACATTGCAGAAGAACGTTTGCAGACGTTGTGCTATACTGTACAGGTAACTTATAGACAATATACTGCTGGCCGTGTATAAACATTGGACGTTTCAACACGTTCTAATATTCTTAAGATCTTGGATACCGTTAGATTGTAGCAGAACGTCTAGTAACGTTGACGTTTTTAAACGTTGTGATTTCTCTACAAGTTAATAAAATTTTCATATACACCAGAACATGTATTACCGTCATCGTCTAATCACGTCAGTGCGGATTGCTAAGTAAACCATTTAGATTGTGATGCGGCGCAACTTTCATGAACGTCTATGTAAAATGTATGGAGAAAACATCTGTCACAGCACATAGTCTCACATATAAGGATAGCTTGCGCGAATGTGTTAAGAAGTTGGGTTTTCACTTGTACTTGATAGGTCTTCCCATATACTAAGTGCTTATAAACATAATCACAAAATGATCACTGATTCAGTAACTGCCATTGTGCCAGTCTTCTACACATAGAGCTAATAAAATAATTATTAAAATACACTTTATTAACTATGGCTTGACAGACTTTCTTCTAGAAAATGCTGAGCTAACTTTGTTTAGAGGGATTTTTAATACTCCGACTTTGGTTGACCCTTGTTTCATAGGCCAGGCTCCAGCCATACTTAACTTAGCATTCACCGTCTTTTCGGTCAACTTGAGGTATTTATAAAATGGTTCCAATTCTATTTTATAATTGTTCACTAACAACATTAGTACCATGGCGTAGCATAATGCTTTGTCTTTATATTGTGCGGGCCTTAACCTGTTGTTGATTTTGTAAGTAAAAAACTCATTTAGTACAATTTTGCTTAATGTTTCCGAGTGTGGGCATGGAGCAAAGCCTTTTAACTTCATTTCCCTCAAGGTTTTGTGATGCATGCTTAGTAGAGTGCTCGCGTATACAGCTAGAACGACTTTTTCCTTAGACAATTTATCCGTAAAAAAACTTTTGACAATTGGTACCAAGCTAGGTTTGTAATCAGTACCGTCAATTTCTAAAAATATCTGCTCAAATTGATCCGGCGTTAATATTGATGTAATCGGATAAACTTCATCTAGGTTTTCCGCTTCTCTGTTGATCGGAGGTATATAAAAGTTGTCCACGTCGTTTTTGTTGTAGGATGATAAATCTAACTGATCAACTGATATATTCTGTGATACATTCTTTAGCTGTTCCATCACAACATCTTCATTAAGTTTGAGTTTCTCGTTTTGTTCTATAATCTGTTTATGGCGCTTCGATCCAAATTTCCTACCTAAATCTACGTAGGAAGTTTCGAGCTCTTGCTCTTGGATTTTGCTTTTCACAATAGGTTGGAGTTCAACAGTGCCTACTTCTATAAGTCGTACTTTCCCAGTCTCGCTGTTTCGTACCAGCATGAGAGTCTTGTCCAATGTCTCTTCGCGTTCATCTCCGGCATACAATACATCGTTTATTTCAGATGCGATATTTTTTTTGTTGTTATTAAGTTTGTTTTCCAAAACCGCGCATTTTTGGGCTTCAAATCCGTCTGTCGGATATCCATTTTGAAAATACGCGATAAAAGGATAGGATTTGCTCTTGGGAAACACCTCGTCAATACAGATATCAACCATTCTAATTGTTTAATTGAGAAATACACGTTTCCATACTATTTCACGTGTGAAACAAAACATATTAGATTTTAGGTTAGGAAGAAACCACAACAACCTATTTTTTTTTTACCATTTGCAAGCAAACAATCTAAAGTCACTGAAGCCATACCCTCAGTTTCATTTATTTTCCATTCAAATACGACGCTATTATGCTTTTTTGCCAATATCAATAATAAGTAATGAAATAAAATAAATTTCGCTGAGAAAATATGGCTATAAACATAATGAATAATTTTTTTTGTCTATTATTTGCCCTTTTTTACTATTATCATCGTTAGTTATCTCTTATTATTCTTGACGATAGCAAATATACAATACAATGGACGTGTGGCTTATGACGGGAATATTGACGGTATGACGCCATATAAAAAAAAACTAAAACATTATTCGGTATGTTAGTAAATAAATCGAAATTGCCTACAAATAATAAAAATTGAAACTTTTATTTCTAATAATAATAATCTTTTATCCATGAAGCATTCTTCTCCATACAGTAACTCTACTACCATGTGAAAGTTCACGATAACAATTCAGTGCGATACAAGATAATATATTTTTTTAATGTCCGTGAATACAAGTTTGTATGTGATAACAATGAACAACATAGATATTTGTAGAGTCTGCCTATCAGACAAAGTCAGGATGCAAACTGTCATAAATACTCCCCTACAGGAGCTTTACGAAAATCTGACTAGCATTAAGGTATACATAACTTAAATTCAGTTATTTATTTAGCATTACATATCCTTACTGATCTATCGTTCTTGGTAGGGAGTAATGGATGTTTTTTTTACTACAGCTAGGAGACAAACGTGTATTTTTACTAAGTCTTATTCTCCTTGAGTTTTAAGAAGAAAAAGACTTAGTATTAGACATATCCTATAAAAAAATTTATTGTCTGTTGCTTCTAGCTTAGCAACTTGTTAATGCATAAGTAATAGAAAGGCTGACAGCCTATGTCCAAAAAGACAACCTGATATACAACTGTGGCTATTGTCAGCATTTGTATAATAATCATAATAATCATTTTTTATTTCTTTATAAAGTATATATATATATATAGATATATAAAAATTTGATATATATTATTATCTTGATTTGTTCATTAAACAATGGTCATAGGCACATAAACAAACACGTTCAGATATCAGAAAAAACGTTTCATAAAACTATGTATAGAAACTCAGGTATTATATATTAATAGGTTAGGTGTCATAATATAAAATGTTCCGATGGTCATATACTACAATAATATATATATTTTTATTTGGCCGGCTACTGGAGTTTTTGGTCCATTATGTCTTATCTCCTTTTATCCAAATCCGTTCGGCTGTTTTTACGTGAAAGATCAGCATACATACAACAACATTTCAACCATAGTTTCGATAGATTAAGAACATCATCAGGGCTATAATGAAGCACTTTTTAAATAATCATATTACATTATGTTGGAAACCTCACCGATATATAAATATAAACTTTATATATAAAAATCAATTGCTGTTCGTTTGTCTCGTAAAAATTCGATAACAGATTTAGGTGATTTTGGTTTTGAAATGTTTTTGAAAGTTCATGTCTTACTATGTGTACATCTGGTTTTTTTTTGTTTGGATATTTCTATTTTGACTATTTATGAGTGTATTTTATTACTGTTTAATATATAAATACCTTAATAAATAAAAACAAACTGAACTGAAACAGAGAAAGTTTAAACGGTGAGAAACATACATAACAGTTAGGCATAGTTGGGTTAGGGTTATTGAAGTTCGCCGGGACAGCTAGTCAAAATATAATTATATCATATCCTTCCTTAAACCGTCCATCCAGTGATAAAAAGCGGGGGTCCTGCCTTTAAACAGATTAGCAAAGTGTAAGAAACAGGGACTTTACACTAAAATATTAATAAATTAAGCATTATTTTTTTAAAGAAATTACTATTATATATATCCTTTTTATGAATTCAGTAAATAAACGTCAATGCAACTTGTCCAATCGTTCTAAAATTTTACTAATAATTAAAAGAAATAAATCACAATGTAGCTGTGCCCTGCAGTATTACCCTCTGTAACTTAATTATCCCACGGGAACATCAAAAGTATCCTATGTCTCAAAAGTCTCCTGTCAAAGTATCAAAAGTCTCCTGGTTCTAAGCTACCTCCCCACCAATTTTCAGCTAAATTAGTTCAGCCGTTTTTGAGTTATAAATAGTGTAACTAACACGACTTTCTTTTGTATATATAAGATAGATAAGAAATATATGTTATGAAAAGTTTTTTAAGTTTAATTTTTTTAAGTAATTAACAATTCAAATGTAACAAGACTTGCCTGCAACGAACATTATTTAAACGCCAATAAGTATTTCTTATTCTTATCCATCCGAGGTTTAAAACAAACAAACAACATAGTCCATATTAGTTTTGTGAATGAAATTGTCTAAATTGTTAACTTTTCCAGCTTGAGACCAACAAAACGAAGTCGGCACTGCTATGCTATATATGCTATGCGCTGCTGAGAAAATGTTACAGATTCCAACAGTCAGCAAAGAGATCTGAAGCCATACTTGCAGAACTGTTGGCTCGAGGAGATACTGAGGTACTTTTCATTATATTGACTGAGTTAGTTAAGCGAGCGATGGCATTTACTGACCCATATTACGTCCTACTATAATACTTACTGCTATCCTACATCCTACTTCCTGCTACCTTACTTCCTACTATCTTGCTATCCTACTTCCCGCTTCCTGCTCTTCTACTTTCTGCTATCCTACTTTCTACTATCCTACTTCCTGCTATCCTACTTTCTACTATCCTACTTCCTGCTATCCTACTTCTTACTATCCTTCTTCCTGCTATCCTACTTTCTACTAATAATATAAATGCGAAAGTTTGTAAAATGTGCTGATGTCTAGATGTGTGGATGTATGTTTGTTACTTTGTCACGCAAAAAACAAAAAAAAAACTGCTGAACCTATTTAATGGAGTTTTGTACTGAGATAGCTTAGACCCTGGAGTAACACATCACACACAGGCTACTTTTTATCCTGTATTAACGCGAGTAACACCGCAGGTAATAGCTAGTTAATCATATTCAGATGCACAAAAACCTATCGGTATCATTTTTATATTTAAGAATTTTCAAAGATTTCTTCCTTATTCTGGAATATTCTTATCTTAGGGAATTCAAAATTAATTAAGGTTCATGATTGTTCGATATGTGTGTGACAAATATTTTTGAAATCGGTTACAAAATGGTGACGTAGCAAATTACCGCTCATTTTGAGAGAACTAACTGTTCTGTTCTTCAAGATTTTTTGGCACTTACGACCTCTACGCAAGTACAAAATTTCAGGATACATACAAAAATCCTAACTGATAGAGAAAAGAAAAATTTGCTAATTGAATGAGTGATTTCAGAAAATTGTATACATTTAAGTGTTCATCAAATCAAACTAATCATAAAAGAGATGTTTCAGAAATGAATGGAGCTCCGGCCAAGGTCGAGGTCGTGGTCTAATGACACCATAAATATGCTAGGGATGATTAATGTTTAGTTTATCAGTCTAATCCTAAATATAGTACCTTATTGCAGTGTACAAAATTGATTTCATATATTTTTGTACACAATGAAGGAGGCGACTGATGCATTTTTCATTAATACACAATATTAACCACATCTTTAGGCATTTTTTAGTAGACGTACACCGTCCTGACCGAAAATAAAACATGTCCTTGTGCCTTAATAGCTTAATAATATTTTCCCAGGTATTACAATCCAAGCTAGAAGCCTACAAACGTCCCTTCATCTACAACTCTACGTGCACTCCAGTCGAATACATAAACTTGTTCAACACTCCCGAGAGTCACACATTGACTGTGACCAAAGAGGAAATCCTTACAGAATATGATGGGGAAGATACTCATGTTAAAATAGAGATCGGACAAGATATTGATGGTGAGTCATAGACACTCCCATCTATTCGTATTATGTTATCTAAACTTAGAATAATAACTACTAGAGCTGCAATAAGGTACGTCACATAGCTTGCAAAAACGAGATGCTATAATTATGTTTTACTTGTGAAAAAGAGAGGGAGAGATGCTGATATTCCATCCTTATTACCGTGGCCGTTTGCTTGGCCAATTGTCTAATCTGACAGAAATTAGCCAAACAAATTGAGGCTGGCTTGCTTTAATACAGATTTTCCCAAATCTCCATCTTGTCAGAGGCTGTGGGATCGACCGATCTGTGAGCCAGATAAGTCAATAGTAATAAATAAGTTACGTAGTGGGTGTTATGAAATTCGGGATTATATAAAAGAGGCATTTCACTGATTTTATCTAATTTTATTGGGACAATTTCCCAATATAACATAAATAACTATCATATGTGCTGTCACGCTTTGTCTCATTCTGAGATAAGTTGGAATCAATACAGGGCATGAATTGATAAAAAAAGCACTAAATTACCTACCCTTATCCAGTGGAATTATAGCTTTATGGCAATACTTTCGGAAGAACGAGAGGCACTATAGTGGCCACTCGCGTTGAGGATCTAGTAGTAACATATCTCTGAGACTAAATGTTCACTGGGATATGACAGTAGTTTTTATGCCAATTTGAAGCGCCTGGTGTGAGTACCAGGAACTAATTTTTTATTTATACATTTATGTATTAGTCTATTGAACTCACAATAGACAATAGAAATACATTTCTAAATAACACAATTATCCCATCACAAATATATAAGTTCAGTGGTCTCACACCGGACTGAAATTTTTTACGTGTCTATGTGTGTCTGTGGAATCGTAGCTCTCGAACGATTGAAGCTTTATGTATATTTTTTGTTTGAAAAGATGGTGAGAATCAATCTAAGATATTATTTCACAACTCCCTCATTATGAGTATCAAATGAAAGAAACTGAATAGTGGAATACAATGATATAGATATAGATAAAGTTCAAATTCAAGATGGCCGCCACCACAAAATGGCAACGGCGTGGCTTTTTTATTTTTCACATTTTACTTGTCTAGATATGGAACATACTCCTGAACCATCCGACGCTCAGTCTAGCGACTCTGAAGATGACGTACCGTTAAAGTCCTTACGAACCACACCGGTTAAAAAGAAGAGAAGGAAAATGTCACTACAAGAAAATAAGAAAAAGAAGAAAAAAGGTGAAAAATTGGCCAAGTGCATTGGCTTGAATTTTTTTGTGGTTAATATAGCCATAGAATAAGGATATTCTAAATTTCCTTAATCTCACTTAGGACATTAATATATATAATACTATAATACTATATTATAATACTACTTATTATAATATTTTGCTACCTTTATCACAATAATTTTACATTGAAGTCACTGCCGTAGGACCTAAATTAAACAATAATTTGGATAACTAACACATTTTATACAAATTACTTATTGCATATTAGTGGTTTGTGATCATTTTGTAGGATTAATGTTGCGACACGCTTTTCGCACTGTAACCATATGTATTATTCATTAGTTTGGTTTATATTGTTTATTTATTTATTTAGTTTAATTATATCTTGCTTATTTCTCCAGGTTGTGAACTAAATGCTCAACTAGTGGTACTGAGTCCCGCTCAACAACTATACAACATGCGAGCTCGTTCTATGTCCGATAACTACTTGAACTCTGTGTATAAATGTACACATTGCTACCGAGGATTCCTCACTGAGGAGGTTTATAACAATCATATGGAGAAACATGACGAGGTGTGTTATCTTCAAATTTATTATACACTAGCAGTTATCAACCGTAAATTGATATTTAAAGAAGTTGCAAGTTGAACTCCAATTTGACTCCTTTAGGGGTTGAATTTCCAAAATTCCTTTTTAAATACATCCCATACACTCTCCAAATTTTATGTCTGTAGGTTCAACAGTTTAGGCTCTGATTCCTAAAGAAATATCCTTACTCCTTAAAGCTGCGGCGCCCGTTCTGGTGCGAAATTAGGCCACTCGCGTTCGCATGACCCAGATTTGTGTAATAGCGCTTAGGTGAACGTTATTTTTTTATGTGTTTTTTGCGTGTTATATTAACGACGCTTATAATAAATGTTTTTGTACTCATTTCAGAGCAATGGTCCGCATGTGTGCACACTATGCGCACTGAGGTACAAGAGTGCGCGTTTACTACGCGCACACATGCACGCGGCGCACGAACGTCGCTACACTTGCAACACTTGTCACCATACTTCGCTTACCAGGTAACTACAGCGTAGGCACGCGTGAGTCATATGTGCACATTGTGAGTCATACATGTGCACACTATGCGCGCTGAGTTACAAGAGTGCACGTTTACTGTGGATATCAATCGTGCTCGCACTATTCCCAACCGTTCTGAAATATCGTGTGTCGCACGCAACGTGTAGATTGACTTCTGGACTACCTGTCTTCTGTCATACTGCGCTCAGTATGTGCAAAACATATGTGTTCTTTCTTTAGATTTGTACAGGCTACTGCACAATATACTCGTACCTAAAACGTCAACGTCTTCCTATTGAAGTCATTAGTTCAGTATATCTGCCTATACAACAATTTTATACTTATACGTAATTAATTTATAATAAATCAGTGTTAGAACGACTTTCATTGGGTTAGTTTCGTACATTAACTTCCCAGTCCTTCGCACTCTTCATATACTGTGATCACCATACAGTTTTTTTGGTCCTTCGAGCCGGGTAATATCCGCCTCGGTATTGTATAATATTTAATAAATTGTATAAAATTGTTGTTAACTAATGATCTCAATAGCAAGGCGTTGACTTTGAAGGTATATTGTGCAGTAACAGTAGCAGCCTGCATAAGATTGTTATAACCTGATTTGTATTTTAAATAATTTGCAGAAATCAAGCGAGTGATCACGAGCGGATACATAGTGGTGATTTTTATGAATGCAAACTCTGCGGCAAAACGTTCCAGTAAGTAACTATTATTCTAGTCATCTATACTAGCCGACCCGGCGAATTTCGTACCGCCTAACAGTCGATTCTTTAAGAGTAATGTTACTATCGTATAAATATTGACATTAATATTTACACGATACTAACGTCACTCAATTGTTTCACCTTCCCGGAACCTCTCCACTAACACTTACACTTTATGGTGTGGTGTTAAAGTACAAATTGACTTTTAAGTATTATTACGAATCGATTGTATGAGAGTATAGAAAAGTGTTCTTAGACCTTTTCTATCATTATTTAAAAATATCTGTTCTTCAAGGAATATTTAAAAAAAAAAGCATAATCGGTGTCGCTGCTCTCGAGATTTGCGCTTAGCAACACATACAGCGATTCATTTCTATATTATATATATATCATACACAGTTAGTGTTGACTGACTGACATAGATGTAAGAAAGGATCTTAAAAAAATGTATCCCCTTTTGTTGTGTAATTGCGATGTCATTATATCCCACAATAAACACGTGACTCATATGTGCGCATTATGAGTCACATGTGAACATAATAAGTCATAAGTGCATATTTTGAAGGTATGAAAGAGGTTTGCTCTAAATTAAGGCGCGTTTATTAATAATACAGTAGTTTTCATAATATCAATATCAATTAATTGATACTATTTTAATTAAATGTAGATAATTTTTTAGTGCAAGGACGTCATATCTATCCCACGTGCGCGCACAACACCCCGCCCCACCGAAGTCTACGGTTTGTTCTACGTGCGGGGAAAGATTTGTCAGCGAACACGGACTGAAGATGCACCGGGCTAAGACGCATCGAGATACTATCGTGAGTAATATGTGCTCACTGTCAGTCATATATACACACTGCGAGTCATATGTGCACATTGTGAGTCATATGTGCACATTGTGAGTTAAATGTGCACACTGTGAGTCATATGCGCACATTGTGAGTCATATGTGCACATTGTGAGTCTTATGTGCACACTGTGAGTTATATGAGCACACTGAAAAAAAAAGATTGTGTAAAAAAACTATTATGATGGTACGGAAACGTACAGTATACGTGTCTTGACACGCTCTTGACATGTTCTTTTCTTCTCCAGGTCGTGGGTGAGGTTTCTCAATCGACGCTAGACTTGGTGTGCATTCAGTGTGGACAAACATTTACAGATGCGGAGAAATTAAACTCACATAGGGAGAAATCACATCGTGATCGACTGGTAAGATGAGATGTTAAAATCATACTAACTAAACTTAAGAAATTGTTTCAACTACTTAATTAATTGTTTATTATTAACCAAGTTGAAACATGTTTTACTAACCTAGTAGAAACAAGTTTTACTAACCAAGTAGAAACAAGTTTTATTAACTAAGTAGACACAAGTTTTATTAACCAAGTAGAAACAAGTTTTGTTAACCAAGTTGAAACAAGTTTTATTAACCAAGTTGAAACAAGTTTTATTAACCAAGTTGAAACAAGTTTTATTAACCAAGTTGAAACAAGTTTTGTTAACCAAGTTGAAACAAGTTTTATTAACTAAGTAGAAACAAGTTTTATTAACTAAGTAGACACAAGTTTTTATAACCAAGTAGAAACAAGTTTTGTTAACCAAGTTGAAACAAGTTTTATTAACCAAGTTGAAACAAGTTTTATTAACCAAGTTGAAACAAGTTTTATTAACCAATTTGATAAAAGTTTTATTAACTAAGTTGAAACAAGTTATATTAACCAATTTGAAAAAAGTTTTATTAACTAAGTTAAAACAAGTTCTTTTTACCGACTGCCCAAAAAGAGGAGGGTTAAACATATATACATACATACAATTGAAAAACAAATCTTCAATAGTTTTTAGCTTTTATATCGATTTCGAATATTCTTTTTTACTTTGAAAGAGTGTACTCTTCTTGAGTGGTCATAAAAATCAAACCTCTGCTCCGATTATGAGAATATTTCATTTTTAGATTGAAATAAAAAAAAAACTAAAAATGTTGTATGTGCGCCTGCCGTGTAACACTTCCTTAGGATTTATTACCAAGTGTATTGGTTTCTTTGTCTTTTACTGAACGGCTTAGTGACAATTCGACACGTTTTTTCACAGATATGGTTAGAAGTGGAGAGTGTCATTAGCAAAAAAAAAAAATATTATTGCGTCCTCCATACAACTTGACCGATCACGTGAGCAAATTTTTGTTTGGAGAACCTAATTTGTTTTTTACGAATTTAGCAAAATGTTGTTCTACTGTGTGTTCACTGTGATGTCTGACACCGTTAAGTATTGTCACACATTTCAGACACAAGTTGTATTTTTTTATACATTTGCAGGTAGAATCCACTGCCGAAGACGATGTTATGTATTGTAGTAAATGTGAAATACAATTCGCGTCACGTTGCGCGTGGACCAAACACATACTCACCTCGCCGACGCACTTACAACTTGTACAGCATACGTGAGTACTAACAATTAGAAAATAAAATACGGGAGTCATATGAAAACACGTTGAGTCATTTGTGGACACCGTGAGTCATATGTGAACACCTTGAGTCATATACGAACACCTTGAACCATATGTAAACACCGTGGTTCATGTGTGAACATTTTGTGTCATATGTGAACACCGCGAGTCATAATTATGTCAACATTTCAATACATATTTGAACATCTTGAATCATATGTAACCATCTTGAGTCATATGTGGACACAATGAATCATATGTGTACACCTTGAGTCATATCTGAACACTTTAAGTAATATGTGAACACTTTGAGTCATAAATGAACATCGTGAGTCATATGTAAACATAGTGAATCAAATGTGCGCATACTGCGTCATATGTAAACAAGTTACATAAAAATTCCGATTCCATTAAATTTGTAAAACATATTTTTATAAGTTGCGTTATACACTTATAGCTAATAACCCTGTTTAATTATTAGTTTAATAATTTTTCAGGAGACAGTGTCCAATATGCGAACAATTCATACAAGGGGCCGTGCAAGATCACGTGCGATTGCATCAAAAAGAGATCAGGAAAAAACGCACCATAGCGACCAAACCCGCAGACAACAAGCTAGCTTGCGATAAGGTTAGCTATTTAATATACAGGGTGATTCTAAATTGAGTGCGTATATTTAGTATACTGAAGGAATATTGAAAAATAAAATACCCGTGTTTTTTTTAACATACTTTAGTACAAAAATATTGAGAAAACTTCAGTTAAAGTCATGTAAAGTGAACGCGAAACTCATGGACACGCTAAGCCACGGCGCCGCCCCGGTGCGAAACTAGGTCACGGTGACGGCAAGCGCGATCGCATGGTCCACATTTGTGTAATCACGCTAAGGTGAACATATTTCTCAGTAATTTGTAAACAAAAATGCAAATAACTGTGTTATTTTTAGCTTAATATGTTATACTAGCTGTGCCTCGCGGTAGCTATTTGACCATCCCATCAATTTATTGGGATAAAAACCTACGTGTTAGTCTAGGGTATAAGCTACCTGTGTGCCAAAAGAGTTGTTTCAAAAATGTATGGAGCTCCGGCCAGGACAGTGTACATGATACCATAAATACGTTAGGAACTATTAATCTTTAATATATCAACCAAATTCAAAATAACGTAACTTATCGAAGTGTACACAATCAATTTCGAATCAAAATATTTCCATGTTATTTACGCAAAAAGGTGTTTTACGCTTTTTTATTGTGTCAATTTTGACATTTGTGACGGGCGGTACAATTTATAGACCAATGTGACCATTGGAGTCAATCTAGGATACATAAATCTTCCAGGGATGCCATGATTTCACCACAATTCACAGAATTTAGATATTTTTGTACACAATGTAGTAGACAACTGACGCATTTTTCATTAATACATAATATTAATCACATCTTTAGGCATTTTTTGGTAGACGTACACCGTCCTAGCCGAAAATGAAACCAGTCCTTTCAACCAAACCCATTTAGCAGTTTGAGCGTGGAGGAACAAACAAACACAAATACAAACTGCCGAGACTACACTAACTAAACTAAATCTACTTACAATAAAAAAGTAAGATTAAACAAAAAGTCCGTTAGTTTAGGGATATGTGGCAAAAACGCTGAAGCATTGCCACGTTGGATGGCAATGGAGATAAAAAATAAAAAAAACTTTCGCCCTTATTATATTATACAGGGTTATCGGCTATGTGTGTACTAAGCTGAAAGGGGGTCACTATACTGATCCTAAGGAACAACTTTCACTATGGGGCCAACTCTGAATTCGAGAGAAAAAAATCTGCTGCTCCATATAAAAGTGGATCGGTCGTCGACAAAATGTATGAAACAGTTGTTTTTTTTTTTCTCTAATTCGTAGTTGGTCCTATAGTGAAAGTTGTTTCTTAGGATGTGTATAGTGACCCCCTGTCGGCTTAGTACACCCCTAGCCGATAATTTTACAGTATATTGTGATTTCAGTGCGAGCTAAGTTTCGCTAACAAGTCCCGTCTGTCGGCTCACGTGCGTCGCATACATCTCGGACTGAAGTACAACAAGAACTTAGTTTGTGAACAGTGCGGTAAGAAATGTACTGTGAGTATTATTCACATCTCTCTCTATCTCTGTATATCTCTATCTCGCTCTCACTATATGGTTCGTATCCGGCTCGAAGGACCAAAACACTATATGTTGTTCACAGTTACATACATGATACACTTTTGTAGCGATACTGTTCGAGTGGTTAGTGAGGTTGATTGCCATGGAAAAGGAACGAGGTTCGATCCCATTAAACATACAAAAGAGCCTGAGCTACCGGTGAAGGAAAACATCGTGAGGAAACCATAGCATTATGGTAGAACGTACTCTATCGCTCGCCTGGCTAGCTACCACACTCAAGTTGTAAAATCTGTCGCCAAGCACCTAACGGTGTGTTCCGGCAGCCTTCCTCGATAGCCAGTGTATTCTACACTAGGTATGCTCCATCTAGGGCTACAGTATCGATTACTTCCGTGCTCGTGTGGACTTGTGGTCAAATGCCTTACTGTAATCTTGCAAAGCTCGTAATGTTGTCATCAATTAAATGTGTTTTTGTTCTTTATTTGTTATTTTTATACGAGCTTTGTACGAGAATAACATTATTCCGAACTTTACTTAGACTTTCAAAAATCTCTAAAAACGTAATTATTACACATTCTGAGTAAAATAAAAATCGATATACGTTATATTTCATTTATCTTTCCATTAACTGAATAAAAATGGAGGGTGAATAAATTTGAAATGTTTTCAATTTGTTGGTAGTCAGGCGCGACGCTCCGCTATCACCAACGCACGCACACTGGCGAGCGACCGCACGCGTGTCTGCACCCAGCGTGCGGGAAACGATTCACTGACAACAACCAGTTGAGAATACACTCCCGGTCGCACACCGGCGAGCGACCGTACGGGTGCGAGCGGTGCGGCGCCAGGTTCGCGCAGAGGCCGGCGCTCAGCAGACATCTCAGGGTGAGATAAGTTAATCTATACAGGCTTTAAGTATTTTTTATACAGTCGCTTTAGTAATCGATTTAGAACCGTATTTGCTCGGCAAGTTTTATATTGAAGATTTTTTGTGGTAGAAATAGTCTCCGAGGTCATAATCCGTCCAGTGACAAAAATCAAACCTCTGCACTGGACGGATTATGATAAGCGTACGGAGATTATTTACCCACAAAAAAAAATTAATACTTAATGTTGAGTGCTAAAACTTATAAAAAAAAAAATTAACATTAATTTTTTGAGTTATGATTAAAAAATTCTGAAGTTACCGTCTTCGGTGCCGTCGTGTAGGGCCTTTCATTTTTAGATCCGTATTTAGGTGTTCCTTGGGGAGACAAAGACCTTCCACTTACACGTTTGTTTTATGGTGACTCAAGGGAGACATCAGGGAAGACATAGCACCCAAAAATGGTTCTGAAAATGGAAGTTCCTTGTCTCCCCGGCACAAGGAAGACACGGCACTGAAGCCAAAATATCATATGAAGAATCTCACTTTCTTAATTTAAGATAATACCGTGTCAGCTGTTATGATAAATTATTTAAATGTATTAAACTATACTTTAATGTCATTTCCCTCACCAGGTGCACACGGGCGCTAAGCCGTACTCCTGTGAACTATGCAGCAAATCTTTCAGCCAGTCAAACTCTTTGAACACGCATGTAAAAGCTGTGCATCTAAAACTTCCTTCGCACAAACGGCTCAAGACCACCCGTCCATCGTATAAAAAGAACGGTGACGTTACAGACGCTGTCAATGTCACTGTCACCGGTGCCACTGGCGTTAGTGGATATGCGATGATCGATTCGTCTGGTGGCAAAATTGCGTGATTTAAATTAGAGTTACATATTATATTTGTATTTATTAATAATATTTGTGTATTTGTATAATCAGAATGAAATAGATAAGATTTAATATTTTAAAATAAATTCGTGCAAATGTAACAAATACTCTTTTTTTTAATCGTTGATCCGCATTATTTTCAGTTTCCTACGAATTATTAATGATTTTAGATGTTAGCATGCATTTTCATATACAAATTAAAAAGATTTATTATTCAGGAATAAGGCAAAAAAGTTACGAACCCATCACTTTACAATTAGACTTTTCCAAATGGACCTTGCTCGTTTAAATTTAATCTTATCGTATGTAATTTAATTTAGTCTTAAAATCAGGTTATTGAAAATACATTTTTTAAACGAATTTACAGACAGACCTATATCATAATCTTCATTTTCTTCTTATATATAAAAATCAATTGCTGTTCGTTTGTCAAACTAAAACTCGGGAACGGCTGGTCCGATTTAACTGATTTTGCATCAAAATGTTTGTCGTACTCCAGGGAAGGTTTAAAAGGTGAGAAACATAAATAACTTTTAGGTGGTGAAGTTCGCCGGGTCAGCTAATAGTTTACATACGAATTAGAAGTACATATTTACCAATTATGTTATACATAACTTGATGGGAGGATAGGGATACAATACATTTAAAGGAAGTAGGTCGAGGAATGAATGGAGAGAAAATATCAATACAAAGAGCAGAGATAGCAGAAAAAAATGTGATCCACATTTCCTTCATCCAATCCACATTCACAAATCGAGTGATTCCTTATCCTAAGTTTGGTCAAATGGACAGGTAAATATGGCAATAGCCTAAACTTAGTCGACATGGGTATAGTAGAAGTGGTACATTAATTTGCAGCGCGATATTTTGAAATCTATAGGATTATAGAGAAGAACGGTTTAATGTAACATGAAATATATAAAAAGCAAAGATTAATTTACAGTTTAATATTGTTAATTGTAATAAACTTATTTAGAATATATATAAAAGGAGTGAAGACAAGGGGAAGCAAGGAGGAAAAGTTAGAGGGCGGGGAATATCTGCAGGAATCATGTCATGATGGGAGCAGCGAAGCCTTTGACATTCAAAGAATATATGTTCGGTAGTCCCAATAGTTAGACCACATTCACACAGTGAGTGATCACGTACTCTGATTTTTGCTAAAAACACAGGAGTGCAAGCGTGAGCCAACCGTAAGTGGCACAATGTTGATGCAGTTTGCGTCGCACCGCCACCGTGACCGGTTGTGCCGCTGCGTCCGCGCTAAACCTTCCGCCCCGAGCGCGCAATCCGCGTGTACCACGCCTTTCTCGCACAACCCGGAAAAACGGGTGACTCAATAGGTGCTTTGTTATAAAGCGTCAGCGACGTGCCCAGTTCCCGGGAAAATCCGCGTCAACAGTTCATTATGAGGTAAAATACCAATGCTGCACTAGCCGCCGTCTATATCGTGTTGTGTGTGCTGATCGTACTGGCTGGGTCTTCCGTGGGGCAAACACGGATCTCACCCAGTCGGTGCTGCATCGCCAGCAGCGCGAGGACATAAGGATACCCCCACGTCGTTCCGAGTGATCGGAGCGCGCCACGACCAACTGACAGCACTGCCACAGCGCGCGTCGAGTACACAGCATAGTCGCCTTACAACTATCGAGCCAGAGGTACGTGCCTATGAGCCGCCACGCGCGGTGGCTCCACTGCCTGAGTGGGTGACACAGATGTCACAGAACATCGTAGCCTCCCTCACGGAGGTAAACATACCCGACCACAGCACCCCTGCTGCCACTGTTGCCGCGGATACCAACTCCGCAGCTGCTGCAACACATGCCGATGTGCCGCAGCGCAGCACCACCTCGACACCTAATCCCACACAGCTAATCGGGTCGCTGAGCATTGCCATGACGTCAGCCCGACCCACCAGATCGGCGTCTATCTCCACATCTTCTTCGGCCGAGGAGGACTGTTGGCTGGTCCAGGTGGGCCCCTTACTTACGTGGGTACTTTGACAGCCAGGACGAAGCCGAGGCATTCAGGTATTTGGTCAGACACACCATTTCGCCTGCACAGACTATTCCCGCCCAATAGCCTCCCACCAAAGGCACCACCCACGAGTCGCCACCCGTCCACCGACCGAAACTGAACGAGAAGCAAGTTATGAGTGAAGCCACTATCCCGCCCGCCCTACAATCGCCCGCCGCTGCCCAAGCGAGTGAGTTCCGGGCGACCGCTACTACCACACACCACGCATCAGCTGTCTCCACCGCCGCCTCGAGAGGCTCGGGGGAGATGTCGTTCGAGTCAGTGCCCCGCCACCTCAGCATCCCGCCAGGCAGTCATCTCCTCTGCCATCCACCAGCGCAGCCGTGCCACAGCGGGTATTGAAAGCATATCCGCCCATCATCGTGGAGACTATACTGGACGAGACCCAGATGGCACAGGCCAACGGTGAACATATCAGCCTGAAGACCAGATAACCTGAGGTGGCGACATAGATCTAGCAGAGGACGTTGGACCAAGAAAGAAAATGGCGCACCAAGATTGGCGGAGGACCTGACCTTGACAGTTTGAATGAATAGAAGCAGCCCAGACCAAGACTGGATGGAGACGCGGAAAACGATTGGCTTCCCAAGCCAACATGGCGGGTGCGCAAACGAAAAAGATCGACACGAGGACCAGGGGTGCAGAAAGCGCCCATTAAATACACTCCCTGGGGCCAGAGAGCACCAGCGCCCAGCCTGGGGAGTGGGCTAATGTCCGAAACCCCATTCCTTGTGTCCCCCTCGCGAGGGCACAAGACGTCCCCATTCATTTCATTCATCAGTCAATTCGATCGATCGAATGTTGATGTGCCTTGTTTGCTTGTTTTCTTTGTACCTTGAGAACCAGGGTTTAGTTGGAATTGTTTCTTGAATTTGGAAATAAAAAAAGCGAGGACAACCTTGTTTATGGTGTGGCTGAAATGGCATGTACATCATCAACATGTCATATCTTTCTCTACTAAGATGTCAATTGTCAAATCTGTTTTGTTTACATTTTTTTTCTTAGTTTTTGCGTGAATTTACTTATCACCTAAAGATTTTAGATAATTTCAGTGATCATATAAATTTGGTTTTGGTAAAATAGTTCGCCTACATAACAGAACTTATTTACGTTCATAAAAAGAAACAGAAAAGTCATATTCTACGTCGAAATGCTTGCAATGCAAATTAATTATCTAGTACTTTGAAACTTCATGCTGCGAGTGAATTTTGAAGTTAAGGATATTATTTCGCGACTAAAGAAGGAAACTATCCATAATGCATAAATACGAAGAAAACGGCCATACATTTTCACAAATTGCTGTCAAACAAGAAATCGTCAACTCATTTGATGACCCTCTCGGCATTCTAACAATAGCAAATCAGAAATCGTTGAAAACCAAATCAAAAAATTACCAATGTTCGTTTTGTGATTTTAGCTCTTCAAGACGTAGTTCTGTCATGAAGCATACCAGAATTCATGGAGAAAAACCTTATTCATGTGAATCCTGTGATTATAAATGTACCACTGCAAACAGTTTGAAACTTCACAAAACGACTCATATTGTTGAAAAGCCTTCCGAGATTGACGATACGACTAGTGAAATAACTTATTCAAAGCTGAATCTAGCAATGCACAAGGTTATAAAGCCTTCCCAATGCAATATATGTGGCTTCAAAACAGCCCGTAAAGGTTACCTAAAAGAACATATGCGTATTCACACCGGGGAAAAAAAACACAAATGTGATGTCTGCAATTTTAAAACACAAAGATTAAGCAGTTTAAAACAACACATAAAATTACACACAGGCGGAGAAATACATAAATGCAGTTTATGTGATTATGAGACGTTAAATGATATGTATTTTAAACGTCATA
This sequence comes from Ligdia adustata, assembly GCA_947049295.1. NCBI lineage: Eukaryota > Metazoa > Arthropoda > Insecta > Lepidoptera > Geometridae > Ligdia > Ligdia adustata. The sequence goes on along the minus strand of OX346242.1, from coordinate 5,487,365 downwards.
TTATCACACATAAAGTAAAAAAAGAATTTGATTGTACTTTGTGCGATTATAAAGGCAAGCAAGCGATTCATTTAAAAACTCACATGAGTACACACACTGGTATAAAACCGTACAAATGTGATAAGTGCGATTATAAAACTGCTCAGAAAAGTAATTTAAAATCTCATCTGAAGACTCACACGGATGAGAAACCGTTTAATTGTAATATTTGTGAGTATAGAGCGCGGAGATCTTGTCATCTGAAACAACACTTACTAAAGCACACTACAGAAAAACTACACAAGTGTAGTATTTGCGATTTCAAGACCACTGAGAAACATAGTATGATGAACCATATCAAAACTCATTCCTCCGAAAAACTTTATCAATGCAATATGTGTGATTTTAAATACGCTCATGAAAGTTATTATAAACAACATTTGAAATCACATTTAAAAATGCCAAAAGGACAACATGAAAGTAAGGTGTGTAAGAATGAATCTATGCAAAAACAGACCCGTTCAAAACTTAAAACATACGAATGTGACAGTTGCGAATATAGATGTGTTAACACAACTAACTTAATACATCACAAACGGACACACACCGGCGAAAAACCTTACAAATGCAACGAGTGTGACTACCAATCAGCAAGAGCATCTCATTTACAACTGCACAAAAGAATTCACACTGGCGAAAAACCATTCTCCTGTAAATTTTGCAATTACAAATGCACAAATGCGGAATATTTAAAAGTTCATATAAGGATACACACTGGTGTGAAACCATACAAATGCAATATGTGTTCTTTCAGAACAGCACATTCTAGTAATATAAGACTCCATAAACGAATTCATGTTGGACATAAACCGTATGCTTGTGATATATGTGATTATGCAACTACTACGTTGACTCGACTGAGATTGCATAAACGTAAACACACTGGAGAGAAACCATATCACTGCCCTTATTGTAAATATAAGTGTGCGCGGGCAGAAGATCTAAAAAAACATACATATATTCATAACGGAGAGAAACCGTACCAATGTGTCTCATGCAGTTACAAATGCAGAACTGTTGGTCAACTTAATCGACATAAATACAGACATACCGGAGAGAAAAAGTTTACATGTGCCATTTGTGATTACAAATGTTCACGTTCTGATCAATTGAAACAGCATGAATTAAATCACGGTAAATAAAACTTTAGATAAATAAGTCGTTAGAAGACATCACAAGAACCTTATTAAAATTAAATAAAAAGTTATAAGAAACAAAACTAAAGTTGTTGACATACTTGTACTTACACGCATTGACCGCCAGAAAAGGGACTTGACTGGGCACATGCCACCTTGTGAAAATGACAAATGGAGCAAAAAAGTGACAAAAAAGTTATTACAAAAATAAAAAAATACTATACACAGAAGAAAAAATATATATGTATGTATTAAGACGAAAGTGGGTCACTATACTCATCCTAAGGAACAACTTTTACTATGGGACCAACTCTGAATTCGATTAAATAGCCAGCTGTCTCATAAAAAAAGGTTCATCGGCCAAGGACAATATGAATGAAACAGTTCCTTAGAATGAAACCTTGGTATACCTTTTCGTCTTAATACGCCTCTAACCACTAACATAAGATTTATAAATGTTAGTTAGCAATTTATTCAGTTGTCTTCGAGAATATTGTATTATTTAAGTAACCTCTAATTGTCGGGTTAGTCACTTGAGTGTTTTAAATACCTATTTTAAATAATGACACATTATATATTTTATATTAAATTTCTTGTCTTAATATCACCTTGATAATGTTTGCATACTGGTGAAAACCTCTGAAAAAACAACGCTTACTGGAAGTTTTGTTCATCATGCATAAGCTTTCAATTTTGTATATTATACGGGGGAGGAGTGATAAGTCTGGTAAAAAATAAACAAGGAGTGATATTATTTATTTAAAAATTATTATTTATTTTTCAACGAATTTCCTTCTAACTTAATGCACTTCATCTAGTGTGTCTCAACTTTTCGATCCCCTCCATATAATAAGACTTAGGCAATCCTTCGGAGTAGGCGTTGGTTTCATGCATTATTGCTTCGTTGGAGCTAATTCTTTTTCCTCCAAGCCATTTCTTTAAATTCGGAAACAGAAAATAATCGCAAGGGGCTAAATCTGGCGAATATGGTGGATGAGAAAGCAACTCATAGCGTAACTCATAAAATTTGACCATGGCAATCGCGCAGGTGTGCACTCTTGCGTTGTCTTGGTGAAAGAGGATTTTCTTTAATAAATTGGCATAATAAGCGCCATTAATCGTTTCACCCTTCTCTAAGTAGTCAATATGGATAACTCCACGGGCATGCCAGAAAACTGTAGCCATAACTTTATTGGCCGATAAAACTGCTTTGGCCTTCTTCGGAGCTGGTTCACCCGCAGCAATCCACTGTTTCGATTGTTGTTTGGTTTCGGGTGTATGGTGGTGTTTCGTCTACTGTTACAAAACGTCGCAAGAATTCAGTCTTATTCCGTCGAAACAACGCCAAACCTGCTTCCGAAGTGGTCACACGCACGCGTTTATGATCAACATTCAGTAAACGCGGCACCCATCTCGCGGAGTGCGCACACGTTCGTCTGAGATGCCTACTACCTCAACTGTCTCGCGCACTTTTACTCTTCGGTCGTTTAACACTATGTCATGGATTTTAGCGATCATTTCTGGAGTAGTGACCTCAACTGGGCGTCCTGGTGGTCAAGTCTGTTAGAAATATCTGAATCAAGTCTCATAGAATAGACCACAGTTAGTATTAAACAAAACAAGATTTTTAATACAAACTCTGACCTATTCTATGTCAAAACCGCCATTTTGGTACAATCCGATCGTATTTCTGAGGCAATTCAAATAACAGACTTGACCACCTGGACGTTCGGCATCACTTGTGCTTGTACGACCACATTTAAAATCAGTAAACCACTTATGAATCATTTTAATTGACGGAGCAGAGTCGCCGTAATATTTATTAAGCTTTTGTTTTGTTTCCGTAATAGTTTTTTTTCTCAAAAAGTAATGTTAAATTAACACACGAAATTCACTTTTCTCCATCTTTGCGAAAATGCGTTCAATTGTTTAACTTTAGTGGCTGTTAAAAAAAAATTACCTGCGGTACTGGCTGTAATTTTTGATTTAGTCATTCAAAAGAGCGTTTAACATGTAGGTTTTATGCAATTTGCGATAACTTTATTCCAAAATATTTATTTACCAGACTTATCACTCCGCCCTCGTATATCAGGGAAATAAATACGGGTGATTCTAAATTATTGCTTATATTTAGTACACTGAAAGAATATTGAAAAATAAAATACCCGTGCTTCTTTGTTTAACTAACTTTACTACAAAAATATTGAGAAATCTTTAATTGAGTCATGCAAAGTGAACCGAGAGTGCTGGTTACTCTAAGCCTTAGCGCCGCGCCGCCTCGGTGCGATACTGGGTCACGGCATTGATTATTTATATAATCAAAGGTCACGGCGATGACACGCGTGACCCTTGATTATATCGCTTTTATCGTGTTAGGTGAATATATTTCTCAGTTTTTTGTACGCAAAAATGGAAAATAAAAGATGTGGGTTTTATAAACAAAAGATGTTATATTAACGATGCTGATTGCGTGATTAAAATATACGGAGTCAATCTAGAATATTCGCCTAAAGAAATGCAGACACATCTAGACCTCTTCTAAATTAATTTATAAGACATATTATGGATACCGAACCACAGTGGTACTAAAGGAAATGAGATTATAGAAAAAATTGCCGCTGAAAGAAGCTTTCATTTAAAATGAATCCACTACTTTGAAGAATTAAAGACCGCCTTGGTATAGTGTTTAGCCTGCTTGCTTAAAGATCCGTTGGCGTAGAGTCCAATTACCTGTCGCGGCAAATGTTCGCACGAAAACTGATATAAAACGTTAAAACAAGCTACTTCGAAAAAACCCGACTTATAAATCTTTAAACTTGTGTATCATCCTTATTTTTTTAAATATTGATGTACCCAGTGTCACTCTCAGGACTAAGACGAATCTATTGACACCACTCACATAAAATACGACAAGCCGATTAGGCTTTAGGGCGTCACAAACAAATATACATACATACATATACAGTCGAAAAACATAACCCACCTTCTTTCATAGTCGCATAAAAAATATAATAAATAAGCTAAGAAAAAATACAAAATGTTTGTGTTCTATAATTTAATTATCAATACACATACACAGCACACAAAACACACATAATCAGTACTTGTTTTTCTTAATCTATCTACTTTTGATACAATCGCATTTAGCTTCACTACATAAAAAAAAAACATATAACAATATTTTTTGACAAATGACATTTACAGCGTTATCCATAAGGGATGAAGCCGAAAGAGGGCCAACATAAGGAACAACTTTCACTATGAGACCAACTCTGAATTTGAGAAACAGACAAATCAGGATAAGAATGAGTACAGTGACCCCCTTTCGGCTTAGTACACTTCTAACCGATAAACTTTTATGTTAAAAAAACTCTGTGTGTCAGTCGGACAGTGGTCAGTAAAGCTATTGCATACACATACGTGTAGTCGCACACAAACACCGCGCCGTAGTGTGTCGAACTGAAACGACGTTAGACGATGCACGGCTTACAACGTCGCACTGCTCTGTGCCGTGAGGAGTGCGGGGTTATTGAGTTACGGAATTTATTGATTCGGTCGCCGCGCTCAAAGCCAAAGATAAAAGCTATGCAATAGCTTAAAAACTATATTATAAAAAAAATTGTAATATTATAGTAGGAAGTAAGTAGGATAATTATATTATACTGAAATATTTACGTTTAATATTTATATTAATAAACGTGTATATTATTATTACTACATAATAATATACTTAATAATTATCAATCTATAAGATTTAAAATTATTTATTTTTTTCAAATGAGTATTATTTTCTTTGACAATAATGCATACTGAGATCAAATTTACAATTACCGCAGAGTCTATACATAGAGAAAAAATAGAAAGGACATGCTTCATTTTCGGCCATGACGGAGTACATCTACCAAAATATGATTTAAAAAGTGGTTAATATTGTATATTAATGAAACCTGCATCAGTTGTCTACTTCATTGTGTACAGAAATATTTAAATTCTGTGAATCGTAGTTGAATTATGGCATCCCTGAAAGATTTTTTATATTCTAGGTTGACTGCAATGGTCACATTGGTCTGTGAATTGTACCGGCTGTCACAAATGACAAAATTGACTCAACAAAAACGCGCAATTCGCCTTTTAGCGTAAATAACGTGGAAATATTTTGATTCGTAATTAATTTTGTACACTGCGATAAGTAACATTATTTTGAATTTGGTTGATAGATTAAAAATTAATAATCCCTAACGTATTTATGGTATCATGTACACTGCCTTGGCCGGAGCTCCATACATTTTTGAAACATCTCTTTTAGTATTTAAATACTTAGGGTGGACTACCAGCAAATTATAACTGTTGAAATACCTAACTATTTACAACAAACATAATTTTGATTCCAAAACAGAGTAACATTAACTAAACTGACAGTAATTAAAAATAAAACTTTTTCTATCTGGACACAAGAAAAGGTGGTTATTTTTGAAATGTGAAACCAATTGTAACCATGGTTTCCCCATATAGGGATACAATACGGGGGAGAGAGAGTTACAATTTCGACATGTCAGGTACATTTTAGATACATACAGAGAGTCTTGGAGTCATCTTGAAGTCTTACCACAAAAATATTTTTAAACATAGTGGAAACTATTAATTTGCTAAAGTCAGACAGACACACAACCGCATAGCATTTGCATTATGCATTTAAACACGCTTCGAAATTATATCAGAACAAAATAAAAGACATCAATTCTCTTAATTTTGGCTCACATTCCCCTACTTTTAGCTCACTTTTCCTCACTTCAGTTCACTTTCCACCTTTTTTTTTATTAAGAGATGACTTTCCCCACTTTTAGCTCTCTATCCCCCACGTTTAGCCCACCATCCCCCACGTTTAGCTCACTATCCGCCACGCTTAGCTCACTCCCTCCCACTAGCCCTCCACAGCGGGTGGCAGTCCAGCGCCGTGTCTCCTGGCACGTCTCGGCCACGGTTTCTTAAGGTGCACATGTTCCACGTGAGCTCGCTGCTCGCCAGCTGTTGTGAAGCTCTTGCCGCAACTCTCACACTTGTACGGCTTTAGGCCAGTGTGGATCTGGAATTGAGTGGAGATAGTACAGAGATAATCTTCAATTGTATTGTATACTAGCTGACTCAGCGAACTTCGTACCGCCTAACAGTTATATTATTATTGCCAACATAGATCTTTGGAGAGAGTGTCATGAAAATCCTGTTGATATGCAGATACGACGACGTAAATGGAGATGGGTTGGCGATACTTTGCGCAGAGGCTCTGATCAAATTCCGGAGCAAGCCCTAGACTGGAATCCACGGGGCCGGCGCAAACCGGGCCGTCCCAAACAGACCTGGCGGTGCTCCATATTTGCAGAAGCCAAAAGCATTGGATTGACGTGGGATGAGGTGAAGCGCAAAGCCCAAGATAGAACAGAATGGAGGACTATTATTTCTGCTCTCTGCCCCGATGTGGGGAAATAGCATACCAAGAAGAAGAACAGTTATATAAACCTTCACAAACATTTCAAAACCAAATCAGCTAATCAGTCGTTCTCGAGTTTTAGCGAGACTAACGAACAGCAATTGATTTTTATATATAAGAAAAAGAAGAAGATTAGCCATCGGCTAGAGCAGTACTCAGCCGAAATAAATTCACTATTAGTACATAAAAAGGAACAAATTTTACTCTGGGAAAACACAGAATCCGAGTTCTTTTTTTTATGGAACAGCTGATTTTTTCCCCACGAATTTAGAGTTGGTTCCATAGTAAAAGTTGTAACATAGGAGGATAGCTCAGCATAACCTGGCCGATAGAACTGTACAACTTGTATATTTTATTGAGAATACTGAAAGGACTTATTTCATTTTCGATCAAGACTGGGTATTATGATAGACTAGACTCTTAGCTGAGAGATCTAATTGCAAACCATCAGCTGTAAAATGTTTGCTTCTGGTGCATCTCTGAAACGTCTTCATAACTTCTTGCCCACTGCTACTAAGGTTGCGCTCGCACAATCTCTCCTCCTTCCCATCTTAGACTACGCTGACGCCTGCTATTTAGATCTTCGAGAGGACCAGCTAGATAAGCTTGAGCGGCTTCAAAATATCTGTATCAGATTTATATTTGGTTTACGCAAATATGATCACATCTCTCAGTTTCGTACTAAGCTCAAGTGGCTGCCAATTCGTCTTCGTCGGAATGCTCACATCCTCTCTCTTACCTATAATATTATATTCAATCCCAAAACACCGCGTTATTTAAAAGATTGTGTTTCTTATTTGCACGATTCCCACACCCTGTCTCTTCGGTCATCGGAAAATCTTGCTCTCAAAATGTCAACTCACTGTAAAACTTTTTTCAAATACTCTTTTACAGTTCAATCAGTTATGCTCTGGAACGCCTTACCTACAGACATCAAAAAAGCTTCATAACTCGCTATTTTTAAAAATAAGGTGAAGAAGTTCTATTTAGCTACTATCTGAGCAAAGATCGTCTGTTTTCTGCTTTATGTATTTATTTATTTTTTGTTTTTTCTCTCTCTTCTGCTGTTAATCGTTTATTTTTAGTCTTACAAATATTTATATTCTTTATTGTTTACCCCGTCCTGTACCATATTTATTTTGCAAATTATCTCCATCTTAATGCTGCCTGGAAGAGATCGCTTTTAGCGATAATGCCGCCACTTGTGACACTATATGTAAGAATTTTTCCTGTATATTTGATGTTTGTGTGTCTGCAATAAAAGTTTATTCATTCATTCATTCATTCATTCAAGACGGTGTACTTTTACCAAAAAAGCCTAAAGATAGAATAGAATAATATTTTATTTTTCACAGATAACAACAGTTTACACAACTTAAAAAATAACAATATTTAAACTTAATAACTGCTTTCTGTCACAAACCACACACAACTCAACATAATGCTGGCTGTTACAACCAGCGTTGATCTTCCGTTGGAACCGGATGGTGACGTCACGTACATCACATAGCGGCTAAGATGTAGTTATTATTATGTATTAATGAAACCTGTATCAGTTGCCTATTTCATTGTGTACAAAAATATCAAATTTCTATTTTAATTATGGCATTAATTGAAGATTGTTATATCCCAGGTTGACTCCAACGGTCACATCGGTCTATCAATTGTACAACCCGTCAGAAATGTCATACTGTCTTTTCATTTACTACATTCGTTGGAACACTGGATTAGTCTTGTGTGAAACTCTTGGGGAAAATTGACTTCAGCTGTTGCAAACATTCATTACTCTCGTTCGTTCGTTTCATTCACTCACACAATAAATTCGTTCTTTTCACACACTCGCTCAATACATTCGTTCGTTACATTCATTCCAGTATATACAATATACTTACAAACATATGCCGCCTCCTGTTATTGTAGAAGGCGAAGTGTTTCCCACAGAGTCCGCACTCGTAAGTAGGTCGTGTTGCTGAATGAACCCTCTCATGGAACACTAGGTTTGTCTTCTGTGTGAAACTCTTGGGGCAGTGCGAGCATTTGAATCGCTTCTCGCCGGTGTGGACCCACATGTGGTCTTTGAGGAGAGCCATGCTCTGAAAGAGAAGAGAACGATGCTATAGGTACGCTAAGGTTCTTGACCTCGATTGAGGCACGCCAAACTTACTCAACTAAACTAATTTGAAAGTTCTAAAATTGTCTCCTCTATTTTTGTTTCAAAAAGTTAGAAAAGGATGGATATAATTTTAGGAAAATTTAGTTTAGTTAGTGACTGGCCGAATCGGGGTCATTGTCGCTGAATTCTGCCTCAGGAAATTATAACTCAGCCAAGTACCAACTTTCAACAACCACTTTAAATCTAAAACGCCAAAATCTATCAGCTGTTCCATAGTCACAGTTTCATATTGTTTAAGAAGACGGGTTTTCACTTGCGCTTGATTCATCAGAGACGCAATGAGTCGTTCGCGTCTTCAACAATGACACGTCTTCCACTAGGCAGTGCATCTTCTTAAACGATATGAATCAAACACGCGTTAGTTTTCTGGACTACCCCTACCCGACAACCCTGTATAATAGATGAAGATATATTTCAACACTAATGTAAGTTTTCATATTGCTTCGTATTGTTTTAAAAATTGACATTTGTTATAAAGCAAATTAACATTTCATCGCCTCACCCCTCCCATTCTACAGTTAATTTCGTTCACTCACTCATTACATTCATTCTCTAGTTCATTCCGCCCACTCTTGGTTCGATTCTCGTCGGGATGCGCTCGCCTGAAGTGTCTTACATCACGTAACTGAACACCGCACAGACTAACCCCGTACATTCTATCGTACATTCCGCCCAATTTCATTCACCTGGAATATTCTGCCGAATTGCTCGCACATGCAAGGCGTTTTCAGCGCCGGGTACTTGGTTCGATTCTTGTCGCGATGCGCTCGTCAGAAGTGCTGAGCGTACAGTCTTAAATCACGTAACTTAACACTGCACAGACTAACCCCTCACATTCATTCGTTCATTTAGTTCACTCACCGTTTCATTAATTCCGCCCACTCACCTGGAATATTCTGCCGCATTGCTCGCACATGCAAGGCGTCTTCATCGCCGGGTACTTGGTTCGATTCTTGTCGGGATGCGCTCGCCTGAAGTGCTGAGCGTACAGTCTTAAATCACGTAACTGAACACCGCACTGTCAATGAAAAAAAAAGTTTATATATACAAGTGTAACAGAAAGCTGTAACAATAATTAAGGGTTAAATTTCATGTCTCTAGGTTCAGCGTTTTAGGTTCTATGTTGATTCCTAGCTAATATCAGTCAGTCAGGACTAACTCTATTACACTTCGCGTAACAGAAAGGTGTGACAATACCTAACGGTGTTAGTCTACACGTCAATGTGAACCCACAAACAAAATTCTGCAAATTATTACAATAACTACTATATCCAAATTACACTGGTGTAGTGTAGTGTAGAGAAATGAAGTGAAACGTAATGTAGTGTAGAGGAGAAGTGTAGTGTAGATAAGTGAAGTGAAGCGTAGTGTAGTGTAAAGAAGTGAAGTGTAGTGTATGTGTACCTGTTCACAAGGCACAGGCGCGCGGCCCCGCGGCACGTGCTCCAAGCTGCGCGTGTGTACGTTGCTAGTTCTTCTCTCTATGTCTCTAACAACTCGGCCGCTTGTCCCGCGTATGCTCTGAGAGTCGTTGCGTATTCTGTTGCTGTGGGTGGAATTAAATTATTAGATTCGGACGTGAAAATAAAATATTTTTAAAACACCGACTTTTGTCATAATTGAAACGGTCACCATAAATATTTTTTGGTTCCCAAAATGGCTTAACGGTCACCAAATTATAACACGCCGAATACTTTCGACAACAAGGTCCGCAGTAGGTTTAGGTTATTTTTTTATGACATTCCGAATACTTTCGACAACAAAGTCCGCAGTAGGTTATTTTTTTAAGACAATCCGACAACAAGGGGCTTGCAGTAGGTTCAAGTAATTATTTTTTATGACATTCCGAATACTTTAGACAACAAGGTCCGCAGTAAGTTATTTTTTTAAGACAATCCGACAACAAGGGGCTTGCAGTAGGTTCAAGTAATTATTTTTTATGACATTCCGAATACTTTCGACAACAAGGTCCGCAGTAAGTTATTTTTTTAAGACAATCTGACAACAAGGGGCTTGCAGTAGGTTCAAGTAATTATTTTTTATGACAATCCGAATACTTTCGGCAACAACTTTTTTGGTGACCATTCATATACTTTGCTGACCGTTTAGATTTTTTTTATTAGTAGGTACTATTAATAGGTACTTTTTGTGCGGTGTTTAAACACGAGCCATATATATGATCTGCTTACGGGTCATTGTCGCTGCTGTGTCTCGCAGACAACTTCAGGTGTCTGGAGTGAGCTTCTTCTGATACGAACTTCACTTTGCACAGCTCGCAGTACGGACCCGTCAGTTCTATCTGCAAGTATAACGATATTCAATGTTCACAGACTTAGTACTACACTAGAAATCTCACACAATATTGATATTATAGCACATAGTACTTATACTATAGTACTTGTACTATGGTACCTTAGCACATCGTACTATCGTACTATAGTTCTTGTACTATGGTACCTTAGCACATCGTACTATCGTACTATAGTTCTTGTACTATGGTACCTTAGCACATCGTACTATCGTACTATAGTACTTGTACTATGGTACTTTAGCACATCTACTATCGTACTATAGTACTTGTACTATGGTACCTTAGCACATCGTACTATCGTACTATAGTACTTGTACTATGGTACCTTAGCATATCGTACTATCGTACTATAGTACTTGTACTATGGTACCTTAGCACATCGTACTATCGTACTATAGTACTTGTACTATGGTACCTTAGCACATCGTACTATCGTACTATAGTACTTGTACTATGGTACCTTAGCATATCGTACTATAGTACTTGTACTATGGTACCTTAGCACATCGACTATCGTACTATAGTACTTGTACTATGGTACCTTAGCACATCGACTACCGACCGATTTGGATGAAAATTGGTACTGAGGTAGCTTAGACCGTGGATTAACACATGGCTACTTTTTATCCCGTATTAACGCGGGTAACACCGCAGGGCGCAGCTAGTTCATAATAACTTAAAATTTAATTTTAAAATAAGTATTTATTCTCATTTACATTGGTCAAATCATCATCATCTTCCTGACCTTATTTTACTAAGGGTCGGCACAACATGTCAAATAAACAACTAAAAACAACGAACTGTAATCGAGTAGTGCTTTAAAATTCAAAAATATATGTATGATAGATAGTACGACCAACTTCAATGGTAGATATTAAATTTTGTTATTCATGAGTTCATCAAATATATTTTCATAAGGGACGTCGGGTTTAATAAAACATAATAATTTTTATTATATTTGTGGGCACGGAACTAGATATTTTTTTTAAATAATTAATTTTAACATAATGATTATTGCTAAGATTAAAAAAAAATTATGAAAATTTTATGCATGCTCACACATAAATTTTGTCATTTATACGTTAATTTAACATAATAATAATTGTTTTAAGACTAAAAAAAAAATATAGATGAAAGAATGTATCAAAATTTTTAGTATGAAAAATGCATGCTCTCATATAAATTTTGTCATCCAAACGTTGATTAAATACACTGTCATAATGAAAAAGGTGTTATGATTAAAAAAATGTATGAAAAATGCATGCTCCCATATAAATTTTGTCATCCAAACGTTGATTAAATACACTGACATAATGAAGAACGTTTTTGATTAAAAAAATGTATGAAAAATGCATGCTCCCATATAAATTTTGTCATCCAAACGTTGATTAAATACACTGACATAATGAAAAACGTGTTTTGATTAAAAAAAATTATGAAAAATGCATGCTCCCATATAAATTTTGTCATCCAAACGTTGATTAAATACACTGACATAATGAAAAACGTTTTTGATTAAAAAAATGTATGAAAAATGCATGCTCCCATATAAATTTTGTCATCCAAACGTTGATTAAATACACTGACATAATGAAAAACGTGTTTTGATTAAAAAAAATGTATGAAAAATGCATGCTCCCATATAAATTTTGTCATCCAAACGTTGATTAAATACACTGACATAATGAAAAACGTGTTTTGATTAAAAAAAAATATGAAAAATGCATGCTCCCATATAAATTTTGTCATCCAAACGTTGATTAAATACACTGACATAATGAAAAACGTGTTTTGATTAAAAAAATGTATGAAAAATGCATGCTCCCATATAAATTTTGTCATCCAAACGTTGATTAAATACACTGACATAAAGAAAAACGTGTTTTGATTAACAAAAATTATGAAAAATGCATGCTCCCATATAAATTTTGTCATCCAAACGTTGATTAAATACACTGACATAATGAAAAACGTGTTTTGATAAAAAAAATGTATGAAAAATGCATGCTCCCATATAAATTTTGTCATCCAAACGTTGATTAAATACACTGACATAATGAAAAACGTTTTTGATTAAAAAAATGTATGAAAAATGCATGCTCCCATATAAATTTTGTCATCCAAACGTTGATTAAATACACTGACATAATGAAAAACGTGTTTTGATTAAAAAAAAATATGAAAAATGCATGCTCCCATATAAATTTTGTCATCCAAACGTTGATTAAATACACTGACATAATGAAAAACGTTTTTGATTAAAAAAATGTATGAAAAATGCATGCTCCCATATAAATTTTGTCATCCAAACGTTGATTAAATACACTGACATAATGAAAAACGTGTTTTGATTTAAAAAAATGTATGAAAAATGCATGCTCCCATATAAATTTTGTCATCCAAACGTTGATTAAATACACTGACATAATGAAAAACGTTTTTGATTAAAAAAATGTATGAAAAATGCATGCTCCCATATAAATTTTGTCATCCAAACGTTGATTAAATACACTGACATAATGAAAAACGTGTTTTGATTAAAAAAATGTATGAAAAATGCATGCTCCCATATAAATTTTGTCATCCAAACGTTGATTAAATACACTGACATAAAGAAAAACGTGTTTTGATTAAAAAAAATTATGAAAAATGCATGCTCCCATATAAATTTTGTCATCCAAACGTTGATTAAATACACTGACATAATGAAAAACGTGTTTTGATTAAAAAAATGTATGAAAAATGCATGCTCCCATATAAATTTTGTCATCCAAACGTTGATTAAATACACTGACATAATGAAAAACGTTTTTGATTAAAAAAATGTATGAAAAATGCATGCTCCCATATAAATTTTGTCATCCAAACGTTGATTAAATACACTGACATAATGAAAAACGTGTTTTGATTAAAAAAAATTATGAAAAATGCATGCTCCCATATAAATTTTGTCATCCAAACGTTGATTAAATACACTGACATAATGATACTTGTTTTAAGACTAAAATAAAATTATGTATGAAAAAAATGTATGGAAAAATTGTATGGTACAGCAGAATACATACTTGTCTATCATGAAGTCTGTGTTTCTTCTTCTTATGCACCTCTATGCCTTTCTGACTGACGAACGTGAAACCGCACAGCTCGCACACGAAGTCTGACACGTGCTTGATGCGTATGTGACCCATGTACGTGGTTATCTTTCTGCAAAAATAAAACAGAAACCATAGAGATCGTTAATGTTTTACTAAAAAAAAAACAAGAATAATAATAATAATAAATATTTATTGGACTTTAAATAACGTTTGTTACGTCATCGAGCGCATAAAGGAATGCTGACGTCGCCCTCGCTGCCGCACCGCAGCAACAGCGTTTCCACGGCGTCAGCGAATTCGACGGAAACTGCCGTGGCCTCAATTTACATGGAATGTGCATTAGATATAATTATTAATTCTAAGTTATTCATTGTATACCTAACATCGGTTGCAAGCAGTACTTGTTAAGATTATTCTATAATTAAATTTAGTCAAATCAATTTTGGTTTTTTTTGGAGCCTTCGACAGCGACCTTCGTAATTGGCGCAGTCGGTAGGATAGAGTAGGACTAGCTAGGGAGATATATCGCCGAATTATCGCCCAGCTAAGCGCGCCCGTGTGCGTGCTCGCGTATTGCGTCGCCGCGCTTCGGTCCTGCCTATCCAGAAGAACCTAGGATCGCCGCCGGAGGAGAAATCCAAACATCGATTCCAGAGGAACCAGGATGAAATATATGTAAGTACTTGAATCGCTCTTGTACTTGCTCTCCTTTATCTTAGTCCTTTTTTTTTATTTACCAAAATTTTCCATCCAAGGAAAGACCCTTCAAGTCCTGCACCGAGTAGGCAATCACGTTTTAGAATTACCGATAGAGTTAGACGTTTAGGTAGTATTTTAGAGTGGAACAAGATGCCCGACTTAGACACGATTTACAAGGCCTTAAGGGTAGTGCCCGAATTCGACGGCAATCCCAATGTACTTACGAGGTTCATTCGCCTATGCGATGAACTTTGCGCTAGATATTTGAGCGAAGAACAGGGCGGGGAGTTAGTTAATTTAGGATTAATTAACGGTATTTTGAATAAAATAACCGGACCAGCCGCCCGTACTATCAATTCAAACGGCGTGCCAGAAAGTTGGACTGGAATTAGAACTGCCTTGGTCAATAATTTTTCTGACCAGAGGGACGAAACCGCCCTCTATAACGACCTGGCTCTTGCTACCCAGGGCAACGATTCTCCGCAGGAATTCTATGATAAATGTCAGACGCTTTTCAGCACGATTATGACGTATGTGTCCTTACACGAAGATGTTCAAACCACTATCGAGGCGAAACGCACCCTATATAAAAAATTAACTATGCAAGCATATGTGCGCGGTCTTAAAGAACCCTTAGGATCCCGCATTAGATGCATGCGTCCCGATAGCGTTGAAAAAGCGTTAGAGTATGTGCATGAGGAACTAAATGTGATGTACTTGCAGCAGAGGGCACCACCTGCCCCTAAATTTTCAATGTCACCCCAGAGGACGTTTACAGTCCCTCCTGCACCTACGTATAACTATAATACTAATGTGCCCCTTCAGCGACCGTTACCTCAGCTTCAATCCCACCAGCCCTTGCCTCAATTTCAATCCCCACAACCATGGAGGCCTAACCTCCCTGTGATGAGACCTCCTCAAGGTCCTACACACACGCAACGAATGTTCCGTGCACCGCCACCGAACTATAACCCTCAAAGCAATGTATTTAAATTAAGGCCCAGACCTCAAATTCATAATACAATTCCTGCACCCACACCAATGAGTGGCGTGAGTCATTTTGTGACTAAGACCCTAAAGCCTACTGGCTTCGTAGGGCATGACTGGATGAAGTCGGGAAACCCGCCACCCAGTAACTATTTTAAGACACGTGAAGCTAATGTTAACGAATGTGCTAACTATGAAGGGTATTCGTACGAAGATTACGACCCGTACGCGTACTACCCTGAGTACGATTATGAATATCCGACTGTGTACGAGTGCGACGAGTCACAGTATTACCAGGACTCTAGTGTATTGGAGCAGGTTAACGACACTGATTTTAATGAGCCGCAACCCTCTTCTAGTGGTTGCGACCCGCAGGATTTTCACAAGGGCAATATATATTACAAAAGCCAAAATAGAAGTTAACGTTCAATCACAGAGACAACTCCCTTACATCCAAATTTCTCAACCACCCTTGAAACTCCTTATAGACACGGGAGCTAACCAGTCGTTCCTTAACCCTGAAGCGGTCGAAAATTTTTTTTCACATGTACCTTTAAATTTTGATCCTTTTGAAGTGACAAATGTGCATGCTACCACCCGCAATAACTACTCTGTGACACTACCATGTTTTAACGAATTTCAGGATTTTGACCCTATAAAATTATTTGTGTACCGTTTTCACGATTATTTCGACGGTCTTATTGGACTAGACCTTTTACAAAAATGGGAAGCGAAAATTGACCTCAAAAATAAAGCGCTTATCACTCGGAACGCGATCAACCCTATTTTAATGTATAACTCGCGCAACGTTAATCTATACGAAACAGTTATACCGGCCGATACTTCGAAGATAATTAGACTTCCAATTAATATTCACGAAGGCGAAGTTTTCATACCAGAACAGATAACATCTAATTGTGTAATTCGGGACTGCCTAACAGTAGTAAAAAATAACTATGCAGTGTTAGAAGTTGTGAACCCATCGTCGAATGACGTAATATTTTCTATGAACCAGCCGATTTCAGCTGAGATTCATACGAATGAGTGCACGCGCACCGAACAGCAGTCCGCGCGCGTTAACGATGTATTGTCGCGTTTACGTACCAATCACTTAAACGCCGAGGAACGTGCTAATTTAAAAGCTCTTTGCGCTGAGTACGCAGATGTGTTCTATATAGATGGAGAACCTCTGACGTTCAGTAACGAGATGAAGCATCGGATCCGAACAACCGATGAGAACCCGGTGTACACGAAAAGCTATCGGTACCCGTACGTTCATAGAGACGAAGTTAGACAGCAGATAGGTAAAATGCTTGAACAGGGAATAATAAGACCTTCTGACTCCGCGTGGAGTTCCCCAATCTGGGTTGTGCCTAAGAAAGCCGATGCATCTGGCAAAGTGAAATGGCGCCTAGTCGTAGACTTTCGTAAACTCAATGAAAAGACGATAGACGATAAATACCCCATTCCAAATATTAATGACGTTTTAGACAAGCTTGGCAACTGTCAGTATTTTACAACCCTGGACCTCGCCAGTGGGTTTTATCAACTGGAAATGAGTCCAGAAGACATCCCCAAGACGGCATTTAATGTAGAGCATGGTCATTATGAATTTCTTCGCATGCCCCCCATGTTAAGAATTCTCCGTCCACATTTCAACGTGTGATGGATAATGTCCTCAGGGATCTCCAGAATACAGTGTGTCTAGTATATCTTGATGATATAATTGTGTTCAGCACCTCCCTCCAGGAACACATAGTGAACCTCCAGAAAGTTTTCCAGAGACTGCGAGAATCTAACTTTAAAATTCAGATGGATAAGTCGGAATTTTTAAAGCTAGAGACTGCATATCTAGGACATGTCATTACCAGAGATGGTATCAAGCCAAATCCCGACAAAATCTCGGCAATTCAAAACTACCCCATTCCCAAAACTCCTAAGGAGATAAAACAATTTTTGGGTTTAGTTGGGTACTATAGGAAATTTATTCCTGATTTCGCAAGGATTACGAAACCTTTAACTCATTGTTTGAAAAAAGGTAGGAAAATTATAATGAGCCCTCAATACGTAGAAAGTTTCGAGAAGTGTAAAACTCTTCTCACCAACGATCCAATATTGCAATACCCCGATTTCAAAAAAGAGTTTATCTTAACAACGGACGCATCTAACGTGGCCATAGGTGCCATTCTTTCTCAAGGGCCTATAGGATCAGATAAGCCTGTGTGCTATGCATCTCGAACCCTAAACGATAGTGAAGTCAACTATAGCACCATAGAGAAGGAGCTACTGGCTATAGTTTGGGCTACCAAGTACTTTCGTCCTTATTTGTTTGGGCGAAAATTCAAGATTATTACAGATCACAAACCTCTTCAGTGGGTAATGACCCTTAAAGAAACGAATTCACGATTAACAAGGTGGAGGCTAAAACTTAGTGAGTATGACTTTACAGTTATACACAAAAAGGTAAAGCCAACACGAATGCCGATGCACTTTCTAGAGTAGAGATCTATAACGAAGAAATCAGCTCTGTAGTTGCCAATCCTTCGGAAATACCAGCAGGCTCTGCAGTAGGTTCCACCACTTTAACAGCTCACACGAGCCTTGAAAATCCTATTCTCGAAGTGCCGATAACCGACGATCCTTTGAATAAGTTTCACCGACAGCTCATAATTACAGTAGTGGGTGACGTAAAACGCAAGCCCTCAGTAATTAAACCATTTGATACACACACAAGAACTTCTGTGCAAGTATCCGACGACAATCTAGCGAACGACATAGTAAGCGTCATAAAGGAATTTGTGAATCCCAAGGTTAAGACAGCCCTTTACATAAATCCAACTATAAGAATGTACGATGTAATCCCTATTATTCAAGATAAATTCCGTAGCTCAGCAATGAATTTGGTATTGGCGAAGAAGGAAGTCGAAAACGTCAAAGACTACCTTAAACAACAAGATTTAATTCGTAACTACCACGAAGGTAAAACCAACCACCGTGGCATTAATGAATGCTTTCTATCCTTGTCCAGCAGATACTACTGGCCTAAAATGAAAGAACACATAACAAAATTTATTAATAATTGCACTATATGTGGTCAATCCAAATATGATAGAAATCCCATCAAGCAAAAGTTTAATGTTGTACCACCAGCAACTAAACCCTTTGAGATCGTTCACCTCGACCTTTTTACAGCCGAAAATCAGAAGTATCTAACAATCATAGATGTGTTCTCAAAATACGCTCAAGCATACTACCTTCGGGATGGTACTGCTGTCAGCATAGTTCAAAATCTTCTCCATTATTGTACTCACCATGGACTCCCACTGACTATTGTGACAGACAACGGAACCGAATTTACTAATCAGCTTTTTTCCGAATTCACCCAGCTGCATAAGATCAATCACCATAGAACACTGCCTCATGCACCTAATGACAACGGTAACATTGAGAGATTTCACTCAACAATCTTAGAGCATCTACGCATCCTTAAACTTCAACGTAAGGATGAACCGGTGGTTAATCTCATGCCTTATGCACTCATTGCATATAACAGCTCTATTCATAGCTTTACTAAATGCCGACCATTTGACATAATCAACGGACATTTTGACCCCAGAGACCCTATTGACATAGACCTGACTAAACACTTACTACAGCAATACACTCAATCTCACCGCGAGCAAATGCAGACAGTATACAATATGATTAACGAAAATTCACTAAACGACCGTACGCAACTGACAAATAACCGAAATAAAGATCGTGAGACCGAACAGGAATACGAGCCTGAGCAACAGATTTTTATTCGCAACCCTTTCTCTGCTAGACAAAA
Source organism: Ligdia adustata (assembly GCA_947049295.1). NCBI lineage: Eukaryota > Metazoa > Arthropoda > Insecta > Lepidoptera > Geometridae > Ligdia > Ligdia adustata. The sequence continues at coordinate 5,467,608 of OX346242.1, read as the reverse complement.
GGTTGCACCACGATATACTCATGACAAAGTCTTAGCTGATTTACCCATACATATCTATACATCTAAAAAGCGTGGTCCTGTGGCAAAATCACGCCTTAAAAGAGTCCCTAAATCGGCAAAATTGTTACAGAACCCTCCTGACGCTGTTCGTGATAACAACAAGACTGATGACGCAAGAAATACGACTTGAAAGCTTGGACGAAAGACCTGGACTTTTACCATTTAAACTTGGACCTACGACATTGATAACTCACTATCATACTTTCTTACAATACATCGAACTAGACGAAATTGAGAATCAAATTACTGACTTACAAATTCAACTGTCTGACTATAAAAATCGACTTGACAATGACACATATTCTATCTACGAACTGCAGATCGACTATCTTACAATTAAGCTTCAAAAAATCATCGATCATCTCGGTAGCCTAGAGCCTAATCGTAGCAAGAGAGGTCTTGTAGACGGGTTAGGTTCGGTAATTAAAAGTATTACTGGTAATTTGGATTATTCAGACGCAATTAAATTCAATAATGCGATCGAACTTTTAGATAATAATCAACAGAAAATAACAGATGAATTTAACAGCCATATCAGCATTAGTAAAGAGTGGATGTCTCATCATACCCAAGCTTTGTTACAGATAGCCCAAAATCAGGAAAAAATAAATTCAACTCTAAGAATCCTGATGGACCATGATGCACACAAGGACACGAGCCTAATTAAATACGCGAAATTTGCTCAATTGTTGTCCATTATGTCCGAAAATGGAAATGACATTATAGCAGAAGTGTTAAGGGTAGAAAATATATTAAGTTTTGTGCGTGCATCGAGCACCCACCATTCAGTAGTTAATATAAACATTTTAGATAAAATGATACGTAAGTTAGAATTAATTTACCCTAAGGGTCATATACTAAGGTTACAGTTAAGGGAATACTATGATATCATCAAACCGGGTTATTACTTTTCGGGGAAACGTATAGTTATAACCTTAAAGTTTCCTATAGTATCTCCAGTAGAATACGATTTATTTAAGTTAGCTATAGTTCCTAATAAGCACAATCAATCCATCTTACCTCCCTATCCTTTCATAGCAAGTAACAAGTTGTCGTTCTTGTACATAGAGACAGAATGTCCGAAGTACAGTGAAAGGTTCCTCTGTGAAGAAACTCTAAGTCACCAAGTACGAGCGCAATCGGACTGTATCCAGCACCTACTTGTGAACCAGTCTCTCGACGCAACCTGTGAGATGATAACAGTCAAGCTTACCAAGGAAGCAGTGGACCAACTAGATGAGAAACACTACGTGATCTCATTTCCCCGTCTGACGAAGATTCATACCAGCTGCGGATACGAGAACTACAACACCGTGCAAGGAAGTTTCCTGGTCACCATCCCAGTCAGCTGCTCACTTGACACCGAACAACTTACTATCAAAAACACCTATGACAAGATCGAAGGTCAACCGTTCAACATCATGAAAATCTCCGTGAACCTCGAAGCAACTACTGCGCTTCCTGTAAAATACCTCAAATTAAACTCTGTCAATTTGAGAGACCTGCATGAATATCAAGACCATGTGATGCTGCAACCAGCAATACAACTGAAACAAGCCTCAATTGATGCAATATATCATACTACAATACCAGTCTACGGCATTATATTGCTTGCATCGCTATTAGCAGCCGCTTTAAGCCTACGACAATACTACAATCATCCCAGCAACAAAGAAAAGGACAAAGTCGAAGATCATCACTACGAGGATCCTGAGAATCCAGCCGCTACAACCCCATCGAGAACACCGGCAATATTTGATCTCAAAATTCTCAAATAGTTGCCGATTTGGGGGTGGAGGTGTTACGTCATCGAGCGCATAAAGGAATGCTGACGTCGCCCTCGCTGCCGCACCGCAGCAACAGCGTTTCCACGGCGTCAGCGAATTCGACGGAAACTGCCGTGGCCTCAATTTACATGGAATGTGCATTAGATATAATTATTAATTCTAAGTTATTCATTGTATACCTAACATCGGTTGCAAGCAGTACTTGTTAAGATTATTCTATAATTAAATTTAGTCAAATCAATTTTGGTTTTTTTTGGAGCCTTCGACAGCGACCTTCGTAATTCGTTCGTTACAGTCAAGTGTTTGTTACATTTGAATTATTAATTTATAAATACTAATACAAACCACAGACATCGTAGTTATTTTACTAAGAATAAAAAACAAACCATAGATCGTTGATTTTTTTTAGTGAATACCGATTGCTACATTATCTTAAGAAAAAGAAACATAAATCCTGTAATATTTTAGTTAAATTAAAAAAAAAAGTCATAGAGATCGTTGTTTTTTTTTCGGAAATAAAAAATACGAGTAGTATGTAGATATTGTTGTTATTTCACTTAAAAATAACAAAGAACGTTGTTATTTTGATCTAAATTAATAAAAAACATAAGAGTTGTAGATATTGTATTTATTTTACTAAAAAAAACATACATATAACAGTTATTGTTTTTAGAAAAATAAATGCCATCGTCGTGGACACGAACCATTCAACACAACCCTGATGAAGTCTAACCAAATGTTAACAAAACTGTTGGACTCTTCCAACAATCGTATACGTGGAAACGTATTGGCAAACAAAATTACTAATTAAAAAAAAAAACTTACTCAAATGTACTCGGGCAATGAGGACATTGATATTTGGTCCCTGAATGCCATTTCTCGTGCTCCCTTGCAACGCCTCTGTAAAATAATAATATTTAGTATTAAATAATAATTTTGATTATTAGTTATGCGAACTGATGACCTTGCGACTACAATATTTTATCGACTTCAAGAAAAAGACAACTTTTTCACAATTTTCTTTAATACATTTGTCCAAATGGAGGGTAAATTTTGTCTACTTTATGTTTGTAAATAATTTATACAACGTGTGACAATACTTAACGGTGTTAGTCTACACGTCGAAGTGAACCCACAGTAGAATAAAATTTAGCAAAATTAAAGAATAAAAAATATTGCGTCTTCATACAACTTGACCGATCACGTGACCAATTTTTGTATGGAGAACCTCATATTTTTTTTCGAATACTGAATAATTTTGTTTTTCTATAGTTTCACTTTCATAGATTTGGGTAGATTATATAACTCACCTGTTCCTAATGGTTAACACTTTATATTGTCATTATATAAATCACCTATTCCTAATGATTAACACTTTATTTTGTCATTATAGAACTCACCTATTCCTAATGATTACCACTTTATATTCCTAACGGTTATCATTTAATTTTGTCACTAAATAAGTCACCTATTCGAAATAGAAATATATTTATTTGCCACAGAAAACACAACTTAAACAAAATATCTAACATGTAAACATTACGAAGTGCTTTCTGTCACAAACCGGTCCCATCTCAACACAGTGCCGGCTGAAGCCAGCGTTGATCTTCCGCTGGAACCGGGACGCGACGTCACGCACGTCACAATCCGCAGAGTTACTTCTGTCAGTGTCATAAACGTATTCCTAATGATTAATTAATTAAATATTTATATTCCTAATGGTTATCACTTTATTTTGTCATTATAGAACTCACCTATTCCTAGTTACAAATGGACACCCTTTGCAGGTGAATTTCTCAGTGTGTTGCGCTGTGAGGTGCTTGCGGAGGGCGCGACCAGTCTTTAGGCGAGTCTTGCATATGAAGCACTCAAACGCACCACATTGCTATAGAAGAATAATAAATGTTAACCCTGGCGGCCATCTTGGGTTGGAAATTTACCCGATTGTATAGTATTTTACTTAAGTTAAAATCTTCCAATTGATCTTCATATTGAGCAAGTTGTGAAAAAATACGTCATCCGCCGTTTTGTGCCGCGGCCATCTTGGACCAATTTTCATAAAACGTCATCTCTCCTTGATCTGGAACCTTCCATAGCATACTGCACATTTGTGCACCGCGTTCTTGTATGTGACACTCTCTTGACTTATACGTGTATGTATGTGTGTATGTATGTATGTACGTAGTGTGTGAATCACTACATACCTCGCTGTGTCTGAGCACGTGCGCGTCATATCTCTCCTTGATCTGGAACCCTCTATAGCATACTGCACATTTGTACAATGCATTTTTATATGTGACACTCTCTTGACGTTTTTCTATTTCGGCTATTTGCTCCTCGTATGTTAATGAAGTTATCGTGAATAGGTTCTCGTCGGGACCCTCGTTCTTGCGACGTTTTATTTCGCTGGTTTTGTATCTGAAAGTGTTAGGCAGAAATGAGATCTTTTTTATCTTACACAGCTAGGCATCAGACCACAAGTTCGCACGAGCACGGAAGTCATTGATACTGTAGCCCTAGATGGAGCATACCTAGTCTGGAATACACTGGCTCTCAAGGAAGGCTGCCGGAACACACCGTTAGGTGCTTGCCGACAGAATTTACAACTAGAGTGTGGTAGCTAGCCAGGCGAGCGTTACAGTACGTCCTACCACCATGCTATGGTTTCCTCACGATGTTTTTCTTCACCGGTAGCTCAGACTCTTTTTACATGATTGCATTTAACCCTTATCTAATTGACAACATTTAATTTTTGCAATGTGATGGAAATTCGAAAACATGTCGAGTGTTAATGTAATGAAGAGTTCATACTGAAAATAACAGATTTTTATGTTCACTTTCTGCGTTATATATAAAAAAAAAACGTTGAAAAAATTTCTCGTATTTATGTTAAGACCGTTAGATGCCACCAATAAATATATTATTGTAACTGTCATCTGTGAGCCATACCAAAACAAACAACAAAAATACACCTCCTCTGACCACATACTTTTTTCTGTAATCCGATTTCCTTATTGCAAATATATGTTACCCTGTTTTAACAAAAAATAAACAAACCTTCCCATAAACAACTTTTGATTTCGATATAATGTACCAAGAAGTTAAAGAAAAGAAGAAAACAGACAGAAAAAATAAATATCCAGAACGCAAGACGAAGAACATGACACTGGCTAATACACAAATGTGTAAAGCCATCACCAAGAGAATAAAAACAAAAATACGGATAATTAATGACATCAGTATAATTACGAGCTTTCGACGAGAATAACATTATAACTGAACTTTTTTTTGATTTGCAAATATCTCTAAAAACGTAATTATTACATTCTGAATTAAATAAAAAAAATATGAGAAGGTTATTTTTTATTTATCTTTCTATTGTAGTATAAAAAAATGGGGTTTTTTTATTTTAAATGTTGTCAATTACAGAAAGTAAATCGCTTAAATATGTTTATCAATTTAATATTTTACGGCCTCTCTAATTTTATATTATTCATTAATGTACATGGTTGCCTGGAAGATATCGCTTTAAGTGATAGGGCAACAATATATACTAAAATACTTAGTATATATTGTTGTAAGATTATATTTGTTATAATTATTTATTGTTTAACTGGTTTTTTAATAAGGAGTTGTCAGCGTGGTGGGCTATGGCCTACACCCCCTATATAGGAGAGACCCGTGCCCTGCAGAGGATGCTATGCATATACTCAGAAAAGTCTCAAAATTAAAAGTACCAATAAATTACTACTTAATTAATTAAGTAATTAATTAATTAATTAATTACCCTACCTTTAACAATAAACTCCAATTTTTTTAATACAATGAGTTCTAAGACAAAAATAATTTATAAATTAAGAATCTTTTTTTAAGTTGTTTCTGATCACTTGTTGAATATTTAATTTCAGGACATGTTGAAGTTGGTTAAAATTTAAAAAAAAAAACTCATTTATCACCTACATACTTACTTATCCAATAAACTGAGACTGTCATCTTCTTGATTCTTCTTCACTACACCATCTTCACCATCTTCCGATTTCCTCTTCACCGCTTTCACTTTCTTCTCCACTTTACTCACTTTCTTCTTTTTCACTTTCACTTTAGTCTTTTTCACCACTACTTCCGGATAAATTTCACTTAATTTCTTATCATCATCCGATTCGAAATTATCAATGAATTCGTCGAAATAAATTTCGTTCGACGTTTCGTCTTTCACTTCAACTGGAACTATTAAGTTTTCTATTTCTTTCACTTCTTCATTATATCCGTTATATTCATTATCGTTATTCACGTATCCGTTATCGTTATATTCGTTATGGTTATATCCGTTGTCGTTATGCTTTTCCGATTTGATTATTTCATTGTCGCGTACAAATAAGTCGTGATCGTTGATTCCGTATAATTTCTTTTTGACGAGATTTGTGGAGAGATTGTTTTGTATTCGGTTTATTGATTTTATATCTCTTATTGTTATCTGGAACAGAAAATAGGACGAAAATAAGGGAGGGTGTGTTCATTATAGAGTGTGGGGGTGTATTATTCATTTATTTATTTAGTAATAGGCTGGCCACATCGCTCGAAGAACCGATAACCGATGGGGAAGAAAGGTTCTTGAGTGGCGACCATGAACTGGAACACGCAGCGTAGGTAGGTCTTCCACTAGGTGGACCGACGACATAGTCAAAGTCACAAGTAACCAGTGAATGCAATTGTCAGCCTGTCGTTCGGAATGGCGTTCTAAAGGGGAAACCTATGTTCAGCAGTGGACGTCTTCTGGCTGTTGATGATGATGATGATGAGGCGAGCAGCTTCAAGCTTATGTGCCTATATCATATTGTGTTGAATTCATTAATTGTACAATGCATTGCACAAAATTGTCCTCAAAGGTTTGTAAGAGATAGTTGATTGTCGTATAGCCATTTATCCAGGAAAGATAAAAAACGAAAGATCAGTAGAAATCAGAGAAGATGGAAGATTAAGAAAGTATTTTTATAAGTTCAACCCCAAGTTTGAATCTTTTTTATCTCCAATTACGTAGCGGGTAACAGCCATAAAAGAGTAATTCCTGACAGACTGACAGAAATTCGCTAGGAATCAACAAATAGTCTAAACCGTTGAATATAGAGACATGAAATTTGTAGCTTGCATTCAAAATAGGAATTAAAATATGTAAATTCTTTATATTATATTTTATGTCGCAGGCAAAACAAAAAATTACGTTACAATTTAGGGGGTGAAAAGAGGAACGCCCCGGAACGAAAATTCTATCAGAAACACGAAAACAGTGAAGGGTCGGTGACACTCTTAACAAATCATACTCACATAAGAAGTAGGTACCCTCATTTCTGCTAGAATATCGTGCGCTCGTATCGCTCGGCGTCTGAAGGACGCGTGCGCGCGCAAGCGATGTGCGCATTCCCAACACAACCGTTGCGGGAGACGGTCGTCTGTGTCCAACTGAAAAATTAAATTAAAGTTATTTGTCTCTGAAACTAGGTGAGAACATAAGTCTTATGAGGGGTTATCGGCTGGGAGTGTACTAAGCAAAAAGAATGTCACCACACACATTCTAATGTAGCGACTTTCACTATGGGACCAGCTCTGAATTCGAGAAAAAAATATCTGCTGTTTCATAGATATTGTCAACAACTGATAAACTTTTCTGTGCAACAGCTGATTATTTTTACACGATTTCGTATTAGTCAAAGCATATGCAAGTTTATGGTATTGATGAGTGAAATTCCAGGTTTCGGTTAAGTACAGCCCCCGATAATCCTGTATATAAAAGTAAAGTAGTCAAAAGTATCACACTAATATAATAAAGACGAAAGTTTGTATTATATACAAGTAATTAAAAGAATTCACGTAATATACTTGAAAGCATTATTTCTTGTTATAAATATACCATGTGTTACTTAATGATAATATAGCTAACGGCAAAAGTATTTTTGAAATCAGTCAAGTAGGTTTTATGGTTATTAATTACATACAAAAATACAAAATATGTTGAATTTTTTAAAATAATTTAATTTTACATCTCTCATATTCGGTAAGTAGGTCCTTATTACCCCCAAATGGCCCCAAATGGGACTTGTAGGTGACCAATTAACGCTCTAGGGTAATAACGTAGCTAGAAAAGCCCTAGGGCGGTAAGTAATTTAAAAAAAAACTTCACTCTTTCAAAAAGTTGGCGTACATCTAACCATCATACTAGCAAGAGACATCATGCACTCAGCCCAATGACAAAAGAGGTCGCTTCGCTATTCAGCCTTGTCTTCGTATGAGTATAATAGTCATCAATTTTACATATCGAACGGCGAAGCTCAATTTCGTACTTGAAAAACAACAATTAAAAAAAAGATGAAAAAAGGCGGGAATAGAAAACTTTTACTTTAAATATGGTTTGTTTTGTTTTTTTTTATAATTACGTGCTAATTTGAAAAAAAAACATGAGTTCTGCAAGTGATGAAGATATAAGCTGCATTCAATGAAAATGGAACCTGAAGCAGCAATTAAAATGTTTAATTATTGTAATGTCGGTTTTTTTCTACTTACCTCACAATCGAGATGTAAAGCAGAGTAGTTAGCTCGGGTGTAAGCATCTATTGCACCCTCGAACTATATACTAAATATCTCGGGCTGCAATTGATGCCTTACAGCCCTTGGCTACTAATCTACTATTAATTTTTTAATAATATTTTTTTATAAATTTGATCTTTATAATATCAGTGTAGGTTATACAAGTTGCATTCCGTGATGTTACTTGTTGAGATTTAACTTTTTGCAGTTGTCTTTTTTTGGAGTCTTTCCTAAGCATATGTTATTAGTCTAGTCTATACTTACGAAAATGCCGGTCAACCGTTCATATTCTTGATCCAAATTCCCATCTCTTATATCGTACATTTTGGCCACAGTGTCCATCGATAGGCATATTCTGCAGACGCGTAATGTCGCAGGGGAATCTAAGTCTACTTCAGATTCCTGGAAATATATGAAATAATAATATATGAGACGATAAGGCTCAGCGCAGACGACGGAGGCGCGGTCCTTTTGACTGTGACAAAAGCAATGACGATGCGGTATTGACCGGTGGACGGTTTTGACCTCTATGTGCGTTGGCAGATATTATATGACCCCCTTTGTTCTATCGTTTACAGTCAAACTGTCCGGCCTGTCCCACCCGCCTGCAAAGCGCCTATGAAGATGAGAATATATATACGTATACTCCGATATATATATACTAGCTGTGCCCCGCAGTTTCACCCGCGTAATTCTACTAAAACTAAAACTAAAAAGTATCCCATGTCCTTCTTCTGGTTCTAAGCTACCCTCGCAACAATTTTCAGCCAAATCTGTTCAGCCGTTCTTGAGTTATAAATAGTGTAACTAACACGACTTTATTTTTTATATATAGATATGTATACTAGCTGACGCGGCGAACTTCGTACCGCCTAACAGTCGAGTTTTTTTTTAAATACATTTTGCTATTCGGGACTCCGGGTCAGCATATAATGACATTAATATTTATACGATACTAACGTCACTCAATTGTTTCCTTCCCGGAACCTCTCCACTAACACTTACACTTTATGTTAAAGTACAAATTGACTTTTAAGTATTATTACGAATCGTTTGTTTGGGAGTATAGGAAAGTATTGTTTTTAGACCTTTCCGGGCAATTTTTTCTCCTCGTTATTTCCATCCTCGTACTTCAAGGAATACTCTAAAAAAATAATTAGCAAAATGGGTTCAGCTGCTCTCGAGATATGCGCTTAGCAACATATTCAGCGATTCATTTTTATATTATAGAAGATATATTAAGGGAGGATGATCTTCCAAAAGGATGGCGTAGATTAGCCCAAGACAGAAGTAGATGGTGACTGCTAGAAGAGGCCTATGTCCAAGAAGACAACCTGATACACAACCGAGGTTGTTGTCAGCATTAGTATATACTATCAGTGAATAAAAGATATTTCTATATTACCACCGCTGGGCGCAGCCCGCTCTTAGCCCGCAATTAGAAGAATGCTCCGAATACCGTGGACATCACATTGGACCAACGTGTCAATATTGAAACAGTTCAGCATCACAACAAGACTATCAATAAACTGTCTCAAGCATATCCTGGACTACTTTGGCCATATTGTTAGAAAGGACGGTGATAATCTAGAAAAACTGATGGTCACTGGAAAAATAGATGGCACAAGACCTAGAGGCTGAAGCTGTACACATTGGTCCGACCAGATTCGCATCACTTTAGTCAGCACAGTCTACAATGGACTGAGGTCCATAAGAACACCATATAAGATACAGGCTCATGGGAGGTGGAGGTCACGACCTTCAGAAATGAGGAATGCGACTCAAGGAGAAGGAGGGCGCAGTTAGAATTATAGTACATTTTTACATGTGCCACATCACTCTTTACCATTACAACTGAAGGCACAGCATCCTTATTGATCTTTCTCAGTCCCGTCTTAGTATCGTAGAAGTCCTCGCTCTTGAAGTGCTCAGAGCAGATCATCCTATGTTCCTTCGGCTCCCAGTTGGACAGCCCGAGAGCTTCCAGCTATGCAGTTCGTAGTATCGGCTCTTTTGGGAATCTGAAAAATAAATATACGCTTTTATCTATTGTATTAGTTCATATCTTTAATTGGTTTATTATAGTTAATATGTAATTTAAATCCTCACTCAACTCTGTAAGTAGTATGATTATGTATATTATATTGTTGGAGATGAACGACGAAGCGGGAGGGGAGGAAGGTCAAACAGTATAAAACCCACTGCAGTTGCAGCGCAAGCCTTTATCGCTGGGCGACGCTCGTACTGTGCGGACAAACCTTTACCACCTACCTTCATCTACCATTTAAATTATTTTGTGTTATATTTGATATTTGTATTTTTTTTAAAAGCGTTTTCACTTCTGATTTCCAAAAATATTATATTCACCTTTTTAATTGTAAAAGAATTGTTATTCAAATGCAAGTAAGTTTATGTTAAGTTAATGCAAGTAAGTTATGTTTAGTTTCCCCATCATTACTTATGCTTTAGTTTCTCTCCATCCAAAAGTTGCCTGGAAGAGATTGCTATTATATTATAGCGATAAGACCGCCGCTTGTTGCACGTAATCATAATTTTTATTAAGTTTATTGTATTATTTATGTGTGCATACAATTAAGAGGTTACTATCTATCTATAATTTAGTTTGTTGTATGGGAGCCTTCCTTGAATATCTATTTACTATCTGACTCGGCCTCTGCTACTTGATTAATTATGTATGTTTTTCATCGTTTAAATCTTTCCTGAACTTTCAAAAACCATTCAATACCAAAATCAGCTTAATAGGCCCAGCCGAGTTCACAAGTATTTGATTTCATTCATTTTTATGTAAATAGAAGATTATATATTATTTCATTTTTACTTGTTATTTTTTTAATAATAACATTTTAGTTAATACATATCATGTCAAATATATAACAAATATCTGAGTCAAAAACCCTAACCCTATCTATATTTTGGTTAGTATTTTGTATGTATAGATATATTTTTCTGAAAGCTAGTCATTTAGCCCCCAGCTTCCATGAGCAAGAATGTCGGTGACATTGTTGCCTTAGACGGAGCATGCATAGTGTGGAATACACTGGCTCTCAAGGAAGGTTGCTGATACACACCGTTAGGTGCTTGGCAACTGATTTTATCAACTTGAGGCGAGTGTTAGAAAATGTCCAACCATCATGCTATGGTTTCCTCACAATGTTATCTGTGTCTTTCATATGCTCTAACTTCATACCTCCTGCACGGCATTTACAGTGCAGGAGGTATGAAGTTTGAGCATAAAGTTAACCCCACAAACCACTCAGCTATCATCACTACTTAAGGCACTTGTACATGAGAGTATGTTACACACAATTTTTGTTTATTCCTTCACACTCAGCTCAGCACAGCTAAATGGATTTGGATGAAATTTAGCAAGAAGATGGCTTATACCTAGGATTAACACATAGGCTTTCTCATCCCAGTAAATAAAATTTGGCATGAAGGTAGCTCATACCTTGGGTTAACACAGGATACTTTTTATCCTTTAAAAATTTAAGTGTTACCATGGGATAATCAAATATCTAGTCTGGGTAAAACGGCAGAGCGCAGCTAGCATTATATTAAAGAATAAGCCCTGACTGACTGATATATGTTTGTAATTAATGCAAAGCCTATACTGCTGAACCTAGGGACATGAAATTTGGAGGGTATAGTCATTATAGCACCTATCCTAAGAATTTTTTTTCGAAAATTCAACCCATAATGGGGTCATTTTGGCACCAAATGTTTCATTATCATACAGTACATGCCTGAGCTAAGACTTCTTCCTATTGACGCTAAGGATAAGTTTCGTTCAGTAACAATAATATAATTTACTTACGGATGGAAAGTAACTCCTTGAACTTTTGAGTTACTTTTGGTGTCATTGCAGCAATTTTGGACGCTACACCGCATACTTATTAGAAAAGACTTGTAAGGAATTCTTACAAGATCCCACAGCGAATTTCTAGTTATCGGATATATGGCTTCTCAACGCCAACCACTATTAAAATCTTATGCAAACAATGAAGAGCTTTGAGATTAACCTGGAGCATAAACTCGTGAAACAGGTTTTACTCATTTTTAACACAATATTCGTATAAAACCTGCATTTTGTAAAACAAATAATTTTGTTGCTGTCGCCATATCTTGTTATTAAAAAAAAACGATTTGAATGAAGAGGCTAGAGTGTTTTTGCTCCATGCAAGTTTTTTTAATAATTCTAACGAATAAACGGTATTTATCGGTTTTAATGTTTTTATCTATCTTTTTCTCATCCCTTCAAGAAATGCAATGAATTTTGTTTCTTTCTATTTTGGTGTAACTTGTTCAAGGAAAAAAGAGATAGATGATTGTCATATATTGTTTATTTGCTTATATTCACTTGTAATATGGCTAAATGTAAGAGAGGAGGAATCTCAATAGAACATCTGCATTTAGCGATATTTTAGATTTTATAGCATTTTACATCAAAATATTTCTACGGCTTGTTGTTACATTTTGCATCAATTTTTAAATCGCTATAATTTAATTTTTATACATAAACTGTAGTCCGATACTTTATTTACGCGACATAAACTATACAACAACGGCTTCAGGCGAGGAGCTTTCCAGTGTTTCCAGTGGTGTGTAAAATGCGAATCAACCAAGTGCCGCGATATTTTTCGACAAAATAGTCTTATAACTTGTACAAATATGCGGTGCTGTGTTCCCGGCTGCAAGAATGACTCAAGACACAGTTCCAAGTCCCATGGAATTACATTTCATGCGTAAGTTTTAACGACTGTAACATAAATTATCTTATTAGATTAATACATGTACTTAGTAATTTTATCAGAAATTAGTGAACATTATTAGTTTATAGGGATCTGCAATTAATTTGAATACCCAAACCAGTTACCTACGTAAACTCACCATATCAACTTTTACGCGTCTTCGTGTTGGAGCAGAGGTTCCCATTAATTATTAAAGTATTCCAATTGTATAATATTTTTTAAGTTTTCTCATTTTTCAATGCAGTAAATTTGCAGTAAAATATTTATTTGGATCAGAAAACAACATTATTACACACATATTGTTGTTTAGTATGATTAGTATAGTTTTAACTGCATGGGTAAACGCCTGTTAAGGATTTTAATGCAACATTAATAGCTATTATTACTTACGAGTTAAGAGTTATAAATGTAGGCAAATAAAATACAGGAATCAAAAAAATATTGCGGAGTATTTATTTATAGAATACGAGGAGACAAACACAATAATAGAGTATATAAATAACAAGTGGTTAGATGCGAGTTTGAAAAAACCCAACTGCTTAATCGGCAAACCTGTACATTGTCTTATTTTCTTTTTTTTTAATTTGTAAAAGATGTACCCAGTGTCACTCTCATGACTTAATCGAGTCTATTTACACCACTTACATAAAAATACGACAAGCCGTTTAGATTCTAGGACGTGCCAAAGAAATATACATACATACACTTGAAAAACATAACCCTCCTTCTTTCACAGTTGGCTAATAATTAGTTTTTGTTGGCAGCTTTGCCCGCATTATGTCTGGCTTCCTAAGACAAATAGTAACCCATGGTTCCTCCAACTATTTCTATTTACAAGATTTATGTCAATTCATAACATGACTGCTTTGATTTGTTCTCAGAATATTTTAATACCTGGTTGCCTGGAAGAGATTGCTTTAAGCGATAAGGCAGCCATTTAAAAGCTGGTATATGTGTATACGGTACAAGGCCATCCAACCAAACACTATGAAAAAGTCATGGATAATGAAAAGCCAACTAAATAGATCTGACACTATAACTGTACTCCAATTTCTGTCTGGTCACACTCCTTGTAATGTGTTCTGTTTTATGATGAATAAAGATGTCATTTGATGTAGGATTTTATAATAGTGTTATGGCCGAACCCTGTTCAGAGTCGGCTAGAGCTTTGTACAAATTAGCATTAGGAGTATCGGACTTATGTAACATAGGTTAACTTAGTTTTAAAGTTTTTATTGGTATATAAAACGGCATATTCTGATTTTTTTTATACTACCCCTTCACATCACCTATTTATTATATTCCAGGTTTTGTACTACCCCTTCACATCACCTATTTGTTATATTCCAGGTTTTGTACTACCCCTTCACATCACCTATCTGTTATATTCCAGGTTTTTACTACCCCTTCACATCACCTATTTGTTATATTCCAGGTTTTTACTACCCCTTCACATCACCTATCTGCTATATTCCAGGTTTTTACTACCCCTTCACATCAGTTATCTATTATATTCCAGGTTTCCTACCACCCCTTCACACCGAACATCCTGGTTGAAAGCTCTCAACAAGGAGGCCTGGCATCCTAAAGAGCGTAGCACGATATGTTCGGAACATTTCCTTCAAGATGACCTATATTTTACTAAGAATGGGTTGAGGAAAGTAAGAGCTGGTGCGGTACCTCTTATATCGCAGGTATTTACAAATAACATAGACCTCTGACTAACTAATAGCTGACATATGTTAAGAAGAAAGTGGAATAGAGATGTCTTGGAATTGTTTCCAAGACATCTCTATTTTCATCTCTTGGGTACCAACCCAAGAGAAGAAAAAAGGAATAGAGGTAGGCAGTTGATTAGATAGGAAGATGAAATTAAGAAGTTACCAGGAAGAAGTTGGATACAATTGGCACAAAACAGAAATATTTGGAAAGCCCAGGAAGAAACCTTTGTCAAAAGACACGCTGAAGGGGAATAAAAGCTGTGCCGATGTCTTACTTTACATTATTAAAATTCTTATAACTTTCGACAATAGATTTAATTCAATATTGACATACATAAATATTGACATAAATTAATAACCAACATTATTAAATACAAGTAGACATCATAAAACGCATTGGAGGCTACATCATCATCATCAATAGCTGATTTTATTGCCCTGATATAAGAAAACTAGCTGGATCTTTAATTTTTTGTACTCTATGATAATTTTTTAGGTTTCCAACAGCTAAAGAATTATGAAATAGGTCCAATAGTAATTAAGTTTATTTGTTACATGCAAAAATAATTTATATTCATAATATTAGTTTGGATAAAAAAAATCTTATAATATTTGATTAAATTAATTTATAGATCTCATGTGTCCCATATAAATTTTATAATAATTAATTCCATGAAGCATTCGCGCTCAATACTATTAAATACATTCGGGTTCAATACTATTAAATCTAACTACACGAGATTGGTTCTAGTTTCTACCTGTGGTCTAAATTAACATTAAGCATTTTTGCTTCGGCCAAGTGCGAGGCGGTTTTTTTTGGACAACAATCACACAAAGGTCTTCAGGTCCCAAACTAGACAAAACCTGATGACTGATATACATACTTATATATATGATAAACGTCCAGACACAGGTCAAACAGACATGCACGCAAATTTTTGACCTGTACGGGGATCGAACCCGGGACCAGCGGCGCAGAAGGCAGGGTTGCTACCAACTGCGCCAACCGACCAGTCATTCAATTATTTTATTTTTAAATTTTTAAAGTCAATTTAAATCTAAATATTATGTGAATATTTTAAGCATCTAGGTAACTTTTGTTGCTAATTAATATTAAGAGAAGTAAAAAATCAATGTCAGTCTCATAAATATTTATGTTATAATGTTTTCAGTATGTGATGTTATAGCGACAACAGTAATACATCATCTGTGAACATTACAACTGTCTGGCTAGCACGGTACATGACATACAGACGAATGACTGACGGTTAGAAGGACAGCGTCAGTCTTCGTAATACGGTCCCATTTTTACCCTTTGCTTACAGAAAAAAGATCCCAAAATCACTACTACCCAAAGAAAGTAATTTTTTGATTCGCTTCTCATTATAATTAAATATTTGCAGCTTGTCAAATCATCGTTCTTGTGTAACGAAAAACCATTACAAATATTACTAATAACTAAAGAAATAAATCACAATGTAAATCTATATATACAAAAATCAATGCTACTTTTCGTTGTAATTTTATAAGTCAAGAACGCGCTCACGTATTCAAACCAAATGTTTAGACTTTGTTCAGTCTATTTAGTAGATGGTTTATGTGAAGTTTGCATAGAGTCGGTCGAGCGATTCTTCATTTATCACATTTTTATTATTTCACTTTATATGTAGCGAAGCACGTACCCACCCGCTATTATATAATGAGAACTATAAAAGTATTAAAATAAGTATTTGAAGTTAATTTTTTTAGTAATTAAATATTCAAATGTAACTAGTTATTTAAAGGCTAATAAATATTTCATATTCTTATTCTTAAAATAAGAAGAAAAATAAGCTATGGTCAGGCCATATCTTAAGATCAAGAGACAAGTAGACTAAATTCACACTTTGGTATCCTAGAGACGGGAAATGAGCTAGAGGAAGATAATTTGAAAAGTGGGAGGATGATCTTCCAAATGGATGATGGCGCAGATTAGCCCGCGAATACAATAAAGTTCGAAGGTCGAACCCATGGGCTCCATATTGTCTCGGAAAGCTAAACATAATGTGTTCAAAGGCCAATAAATATTTCTTATTCTTTGTGTTACACAGGGTTTCACACAGTCGTTTGAGTATGGAGCTGTGTCAAGTGTGCAAGCGTGTAGAATATGTCTTGAGACAGAACAAAAACTGTTCTCAATAACACAATACAACTTGGCGCAGGCTTTCGAAAGAATCACTGGATTATCTGTGAGTTGCAAAGCTTTGTTTTGGTTATATCTAAACTGGATGCGCCTAGCGTTTCTTACCCGTGATGAATATTTGATCATCGCAGCCCAATACCGTGATTCGAGTGGACCTAAATAGAAAAAAAAATACTAGAATTGTAGTATACTTTTCTATGCTATAAAAAGCTATTAAAAATACACTAAAACTATCTGACCCGCCAAACTTCGTATGTATGTTTCTCATCTTTTAAACCTTCCCTGGAGTATGACAATCATTTCAAGACTACAATCAGCTATATTCATTTTTAAGAAACAAACGGATTAATTTTTATGTATATATTTTTTTTCTGTCATAAGAACCTTCTCCTGACAATAACAAACATAACAAAAAAAAATTGTGAAATCGGTCCAGCCGTTCACGCGTGATGTCGTGACCAAGAGATATAGGGATTCATTTATATATATATATATATATAGATTCTAGTATTTTCTTTCTATTCTAAGAAAAGACAAGTGAAAGGGGCAGTGAAACAAAAAGATTTGTGACAGAAATGGGGCGCAGGATTTGGGAAAAATCTGGAGACTCCCGCTCAGGTTCGTACCTGGTGCAAAGACTTGCCATTGCTATCCAGAGGGGCAATGCAGCCAGTGTTATGGGTACTTTTGCGCCAGGTACAATCAAAGGCGGTCAATTTAATTCGTGACGTGCATTTATTTGTGATTTTTTTTTATTTTGACGATTTGTAGATAAGACTAAGAAAAATATTCTCCAATTCTAGTATTTTTCTATGTTAAGAAAATTCTAAGATAAATTCTAGAATTATAGTAGGTAGCTATTTCTATTTCTCTATTATTTGTTATTATTCGTGTTACTCTTTAACTGGCTCTCTATTTCTATTTATTTACATATTAGTATAAGTGAAGTCACAAGTAACCAGTGGATGCAATTGGCAGCTTGTCGTTTGGAATGGCGTTATAAGGGGGAGGCCTATGTTCGGCAGTGGATGTCTTCTGACTGATGATGAGTATAAGTATAGCTGTTGAACGACCTATTATTAAATAAATAAATAAATTTCAGATAAATGAAGACGACAGATTTCCGCGGCAGCTTTGCTCCGAATGCCGTCAGCGACTGATCAATGCTGATAAGTTTAGAAGCAGGTCGCTGACCGCACACTCGCTTATGTCGGAAATTTTGGCTAAGCAGAATAACGTGAGTTTCATTCATGAATTATTTAAGGCTGTTGTTTAAATGCAAACCAGAAAATTCCAAACATATACCTGCCTAAATAGATAAATGCTCACCAAAATGGATACGAGTAAGTGCTCAGTAAAATTAATAGACGTAATCTTAAACTAAAGAATCTTCGGATTGTCAAACTATATTTGGTTTAAATTATATCCATTATTTACACATACCTATTTTTATGGAACTGCAAAATGTATTAGACAACAGATTAATTTTCTTGAATTCAGGCTTGGTCCCATAGTGAAAATCGTTTCTTAGGATGAGTATAGCGACCTCCTTTCGGCTTAGTATACCCCTAACTGATAACCCTTAATAAGTATGATGACATCCTGTAATCAAAAACTCATCAATGTTTTTTTTTCTTTCAGCTAACATTAGAAACGATAAAAACAATAGACAGACAGTCCCACACACTTATATCACCCCTACAAATCGCACACAATACAACCGACTCATACAATTTCGAATTTGAATATACAGAACCAACAAAAACCGACGAAGAAAAACCACAAACATCCATAATAGAACCTTTGGACTTAGAAATAGACATTAAGACTGAAGATCAAATATTCGTTGATGAAATAAAAGATTTTGTTGAAGAGAACAATGATTTTGTCCAAGAGAACAATAGTTTTGATCAAGAGAACAATGGTATTGTTGAAGAGAACAATGATTTTGTGGAAGAGAACAATGACTTTGTTGCGTCGGATAATGATGCTAGTTTTGTTGCGGAGAAGGAATTCGATTCTGATGATAGTCTGCCTCTAGAAGTTACTAGAAAGAAGAAGAAAAAGCAAAAGGTAACGAATAAAGTAACATTAAAAGTAAACATAACAATCAAGAAAAATGTATATGTTCTAGTATATTCTAATCCGTTCAACCATCTCCGATAAATCAGGTATCATAAAAAAACACATACATTCGAATTGAGTACCTCTTCGTTTTCGGAAGTATGTAGAAAACACTCTTTTATCTAAGCAGAAAATTGTGTCTTATTGTAATACAACATTTTCGAATTGAGTACCTCCTCGTTTTTGGAAGTATGTAGAAAACACTCTTTTATCTAGGCAGAAAATTGTGTCTTATTGTAATACAACATTTTCGAATTGAGTACCTCCTCGTTTTTGGAAGTATGTAGAAAACACTCTTTTATCTAGGCAGAAAATTGTGTCTTATTGTAATACAACATTTTCGAATTGAGTACCTCCTCGTTTTTGGAAGTATGTAGAAAACACTCTTTTATCTAGGCAGAAAATTGTGTCTTATTGTAATACAACATTTTCGAATTGAGTACCTCCTCGTTTTTGGAAGTATGTAGAAAACACTCTTTTATCTAGGCAGAAAATTGTGTCTTATTGTAATACAATATTTTCGAATTGAGTACCTCCTCGTTTTTGGAAGTATGTAGAAAACACTCTTTTATCTAGGCAGAAAATTGTGTCTTATTGTAATACAACATTTTCGAATTGAGTACCTCCTCGTTTTTGGAAGTATGTAGAAAACACTCTTTTATCTAGGCAGAAAATTGTGTCTTATTGTAATACAACATTTTCGAATTGAGTACCTCCTCGTTTTTGGAAGTATGTAGAAAACACTCTTTTATCTAGGCAGAAAATTGTGTCTTATTGTAATACAACTTTTTCTTGTCACAAGAAAAAATAATTATTGAATATATTTAAAGTTTCCTTTATATTTAACTTGATCCTGTGTGTGTAAGCCCAACACATGATATATTATATAGAAACTAATAAACTATTATTATGTATTCCACCTTTAAGGAAGAAGGAAAGAAACGCAAAAAAGAAAAGGAAAACACCGTCAAAAAAGTGCGAAGAAAAACCGAAAAACCTCAATCGTCAGAACCCAAAATAGATCGACGACGGAAACCATTTTTGAACCAAGATTTGAACGAAACTCTATTTACTGTCACTAACTTGACATTTGAAGAACAAATAGCTGAAATACAGAAGAGACAAAAGAGTGATAATTTTAAAAATTCTGTGTTTAAATGTATGGAGTGCTTTAAGGGGTTTTTGGATCAAGATGCCTATAGTGGTCATATGTCTAGACATACTAATGTAAGTACTATATCATTTTACCATTATGTTTTAAAAGAAATGTTTCATTAATGTATGGTGCTCCGGTCACAACAGTTTATATATATGTAAAAGATTATTAATCCTTAATCTATCAACAAAATTTTGTCTTTCTGTATCTTTTTATATTTTGTTTGGTGTGCAATAAAGCTATATTCATTTATTAAAATTTATAACAAACTTAAGATTATTGTTGTGTACAAAATTCGTATCGAAACAACGTTATTCACGTTAAAAAATCAGCCTTTTTGATGTGTCAATTTAGACATTCGCAACAGGTGTTAACCTAGAATACCAAATCATCCAATATTAATTATTAATCGTCATTAATCTTCTGGGGATACCATAATTCCACAAAATTCGAAGATTTTAATTAGTTTTGTACAGTATTAAAATAGGCAACTGATGCAGGTTTCATTAATACAAAATAATAACAACATCTATAGGCATTTTTAGTAGACATACACCGTCATGGCCGCAAATAAAACAAGTCATTTGCTTGAACTAGACAATATATATATATATAAAGATGATTGTTACACTTTTTAAAATTACGCCTTAGTATAAACACCGTAACTGTAGTAAGATTAGTAGCAAGACTCCATACGAGTATACAAGATAAACGGCGAACATCCGTCAAGTATATGTGACTTACGGCTGGTTCCAATATTGAAAAACCAAGATAAAAACTGCTATGCTATCCCTAGATTGATCTGTAATCTGCATTTCAATAAGTAAATTTGCTATCTGCGTTTGAAACTATTTTTTCCACCTGAAAAATAATTATATTAGTGCTGATCTTTCATTTCATTTTCAAGTGACAAAGGTTCCAAGCTAGTTAGATGGTGAAATCTTTGATATTAATAATAAATAATTTCGTACGTAACATACATAATTATTTTCGAAAATAATACACCATAAATTAGCATGTAAAATACCAAATCACTTGACGTAATCCTCCGAATATCTAGGATTGCAAAAAACGATTACGGTAAGCCTTCGAAACTTTGAAACTTGACATAACTTAGATCCGAAAATCAACAAAAACCAGATTGATTCCTCTAACCGATTGGTTGCATTATTAGATTGAAACTTCGAACTGTAGATCGGTTATTGTCAAATTTAGATCGAAATAAATAAGTGTTAAGCGCTCAAAGGGATAAAGATGTCATGCGTTTAAATAAAGCAAAAAACAATTTTATTTTTATTCATTTTGTGTTACTATACGCGGGTTTTCAAGTATGTACGCGTAAAACCCTTATTGCTAAATAATAAAATAATAATCAAACATGCATTAATTTTCTAAATATGTAAAATTAAGGTTGTGAAAGCACTCTTATGATAATATTAAACTAAAATATTAATTTTGCAGGAAAGCGGCGAACACCAATGTGAGATTTGCAAGACTTACTTCAAACATACACACGCGCTGAGGAAGCACATTACTGCGCATCACACGCAGCGATTCAGTTGTAACCAGTGTCCTTATGTCACTACACACAGGTACACAGTGTAGGCGCCATTCATTACTAC
This sequence comes from Ligdia adustata, assembly GCA_947049295.1. Classification (NCBI taxonomy): domain Eukaryota; kingdom Metazoa; phylum Arthropoda; class Insecta; order Lepidoptera; family Geometridae; genus Ligdia; species Ligdia adustata. Next base: position 5,445,608 of record OX346242.1, on the reverse strand, counting down.
AGTAAATCGGAAAGTTTTATACGAAATGAATATTTACACCTTATTTACGCTATTATTTTATGTTGTGTCTGTTTTGATAGACCAATATGACCATTAGAGTCAACCTGGGATGTAAAAATCTTCGAGGGATGCTATAATTCCACTATAATTCACAGAAACTAGATATTTTACAATTCATGAAGGTTTCATTCATACATAATATTAACCACATCTTAACAAGCCCAAGTAACAACAAGTATACTTGTATAGCAAAATAAGTGTTTAATAATATTTTTGTTGTAAGACCGTTTTGATGTTGTTGTTATAATATTAACCTTATTATTTTTTTGCAGACAAACTGCTCGGTTGCACGAACGTTGGCACAAAGGAACTAGATACAAATGCCCACATTGTCCTGAAGAATTTGTGTACGTATTAATTCGTAAATATCCTACACACAATTATGTAGTTTACACAAAAAATGTAATTTTTTTCCTAATTCACTAATTCACAACATTTCATATTCAAGTGATGGAAATTCGAAAACCATTTCGAGATAATGTAATGAAAAGTTCATACTAAAAATACCAGATTTTCATAACCACTTTCCACTTAGTTATTTACAAAAAACAGGTTTAATAAATTCTCAAGAGGTTTAAAGGTTTATTAAATTCTCAAGAACGTCAGATGTCACCAATAAAAAATATTATTGTAACTGTCATCTGTGAATCGTACCAAAACAAACAACAAAAACAGATAATTAATTCTGAATAAAAAAAAAATAGGAGAACGTTATTTTTTATTAGTCTTTCCATTCTTAATTGGGGGTCAAAGATTTGACTTGTTGTCAATTATACACTCCCCGTGCACACTTCAGGCGCCAATTTAATGGCAATTAAAATGTACAGCTAATTAATTAAAAGATTTAAATGGGACTTAGGACTTTAGCAGTATTCCTTAAAAAAGCTTTTTTTCTTTGTTTTCAGTAAGTTCACAACGTACATGGGTCACGTGCGTATAAAACATCCGTCGGATTTTGTTTGCGCGCTCTGTGGATACTCGTTCGTTAGCGGGAAGGGAATAGATCTGCATAAGAAACTCAAACATAGACAAGCACCGCCTGTGAGTAGTTTTCAAAAGTTAAAGGCTCGTTTTAGTAGCATAAATTATGATTTTTCTGTTATATTTACTCATGTTCCACTTTCTTCTAGTTTCATTCATCATGTTTCAGTTTCTCCTTGTTTCGTTTGCTTTCGTTGCACTTTTTCTCGTTTCATTCACTTTTATTGTACTTTTTCCCATTTTAACCGCTTAATTTGCACTTTCTGTCCGCTTCATATACTAATGTCACGCTTTCTGCATGTTTCATTCACCGATGTTACATTGATCATGTTTTATTTATTATTTTTACTAATTCATGTTCTATTTTATTACACTATTCCACATTTTCCTACTTTTTATTACCCTTCGTTACATTTTATTGAATGAAGATTTGTAATTCTTGAACTAAGAATACATTGTTATCGGATAGAGGTGCACTAAGCCAATAGAAGGTCAAGATACTTATAATTAAGAACAACTTTAATTTCACTATGGGGTCAACACTTAATTTGAGAAAAACAAAGTCTGCTGATCTATAATCGGTCGTCAACAAAATAAATGAAACAACAGATTTTTGTTCCTCGTATTCGTAGTTGGTCCCATTGTGAAAGTTGTTAGATTGAGCATATAACCCCTTCTTTCGAATTAGGCTTCAGCTAACACATATCCAAATATATAAAATTTCTTCACGTTACAGATACCAGAAGACGGTCCGTACTGTACTCCGTGTGACGTGCGCTTCTTGTCTCAGTCCGCGTACAGGAAACACCTGAGCGTGTCCGCGCGACACACCACTAAAGAGACGCGTGAGGCTAATAAGGCTAACAAAGGACGACGGAGTAATACGCAACACAAGTGAGTCATTATTTATAATTCTTGGCGCAAGGATAAATATTCTTCCAGTGAGGTAAATTATTTTTACAAATTCCACCATTAAAGAGAGGCGCGAGGCCAACAAGGCTAACAAGAGACGACGGAGTATTTGACTGTGCACACTGTGCTCAAAGTTCTTGCTCCAAGTGAATACGTACAGTTACGTATAGTTACGTATATATATATATATATAAATAAAGTTGAAATTCGTGTATAAAAAACAGATATCAAGCTTCAGATAACAAGACCTCTGACCACAGTGTGCACAGTCAAATACAAAATGATCTTATTTTGTTACTGAAATAATATATATATTAGTACAATGCTTAATATTTATTTATATAATTTTATTTATTTATATTTACTTCGAATATATATCACTTAATTATATGTTAATAGTGAATGCTAATGTTAAGACACACAGGTTAAATCAAATCAAATAAAAGTTCATTTATTCAGGTATTAGCAACCCATACAATATATATATATATATTTAAATACATATATATTAGTAAAGTTAAAATATTACTAAATATTAACTAAATATTAATAAAGTTGAAATATTACTAATATTAGGTACGTAATAAATTCAAATATATATATATATAATTAAAACATTCTTTATTTTGATACCACATTTGATGTATTTTGAAAACCTTTTTTTGGGATTACTTTTATTTTTTTTAAATATTGTTGTACCCAGTGTCACTCTCACAACTAAGACGAATCTATTGACACCACTCACATAAACCATACGACAAGTTGTTTAGCCTCTAGGACGTGCTAAAGAAATATACATACATACGTACTTAAATACACACATACACTCTAAAACATAACGCTCCTTCTTTCACAGTTGGGAAAATAAAAAAAGTTAAAAAACAGAAAAGAAAAATGTTTTAAAACACCCCAAAAAACTCACTAAAAGTGCATAAAGCCTAAAGTAACTAAACCTTTACATGAGAAATAATTTATTCAAACGAATCAAAATAATCATAGCGGAATAATAAGCAAAATAATACATTTACGTTTGTTCGCAGAGATAAATCTGCTAAGAAAGAGGACGATATAGAAGATGGCGACGAGAAACGCACTTACCCCAGCCAACTGAGGAAAGCCGAGGGACCCATACCTTGTGAACAGGTAAGTAAATACTGTCTTTAATTATAATTGGATCCACCCAGGAATATTTACAGGAATGCCTGGAAAAACACTGGCTCTCAATGAAGGCTGCCGGAACACACCGTTGGGTGCTTGGCGATAGATTTTACAACTTGAGAGTGGTAGCCAGAAAGGCGCTAACTCGGACGGTCTAGTTCTTTTTAGTCTTCTAGCTATGTCTATTTGTCTCTTTCCTTTTATATAACATTATATTAGTCTCGTCAAAAGCTCGTAAAAAATGATGTCATTAATTATCTGTATTTATTTGTGGCATCTGACGGACTTAACATAAATACGAGAATCATTTGTTATGTTTTTTTTTTTGTAAATAACTCTGCAAAAAGTGGATATAAAAATCTGGTATTTTCAGTATGAACTCTTCATTACATTATCTCGAAATGGTTTTCGAATTTCCATCACTATGCAAAAATGAAATGTTGTCAATTCCCGCATTGCTATACGAGGCAGTCGATGACAAATCCCCACTATAGGGGATGGTTTTGAGAGGATATGTGGACTATGCTATTTCAAGCTAAAATTAGCATGACATACCGATTTAATGGCCTAAGCCACATAAAGCATAAGCTAAAATTAGCTTGAAATATCAAGTCTTCAAAAATTACTTTCGTAAGTGCAACATCGACTAACATGAAATGTACAATTGCAAATGTCAAAGTCAATGACCCCAATTCTGTCAGTCGCGCTGACTAAATTAAAAGTTCTTAAAATTATATCCATCCTTTTCACAATTTTGGAAATAAAAAGAGAGGAGACTATTTCAGAACTGTCAAATTGTGTTAGTTTAGTAAGTTTGGCGTGACTTGTAAACGTAGCGTTAGCGAGATTCAAGATATGTAAGCGCCATCTAGTTTGGTTAATGAACAAGTGGTTAGAAGAGAGTTCGAAAAAACCCGACTTATTGATCTTTAAACCTGTGTATCATACTTAATTTCTTTGTTTTTTTTAATTTTGATGTACCCAGTGTCACTCTCACGACTGAGACGAATCTATTGACACCACTCACATAAAAATACGACCAGCCGTTTAGGGTGTGCAAAAGAAATATACATACGAATATATACCCTAAACAAAGGACTTCTTTAATTTTCGGCCAAAACGGTGTACGTCTACGAAAAAATGCGTTTTAAAAATATTTAGGATTGTGTGTTAATGAAAAATACGTCAGTCGCCTCCTTCATTGTGTACAAAAATATCTAAATTCTGTGAATTGTAGTGGAATTATGACATTTCTGGAAGATTTATGTATCCTAGGTTGACTGCAATGGTCACATTGGTCTATAAATTGTACCGTCCGTCACAAATGTCAAAATTTACACAATAAAAACTCGTATATCACATTTTTGCGTAAATAAAACGGAAATATTTTAAATCGAAATTATTTTTGTACACTGCGATAAGTTACGTTATTTTGAATTTGTTTGATATATTAATGATTAATAATCCGCATTTATAGTATCACTAGCTGCGCCCCGCGGTTTCACCCGCGTAGTTCTCCATTTTACTATGGAGATAATATAATGGGAAACTACTTTTTTCGATGTCAGTTAAAAAGTATCCTATGTCCTTTCCCGGGGTCCAATCTACCTGTGTACCAAATGTCATCCAGATCGGTTCAGTGGTTTTAGCGTGATAGCTAGACAGACAGACAGAGTTACTGTCACATTTATAATATTAGTTAGGATGTTCACTATCCTGGCCGAAGTTCCATAAATTTTTGAAACAAGTTCTTTGTATTTAATTTGTATTATGTTATTGCTATAGTGCGGCATCCAACTGGAGGATTCCAGGGCATACCACGGACACTTCCGTCGGGCTCACCCGGACAAGAATCGAACCAACTACCCTTCTATGAAGTCACCGTGCATGTGCGAACTCTGCGGGCGCATATTCCAAGTAACATTTGACACAATACATTATAAAAAAAATTAATAACCCTAAAGTTGAATGAATGAATTAACCCCTTATTGATATATGAATCAAAATGTCGACGAGCACTGCTCAGGGGCCGAACACCGGTCCCGGCAAAGACCTGTGCCACGTAAAGCACGAATATTATTATTATATGGTTATTTGACATATGTATATTTATTTATTTCCCCAGAGTTACGCCCTACTGAAAGACCATACATGGGTTCACACCGGGGAACGTCCTTTCAAATGTACGGAATGCGACAAGTCATTCCGTATGAAGCAACGACTGGTTGCACACAGACGGGTGCACGCGCTAGTCAAAGCTCGCTATGTTTGCTCGGCGTGCGGGAAACATTTTTCTACGCACAGCAACAGACAACGGCACATGTTTGTAAGTATATATCTATAATCACACATGACACTGGCATATATACGAATCGTGTGACGCCATATTATATAACTAAAAAAAAACAAGAGTAAGATTAAGAAATATACATGTATGTCACACAAGACACTGGCAAATATACGAAGCGTATGGCGCCATAGTATAAAACTTTTAAAAAAACTGGAGTAAGATTAAGAAGTATACAGTTACCGTACTAAAGAGCTTATAATATTCTTACACAGATACACACAGGATTAAAACCATTCAAGTGCGAAATGTGCGGGAAGGGATTCAAACACGCGTCCGAAAAACGAGCGCACGTCACTTACGTGCACCTCAAGAAACCCTGGCCCAAGCGGAGTCGTGGGAAACGACATACACGTCAGGTAATAAAAAAATGTTAGAAAGGGTTCAAAATTGGATTGGATTATATTAGACTAGAAAGAGTTTAAACGTAGAATGTAAGGGATTTATGTGTGTCTGATACAACGATGTTTAAGAACTGTTTGTGAGGGATTCAACTGTGGGATTTTTAGGGATTAATGTTATTAATATTTAACTCTAGTCTACTAAAGATAAAGGATCCGGCGATCTCGTGTTCGTTTCCCGATCTGACTGTGTACGAAGGAATGTTGGATGGCATCTCCGATACAGGATAATCTAGGAGGAGCTAGGAGTGTGAGACGTAGTGTGAAAAAATATAAGGGTTTGAACTTAATTTTTAATAGAAGTTAAGTCGTGGCATATTTAAGAAATTCCAACTTGGATTAAAAGTATTCACTTTCATGCTATAAGTAAACACATGTTATAAAAAAATCAAAAATTGGTTCATGTCTGTGTTATAAAAGGTTTAAACATAGTTCTAAACTCGTGTTAGTAGGGGTTTAAAACATGTTACATTAGATTCAAACATTCATATTAAATTAATTCTATAGAATTCAAAGGTCTCATTTACCTGTTCTAGGGTTCAGAACCACCGGTGGAGGTGAACCCCAACGAGATGCAGCTGCAACCGACGTGGACTAGTTGCGAACACAAACTCACGGACATCAATATACTGGACGATAAGCAAAACTACTATCATATGAAGATTTAATATTAATATTAAACATGTAAAAATAAAATTACAAAAAAAGTTATAAATTACTTCATATTAATTTGATTTTTATGATATAAATTGATACTTAAGTATGATGGATTCAAGTGCATGTTGTAAAGAAGTCAAATATGGATTCGAGTCTTAGGATTGAGAATATTAGGGATAAAATCCAAACGAAATACAATTCGTAGACAATTTGCAAAAATATATACCACCGGTAGCTTGGGCACCCCACTGCTGGCCGCACTTTAGGTTTAAGTTTTTTGTAATATTTATGTTTATATTTTATTTATGTTGTAAAAAACTAAGATCTCAGAAAATAAATTCATACCGATTTTAAAAATAAAGTGTACGACTTCCTATTGGTTGATGGTTTATTTGATATTAAAGATCTTAGGTATGATACTTAGGTATTATAGATTCAAGCACATGTTGTAAGGGATTCAAATTTGGATTCAATTCCATGTTATAAGGGATTCAAACATCCAAAGTAGGGATTTAACCACACCTTATTATGAATTCAAACAAAGATTTCAAAGGGTTCATAAATCACATTAGCAACTGGATTCAGCTGCAGCTGACGTAGACAAGTTGCGAACACAAAATTCATATGAAGATTTGATATGAATAATATTACGTTCGAAATTAATATGTTCTGGAAGACATCGCTTTAGGCGATAAGGTCGTCCAATGAACTACCAATGTTTAGTTTATATTATATTTTGCTTTATTTTTATATTGTCGGTGTGCAATAAAAATGGTATTGTATGTTTTAAAATAACTAACAAACTTATTTCAAAAGAGACGTTGTTTATTCTTAATGAAACATTATTTAGTTAAGAGGGTAAATATTCAAACACGTCTCACGAAAATATTCTGGAACGAAAATACTAGAGATCGATCGTCATAATTGGTTAGACACTGGTTAAAACCTTGGTTTTGCGGTTGTATATGATTCTGGCATAACCCGATTTTTTCACATTGTAAATATAGACATTGGCGCCTAAAGCGATTTCTTCCAAGCAACCTTTTTAAATAATAATTTATGTCACTATACCTGAGCTCCGCAGTGTTACCCGAGGATCTTTAATTTTTACACCCTATGTTACTCCGTGATGATGTAGCTTTCTAACGAGTTTATTCATTACATACAAAATTACAAATCTTTCTAATATTAGTGTAGTATATATTAACTGGCGATAGAAAGCAGATTTTACTAAAACACAGAAGCAAAGGGAAAAAAAAACATTCACAGTTATTAAAAATAATCTATTAATAAACCCTCAGTAAAAGGGAAAGTTCCAAGAATGCTGGCAGCATTGCCACGTTGAATGGCAAGGATGTTTTTTGACCATAATAAGAGCCAGCATTCTGGTCACATGTCGCTTCCACTAGACGTTTTGAAAAAGAAAGCTAATAAAAAATTGTAAAAAGGTCATTATGATTATTATATAGTACTTAATTATTTATATTTAAAATAAAGACATTTTTATGAATATAAGCTTATCTTTTTATTTGATTAATATGATAAGTTTTAAGCTATTGCATAAGCTATGCAATAGCTATTATCTTTGGCTTTGAGCGCGGCGACCGAATCAAGAAATTCCGTAACGTCAATAAAGCTAACAGCCCCCACTCCTCACGGCACAGAGCAGTGCGACGTTGTAAGCCGTGCATCGTCTAACGTCGTTTCAGTTCGACAGACTACGGCGCGGTGTTTGTGTGCGTGCGACTACACGTATGTGTATGCAATAGCTTTACTGACCACTGTCCGACTGACACATACATTTTATTTTTTATTTAATTATTGTTATTAGTATTGATCCCATATTTTAATTATTTTTTTAAATCAATGTAGAGCCTTAATATGAAGACATGATATTTGTATATGAATACACCCTGTATTCATTATAGGGTGTAGGAGTGTACTATAGTAGTATAGGAAGGTGTTTTGGAAATTCAATCCCTAAAGGTGTCAAATTGGGGTTCAAACTTTTTGACAGGTATTTTTTTTATTATGTATCGGTTTTTTTGTTTTTAAATTTACAATTTTTAATTGCATAGTATTATTTTTTAATACATTAATATGGGTACTAATACCTGCAATAAAGACATTTTATATGTCGTGGGCAACGCCGCGGGTTACTGCTAGTTATATATATATATGACGGCGCCACCGTCAATGTTTATAAACAGCGAGTGCAACGGGCGTGACGTCAACACTCACCCCACTACTCAACAGTATAAAAGGCGGCGCTCGCCAGTGGAGAGCCCATTCGCCAGTCGACCATCGCCCGGTGCACACGTTGTACCAACGGCCGTGTTTATTATAAAAGTTATAGATTCAGTTATCTGTCGTAATAAATGTGAATTAATTAAAAATAATAAAGTGATTAGGTTGTGATTTTGATATTTTTCTTTAAAATAAAACAATGTCGGCTCCTGATCCTATATCAGAAGTTACGGATCCACCTCCACCTTCAAGTGTAACGGAGCAAATGGCAGTATTTTCTTCGGGAATGGAAGCAATCTTCCAGAAAATCGCTGACAACTTGACTACCCGCCAAGCCGCTCAAACATCATTGCCAAAGTTAATCAACTTCGACCCCGACGAGAAGGAAGCAGATATCGTCAATTGGTGTACATTGAGCGAGCTCATAATCGAAAAAAAGAACCTCGAAGGAGTTGATTTGATTCTGGCTCTAACACATTCACTCAAGGGCCGCGCCGCAATGTGTTTGACTAAAATACCGGTTGATAACATATCATGGCCCGCAATCAAGGAGATCCTCATATCAAGATTTGCGAAGCCTATATGATGCAAGATCACTTCGACCAAGTTATTAAGTTTCGCATCGATGTCAAGGAGAGCCCTGCCGAAGCAGGCATGAGATTGTGGCAACTAATAGAGAAAATTCCCGACTCAAATATGCCTGAGAAAGTTATCACCGGATTTGCAATATCTGTTTTATCGCAGTGTGACGACAAAATTCGCCGCGAGTTAAATTCTGTGGTTATCAACGATAAAAATCAACTGTTCCTTACACTACGAAGCTTCAACCTGAAACGTCAAAATGAAGATCCAGTTTCGACAGAGTCTGATACGAAACGATTCCGAATCACTCCGTTTCGTGGTAACTGCAACTATTGCGGAAGACCAGGGCATCGTGGTCACGAGTGTCGTGACAAAAACAGGCTTATCTCAAAGTCATCTCCAACTACATCCAAGTGTGAACCACCACGGCCGTCGGTAGCTGGTTTCCGACCTGCTGTCAGGTGCTACGTGTGTGGAGACCCCGGCCACGTGGTCTCCGGCTGCCCCATGCGCTACAAGAAGAAGGAAGATGGCGCTCAGGGTGCCGTCTCCGCGAGCTCCAAGCAGGTCAACGTGTGTACCAGGACTTCTCACGGAGTTTTACAGATAAGTGGAATTCAGTTACCCTTTATATTTGACTCGGGTTCCGAATGTAGTCTGATTAAACAGAGTTGTATTGAATCTTTGAAAGGCGAGTGGTTTCATGAACAAGTGTCTCTAAAAGGGTTAGGCGGTAGTAGCGTGATCTCTAATACGCAAATTAAGTGTCCCACTGAAGTTCAGGGTCTTAACTTGGAGGTTATGTATCACGTGTTGCCCAATGATAACCTTAGCGATGATGTACTGTTAGGACGTGACATTTTGGATGCCGGTGTGTCTGTAGTTCTTGGTGATGACGGATTAACTTTCATTAAGACCAAAAATGCAAACTGCTGCACGTTTTCGAATATTTTGATGAGACAACTGTCGACACTGATCTTCAGGGAAAGGATAGGGAACGGTTATTCATAATTCTCGAAAAATATTCCAGTAACTTTATTCAAAAACTACCTACCACAAAAATTTCGACAGGTGAGCTAAAAATCAATTTGATTGATCCAACCAAAACTGTTCATCGTAGACCCTATAGGTTATCCCCGACGGAGCTTACCGTCGTTAACAAAAAGGTTCAGGAACTATTAGACGCGAACATAATCAGGGAAAGTACATCACCATTTGCAAGTCCCATTCTTTTAGTTAAGAAAAAAGATGGTAGCGATCGTTTATGTCTAGATTACAGAGAACTTAACAGTAACACGCGCCCGGATAGCTACCCACTCCCGTTGATTAGCGACCAAATTGACAAATTAAATGGAGCTACATTCTTCTGTAGCATCGACATGGCTTCAGGATTCCAACAAATCAAAGTTCATGACGACTCCGTCGAAAAGACTGCTCTTGTTACCCCGACTGGACAATACGAATACCTTACTATGCCATTCGGGCTAAGGAACGCACCACAGGTCTTTCAAAGAGCGATTAACTCCGCGTTAAAACCCCTTCATGATGATAGAATATTGGTCTACATGGACGATGTTCTCTCTGTATCTGAAACTGTAGATGAAGGCCTTTCCCGTTTGGACAAGCTATTAGAAACTTTGTCTAATGCCGGATTTTCATTTAATTTCAAGAAATGCAAGTTTATGAAAAAGGAAGTCGAATATTTAGGCTATGTCATTTCCTGTGGTGAGCTCAAACCGAATCCTCGCAAAGTTCATGCTCTACAAAATGCTCCAAAACCTAGCAACGTTAAGCAAGTCAGGCAGTTAATAGGGTTAGCGACATATTTCAGACAGTTCATTCCTAACTTTTCAAAATTGCTCAGACCACTTTACCCACTGACGTCAGGAAAAGGGCCTATCGTCTGGACCACTGAACACGATAGAGTTCACGACGAAATTGTTAAACATCTAGTGACCGAGCCAGTTCTGAAAATATTCGACCCATCGTTACCTATAGAGTTGCATACCGACGCCAGCAGTGACGGTTATGGTGCCGTCTTAATCCAAAAGTATGACGGTCTGCCGCATGTAGTGGCTTATTTCAGCCGCAAAACGAGTGATGCGGAGAGCCGCTATCATTCTTATGAGCTGGAGACGCTAGCCGTTGTTAAATCGATAGAACTCTATGAGCGAAAGTTTACAGTCTTTACAGACTGCAACGCGTTAAAATCCTCGCACTCAAAAAAAGACTTAACCCCTAGAGTACATCGATGGTGGGCAATATTGCAATCTTACGATTTTGACGTAGTTTACAAAGAAGGTAAAAACATGGCTCATGCTGATTTTTTGTCCCGTAACTCTCCCCCGGATTCGCAAGACCTTCGGTCGAAATCGAAGATAGTGAATTTCTCAGAACTGGAAAAGGGTTGGCTATCTGTAGAACAACAGCGAGATAGCGAAATCTCAGATATAATCAATTAGATACAATTAAATGAGTTACTTCCCGAAATATCGCGCACATATGATATTAGGCAGGGTATATTGTTTCGTAAGATTGAGCGCGGAAAAACTACAAAGTGGCTGCCTATCTTACCACATTCATTGATTTGGTCTCTTATAAGTCACGTGCATGCTGAAATCAAACATTTAGGCTATGAAAAAACTCTCGATAAGATGTACGAGCTTTATTGGTTCCAAAACATGTCCCGTAACGTAAAAAAAATTGTAGACTCCTGCGTGATCTGTAAATCATCAAAGGGTCCTTCAGGTGCTCAGCAGGTCCGACTGCATCCTAATCCAAAACCGGCGGTTCCCTGGCACACATTACATCTCGATCTGACGGGCAAGCTGAGTGGTAAGAGCGACCGCAAAGAATACTGTTCCGTAATTGTTGATGCTTTCACAAAGTTTGTCCTGCTAAAACATACAACTGCGCTAAATTCGGCTAATGCTATTAAAGCTGTTAAAGAATCTGTACATTTGTTTGGCACTCCGAAAAGGATAATTGCTGATCGCGGACGTTCATATGACAATTCGGATTTTAAAGAATTTTGTGTAAGCAACAATATTGAATTGCATCTTATTGCCACTGGGTCTAGTAGAGCCAACGGACAGGTAGAGCGCGTGATGCGTACATTGAAGGGTTTACTAACCATAGCTGAGTGTAGTTCCGATCAGTCGTGGCAGGAGCAGTTGGGCGATATACAACTTGCTCTGAATAGTACGCATTCTAGAGTGACAGGATTTACTCCAATAGAATTAATGTTCGGCATACAAGGCAGTTCGTTAGAAATAGCCAGAATATCGTCAAATACCAACGATCCAACTAGGTTAGATATCGAAACAGCACGCTCTAATGCTTCTGATAGTATAAAAAAAGCAGCTGAATCGGATACTCTACGCTTCAATCGAGGAAAAGCAAAGGTAAAGCCTTTTTCTGTCGGTGACTTTGTTTTTGTTAAAAGTGAGGAAAGGCATCAAACGAAGTTAGATCGAAAATATAAAGGCCCCTTCAAAATCAGTGCAGTTCTCGAAAATGATAGGTATGAACTAAGACACATTAATGGTTCAAACCGAATATACAAATACGCACACGAACATTTGCGAGAAGTACCTCGTGGTCCTTTAGGTTTGTTAGAAGTTTCTGAGAATCTCGATACTAATGATGCCGTGACGGCGTGTGAGGACGATAATCTTGTTCATGAAACTAATCGTCATACTGATTATGTAATTGCACTTAGTGATAATAATTCTTTGAATAGTGATATCTTGTCTGTCGTTAGTAATACTAATTATGTAAACCTGGGAAGATCTCGCACTAACTCCGAAGACAGTTCATTGTCAGACGCACATTCTGCTATTGTTGTAACAAATGCTGAAATTCATCATCATAGAGAATAAGAAAAAATTAAGATAAGAATAGTTAATTTGTACAAAAAAGAGGTTTTGAAATGAAAAAAAAAAAGAGTAAATGAGTCATTGTAGGGCTTAACCGGTCCAATGACTCGGCTAAAGGGGTGTTTGTCTGGGCTAGCAATAACAGCTAAAGGGACATACACCTGGTCTAGCATTGAAAGCTACAGGGAATTGATCTAGTCTAGCATGCTATAGGGATCAATATCCGGTCTAGCTTGCTATAGCGATCAATATCCGGTCTAGCACAACCGTTTATATAATTTATAGTGAAGGAATAAACTGAAGGGTCTATAGACCGGTCCAGCATATTCTGAAGGGTCGATGTAGACCGGACCAGACTTGATAGGTTTAAGTTAAGATTTTTAGTGATTTAAGAGAATTTAGTCAAGTACCTGGAACATGCCAGGATGATCGAGCAGTTTGTTTTCTTTGTCCTCAGATGAGTGACGAGTGACGAAGACGCGTCTGGTTTGTAATAATTTATTAAACCTGTTCATGATCTTAATTTGTTTCATATTGATGTGACAACGTCTTATAATTCGATAGAACCGGCTAAACGCACGAAAAAACATGACTCATGCGACGTTACCTCGCTCTGAGGCGTTCCATTTAAGGCTTGAAGTGCAAGCGAGAGCGCGGAACGAGCGACAAAGAGCCACAATCAGCCTACGCGTTCGGCAGCGTTCGACATCTGTCTCTCTCCTACTGGAGTGTGCGATGCGTCCGCGTGAACAGCTGCTATACAATGATACATTTACATGTTTTCGTCAAGTATGAAGTGCAGTGAAAAGTGAATGTGGTGTCAATTGTTTATAGCAACGATAATTGCGGCGATCAAGGTAATGCTTCTTTCGATACAAGATGTCTATCATAACTAGGACAACAAAAACAATAACTATTTATGATATTATTTTAAACTTGTCTTAATAATGTCGACATTCACTAGTTAAGTGTATAATAATAGTATTAGCCTATATTATTATTTTGGAACATAATTTTAATCTTAAACAAATAAATGGTTTTACGGACTAGAGTAATCATAGTATTCGTCTAAGTTGTAGAATACATTTTCAATCAGCCATTTTTTTAAACGAACTCGTAAATTTATTTCCATGTAGATTCTTTAAATCAAGTGGAAGATTATTAAAGATTTTAATTGCACTTATGTACGAACTTCTGTGGAATATTGTATTATTTACTTGGGGAATGCATATTTTTAGCTGATGTTTAGGACGTAAAGTTTCACAGCGAGCAGACTTATTTTCAAAAAGTTGTTTTCGTTGTTTTTAACCAATAAGCATATTTCTAGGATATATATACATTTTAAGGTAAGAATTTAATAATTTTTGAATACTGTTCTGAGAGATTCTATACTTCGGAGTTTGAATATGGCTCTTACACAACTTTTTTGTATTATGAAAGTAGATTCCACGTCTACTAAGTTACCCCAAAAAATTATTCCATAAGATAAATGAGGGTAAACGTAACCATAATATGCATTTGCCGTGTCTTTCGAAGATATGTTGCTTAGAATTTGTAAAGCATAACAAGACTTAGACAATTTCCCATTTAATTGTGTTAGATGATCCTTCCAATTTAAGTGAGTATCCAAGGTTACACCTAAAAATTGTGTTACATTTACTTTTTCTACTTTTGTATTTTTGTTGACAATATTAAGCTGTAGCGTTGAAGCTTTGTAATTTCGAAAATGCATTACTTTAGTTTTTTTTAACATTTACAGTTACATTTATAGATTGCAACCAACTGACAACTTTTCTAACAGTGTCATTTATTTTGTTTCTAAACTCTATTTTATTTAAGTTGCCTTGCTTCATATAAATCGTAGCATGATCTGCAAACATTACACACAGATTATCGGTAACTTGAGGCAATTCGTTCACGTAAACAAGAAAGAGCAGAGGCCCTAGTATGCTGCCTTGAGGTTTCCTTAAAATCTGATTGGTAAATTTCAATCGTTTTTGTGTTACTGTTTTTTTTCGTTTTGTTACTTGGCCATCACACGTTCTGTGTGTTGTGCCATTTCTCAAGTTTGTCAAGAGCTTCCTGTTGAACTTCCAGTTTTGCGTCTTCAAAGATTTAATTCTTCTTCAGATTCTTTGCTTCGTTAATTGTTATTGTGAACTTTCTTGTTGAGTTGTATTTTTCGTTTGTCATAGTAAAAACGGGAAAACTTTTAATATCCAAATAAAGACGAGAACAAACTAAAAACTATTTCTGATCAGATAAGTTGACAAAATCATATATTAATCACAAAATTATTTACAAGCTAATATATTTTCATAAATGTTACAACTTAATGCTATTTAAAATTAATAAATCAGAAATAGCTTCATAAATTGGTTTTTTTTCTGAGGCAAGAAGAAAAGAAACATTAATTTGAAACGGAGTATCAATTGATGTGCTGGGGAACAAACATGGAACAAACGTAACCTTATCAGGGATGACGTCGCCATCTTACCAAGTTTAGTCTTGGAAAACCATGGCTTAAGTTTAATTGTGGGTTGTAGGGACCAGTAATACTTTCCTTTGATTTGAGATGACTCGTTCCAAGCTTTATTCCAAGAGTCTTGGATAGCAATTCTGGGTAAAGTTGCTAAGTCATGGCAGTAATTAATATAAGAGTACAGTACAGATCTCCACATTGAACTGCTTCATTGGCAAGTTGATCTGCCTTCTCATTTCCTTTAATACCGCAGTGGCTTGGTATCCACAAGAATTTAACAGAGAGACCATATTCCGTACATTTATGTAATTTGACACTAGCATTTATAATAACAGATATAGTTGATTTACATTTAAATGGGAACCTTTCTAAAGCTTGAAGAGCACTTTTAGAGTCGAAAATGATAAGAGTATGTTTGGGTTTTGCTAAAAAGATATATTCTAAACTTTTTAGGATTGCAAAGCATTCTGCGGTAAAGGTAGATGATTCTGGTGGTAGCTTAACTTTTTGAACGATTTTGTATTCCCGATGATAAACACCTACTCCAACAGCTTGATTACCACCATGTTTGGACGCATCACAATAAATGTGATGCCATCCCTTCCAACATTTATTAATAAGGGAGTTGAATTCATTATTCGCGTTAAAATCGTTTTTTCTGATGCCTAAATTTAATTCGATGCTGGGAAAGACTAGTAATGTTTCATATACGTGTGAGCCGACAAGGATAGAAAATGTTTCATACTTAATACAAGATGTGGTTTAGTTTTGTGTTTCTAGTAACGACATGATGAACAAAGATTTACCAGTTCTAATAGTTTTCGTACTAGTGGATGATCGATGAATTGTACAGTTCGATAAAAGAACCGATCAGCAAGATATTGGCGACGAATATCCAGTGGCGGTTCTGCGCATTCAATCTGCAACGCATTTAAAGGACTAGATTTCATGGCACCTGATATTATTCTGACTGATTGAGCTTGAATACTATTGAATCTTTTAGCGACGGTGACTCTACAAGGTTCAAGGAGAAAGCTGCCATAATCCATTACACTTCGTATAAGAGCATTGTATGCTAGTTTGAGGGAAAATGGGTGTGCACCCCACCAGACCCTTCCCCCCGCAAGACATCTAAGCATATTAATGAGCTGTCGCATTTAGATGATACAAAATCACACTGAGGGATGCCGGTAAGTTTAGAGTCTAGTACTATTCCCAAGAGCTTAGCTGCTTCTTTCTTATGGATTAGTAAACCATCGTAGAAAATATTTAGTGGGGGAGGATTACCTGACCTTGAAAATAATACTGCGACACTCTTGTCAACAGATAGTTCTAATCCGTGATTAATAAACCACGTATTTAGACAGTTTAAAGTAATTGTTATTTGATCGCACGCATCCGCTGTAGACTTATTGGTACAATAAATAAGTAAATAGTCTGCATACTGAAAAACTTTAACAGAATCCTTAATAGACATCTCTAAGTCGTACGTATAAATATTGTAAAGAAGCGGACTTAATACAGATCCCTGTGGTGTCTACCACAGGGATCACTTTCCACAGAATTCTGTAGTCATCTGAAAAGTCAAGCAAAAGAAAACATTTTAACAAAATGTTAGTTATAAATCTAGTCAGTAATGAGGGTACATTAAGTTCATTTAATTTTTTTTTCGAGAACTGGCAAAATAACGCTGTCGTTAGCTGATTTTATATCCAAAAAGACGCCAACAGTCGATTTATCGTATTTAAAACCTAAACGAATATCTGTTACGAAAATACTTACACTATCCATAGTGCTTCTACCTTTTCTGAATCCGTATTGTGTTTTAGCCATGAGGTTATTTGACTCTATGTACCATTTAATTCTGTTTTTTAGCAAATGTATGAATTAATTTTGTCTTAACCACACTATTGAAGGTATAGCTTATTGTAATGCAGACTAGGTTCACAGAAAAAATAATAATACTTACAGGCTGTTAAAAATTATGAATTTAAGATGACTATTTTATGCAGTTTTATATAGATTTTTAGTCTACTTGCGGAGATAAGCGATTAAGGGCAAGATAGAATTCGAAATGTGATTTGTATTTTTTTTCTATACTGGCAATGCACTGCTAAACGCAACGAGAGACGGTTACCAATAAACAATTTAAAAAAAACGCAACGCGGGTAATCCATTAATAGAAACTTATCGATTCGTATTAATTGACAAAAATATACTTGTAAAATTGTAAACTTCGTAATAACTTTCACATCTCTATGTCTTCATTTAACTGTAATAAAATAATTGTTTTTGACATTAGTTTTCCATCATATTCAAGAGCATCAAAAAGGTCTAAACAGAAGTGAATTTAATTTCACGTTAATTAAACCAGGACAGTAAAAACACACCAAGTCAAATATAATAAATGATATGAATAATATTATATTGTGCTTATCAACAGAAATAGCATTACATATCAGAGTTTACGGAGAAACAGCCGATAAGATATGATAACATAAAATATCAGTTGTATCTTTTGAATTTGTGACAGTGACCTCTCAGTGTGGACTTAAGATCAAAGTTAAAAAGGTTATACAAGGTACCTACTTAAGTTTATATCTTCTTAGAACCAGTGTAACAGTAAAAAAAGTAGTGAAAATGCCAGAAATAGTGCATGTGCAAGTTGGACAGTGCGGTAATCAAATAGGATCCAAGGTACTCTAGTTTTTATTTTGACATTCGATTTATTTTTGAATCGGATTGTTTAGTAGGTACAAATTTATCGTGTCATAATTTTTAGTCCGAGTGGCTTACGGGCTAGGTATTTTAGTAAACATTGTGTTATTTCTCAATAGGTACATAACCTACAAATAGAATGTTATATATTTGTTGTGATTTTAAAAACACCAGTCATATAGTTGAAGTGCGGTAGAAGTATTGTTTAGCTGATACTTTCGTTTAAAACCATTGAATGTATTGAATTTGTGATTGTTTTGGGTTTTTCATATAATGGGCCAAAAACAATTTAAGATCTACAGATAATCCAAATGCTCCAACCCACCACCAGAGGGCAGCGTGCCCAAAATGCTACCTGTTGGAGAGATTTTGTAATAATTCTTCTATGACCTATAATAAGTTATGTTTTAATTAATTGCATGGATTACTTATTAAACCACTTGTAACTAAAACCTCTAAATTGCTTCAAATATTTAGAAATTTACTAGACAACCTATTGAGATTCTTTTTTGTTTATTGTTCTTTATATAGTGGGGGTTTGTTACACTAAATAGTATACAATCTAAACTTATTTAGAAGCTAGGACATACATAATAATTTTATGTATAATACCTATATATAATTTTTCAGAAATAGCAATGAGGTTGATATGCATTGTACATATATATTATAATAATAATAATAATAAGGTTCCTCTCTCTTAGTCCCTACCATCGGTAGCTTGGCTCCTACCCCGTTGCTGCTGGCGACACTCTAGGTTTAGGTTTTTTATAATATTTATTGTTTTATATTCATAATGTAAAAAACTTCAATTTAAGAAATAAAATGAATAAGAAGATAATAATAAATCGTTTATTTCATCTCAGTTTAAATTTACAATTTGAGGTTGGGTCTACCTTTTGGGGACAATAGTAATCCCTGAGCCAGGTAATCCAGCTGTTCCTTATCTTAACAATACAAACATAATATTTAGAATAGATTTCAGGTAATGATTTATATAAAGCAACTTAATCTAATATTAACTTAAGAAACAGAAGTCATTTGGTTATGAATCAACCATTTTAAATTAAGTAGGTACTTTTGTAGTAGTAAGTAGATAATAGTATCTTATAAATCTATAAGTAGGTACTTTAACATTGGCTGACAACATTGTACTATAACATTGACCAAATTGATCTGTAAAAAAATATAATAAACATATTATCCTTAACAAAATGCTAGAAGCTGATTTTACAAAAAATAATTCCTTAATTAAACTTTTGTATCTTAATAAGATAGTGCGAGTTAAAGGGAGATTCTTCCAATTCTGTCTCTTAATCTATATGTCTATACTATAATTATAATGATGGAAGATTTTTGTATGCAACAAAAGAACTCAAAAATTACTGGATCAATTTGAAAAAAAATTCTGTCTCTGTTATAAAGCTTAATTATCGCTGAGTAACATAGGCTTTAAATATTAAAGATCCCCAATTAACACAGCAGAGTGTAGATAGTAGTGAATAAAAAAAATCATTTTCTGTAAATATTTCAAGCATTGCCAGTAAAAGAGTCTGAGCTACCGGTGAAGGAAAACATCGTGAGGAAACCATAGCATGGTGCACCATAGCAGGACGCACTTTAACACTCCCCTGACTAGCTGCCACCCCTTAAGTTATAAAATCTGTCGCCAAGCACCATATGGTGTGTTCCTGCAGCCTTCTTTGAGAGCCAGTGTATTCCAGACTAGGCATGCTCCATCTAGGGCCGACCGGGCCCAACCACGGAAGTCAGCGATACTGTACGCTGACTTCTGTGGTCGTGCGAAATTGTGGTCAAATGCGTAGTTGTGTTGGAAATAAAAAAGTATAAATAATTAACAATAATGGCACAATATCAAAAAATTACATTTGTTTGATAGGAGCTCCTTTAATTTATAGCGACAACAGAAATACATCATCTGTGAACATTACAACTGTCTAGCTAGCACGGTACATGAGATACAGCCTGGTTAAACAAGGTTATGTTGTTATATTATCTTAAACGGGGTTTTCATCACTAGTGATAGCCACGCCACAGATTTGTATCGCAGAAATGAACCAAAACATCTGCTCAATAAATACGTAAAAATATTTTTTATAAAACGGTAATCACTGCTAGATAGAGTAGATAGCTATAGGTATCCCGTCATAAACATTACACTAAAATTACATAAAATTAGGACAAACATTCAATACTTTTTTTTTAAATCTAATTAAGGCTTATTCTCTTAGCGAATATGTCGCCAAATATTGAATTACAATCAAATAAACTGTACCTATATCAATCTGTATGCATTCAATTTGAAACTAATTTGTATAGCATTCTGGCTGTATCCGAAGTGGGCTTAGCCAGAATGCTATTACAAAACCCCATCTGACATAGACAATTATCAGGGATAACTCTGGCTCTAAGGTTCGCGTTCTGGCCACACTCCAGCAAAATATGTTGCATATCATCTATACTGTCACAAATATCGCACTTTGGGCTATCCACTTTTTTCATGACATAGTTCAATACTTATTTATCTATGGGAGCAAATATCCAACCACTTTGATATAAATTGATACTTTGTTAATTTAGCCTATAAAATTTTGTAGTTAACCATATTTATTATATGGATATCATTACTTATATGTGAGTCAGTGACAAAGTTTAAGGAACTTTCACTTGTTATCATTCATAAAATGATCGTCCAAATTTCATGTCATTTGGAAATATATCTATAGGTGTATGCCTTCCCTAGTCACACAAAATTTGAGCTCTAGCTTCTCCAAAACTGACGCTATAGAGGGGGTCGAAAATAGCTCGAACTATTTCGAGAAAAGGATGGTACGGCCGTGCCATTGTTTAGCTCGACGTAGCTACTGTGCCTCCAGAGTTGTAAGGCCAAGACTTACATTGGGTTGTAGCGCTACAGGCAGTAAGCAGTAATTTCAAATTTAATTTTAATACTCATTTTATGTCATTGTTATGTTTATATTTTTAGTTCTGGGAGATAATATCGGACGAGCATGGTATCGACCCGCAGGGAGTGTACCGGGGGACCAACCCGCTGCAGCGCGAGCGCATCAACGTCTACTACACGGAGGCTTCACAAGGTATGGGCATTCAGACGGTGGATGGTGAAAACAAATGAAAATGGTCTTTATGTTGATCGGAGTAGAAGTGAATAAGAATTGAAACTATATGGGCTAGTAACTTTTTATGAATTTGGCAGATTGCATTAGTTCGTAAAACGTATTTAAAAATCTGTGAGGGAAACTCCTTGCCTTAAGAAACAAGGTAGAATTATTAGACAACCTCTTCACTACATAGTATAAAACAAAGTCGCTTTCTCTGTCCCTAAATCCCTATGTATGCTTAAGTCTTTTATATACTCTGTTTTCATTTCATGCCCCAATTAACGCAGAATATTGGATAAAATGCACAAAATTTTAGTATTTTAAGGAATTTTATGCTTAACCACGTGAGTTTCGGTTTCGGTTTCGGCCGAAAAACCTGTTTTGGTCGGTCTCTATTAAAAATAATAGGTACTTACGGTTTGCTCTGAAATGAAGTACTGCCAATGTTTTATGATATCTGTTTGAAATGTTGTATATTTTTGGTGTACAGTAAAGATATATTTGAATTTTAATTTGAAGCAGGTAATAGCTAAAATGTTTTGCTTTACCGACAGGGAACTATGTCCCTCGAGCGGTGTTGGTGGACCTGGAGCCGGGCACCATGGACTCTGTCCGTTCCGGCCCCTACGGAGAGTTGTTCCGGCCGGACAACTTCGTGTTCGGACAGAGCGGCGCCGGTGAGTCTTGCTACTTCCTTCACTACATGATAGATGGCGCGCACTAGTAGTCAGTTAAAGGATGTGCCTCGCGCGATGTAAACAGAGAATTAATTAATTTATTACCTTAATAAAGGTATGAAAGTTATGAGCCTGAGTTTCAATGCATTGATGTTGTAACACATCAGTAAATTTGTTAATAAAATCATAAAAGTAAAAATGTATCTATTGTCTAGCTAAAAACTCTAAATAATGAATCTCACGTGTCTCAGGTAACAACTGGGCTAAGGGGCACTACACAGAGGGCGCCGAGCTGGTAGACTCCGTCATGGACGTCATTAGGAAGGAGTCTGAAGACTGCGACTGTCTGCAAGGTAGGTCACTATGGTGACAGCGCCATCTGTATATTTGGAATCGCAATTTTTCAGATGTTATTAGAATTATAACGTTAAAATTATCGAACTCCTCATTGAAAGCCAGCTTCTACATTTACTAATATGAAACTGACATACTTTTAATTGACACATTTTACACTTACAATACACAATACACTCAGAGCAAAACACAGATATTCAAATACATACATCATTTTAACAGCTGCCCTGGGTAGGAATCAACCGCTGGTATCCGTTAATATTATTATTATTTATTGTTTATCTAAATATTAATTATGCACCCCAGTATACATTAATGGTCATATGTTTTGATCACATCCTCTTACAAGTTTGGCGTTTCAACAGCTGAAAGGGATCGTAGACCCGAGTGTATGGTATAAATGTGAAGTAATACATTATTGTGTTATGCAGGGTTCCAGCTGACGCACTCGCTGGGCGGCGGCACCGGCTCCGGTATGGGCACCTTGCTGCTGTCCAAGATACGTGAGGAGTTCCCCGACCGCATCATGAGCACCTTCAGTGTCGTGCCCTCGCCCAAGGTAAACACACACACTCACACAGTGGCACACACATAACACACACACATGTATACTCAGCAAGTAAACAATACTCCCACAGGTGAGCGAGGTGGTGCTGGAGCCGTACAACGCGACCCTCTCGGTGCACCAGCTAGTGGAGAACACGGACATGTCGTTCTGTATCGACAACGAGGCGCTTTACAATATCTGCTTCAAGACTCTGCGCCTCGCCAGCCCCAGCTACGGGGACCTCAACCATCTCATATCGGTGAGTTTTGTTACAGCGACATCTGTCGACTGAGTGTGCCACTGACTGTGTAGGACGTATAGTACATCTCATATCGCTGAGTTGTGTTACAGCGACATCTGTCGGCTCAGTGTGGAACTGACTGTGTAGGACGTATGGTACATCTCATATCGGTGAGTTGTGTTACAGCGACATCTGTCGACTGAGTGTGCCACTGACTGTGTAGGACGTATGGTACATCTCATATCGTTGAGTTGTGTTACAGCGACATCTGTCGATTGAGTGTGCCACAGACTGTGTAGGACGTATGGAACTAATTTGCTTAGGTTTGCTCCCACATCACGCGCAATAGCTTTGTTAAATATTATAGCGGAGGATATTGACGTTTTTAATTGTAACCTGGCAAAATTCTCAGAGGCTGCAAATAGATTGTGTGAAAATTTTGTATTTAAAAGTTCATATTCCATAAAATAGTTTAGTGTAGCATCGCCTTGGTTTTACTGTTATGATGTTATTACTGTGTTTATACAAATAAATAAATCTCATATCGGTGAGTTATGTTACAGCGACATCTGTCGACTGAGTGTGCCACTGACTGTGTAGGACGTATGGCACATCTCATATCGGTGAGTTGTGTTACAGCGACATCTGTCGGCTGAGTGTGGAACTGACTGTGTAGGACGTATGGTACATCTCATATCGGTGAGTTGTGTTACAGCGACATCTGTCGACTGAGTGTGCCACTGACTGTGTAGGACGTATGGTACATCTCATATCGTTGAGTTGTGTTACAGCGACATCTGTCGACTGAGTGTGCCACTGACTGTGTAGGACGTATGGCACATCTCATATCGGTGAGTTGTGTTACAGCGACATCTGTCGGCTGAGTGTGGAACTGACTGTGTAGGACGTATGGTACATCTCATATCGGTGAGTTGTGTTACAGCGACATCTGTCGGCTGAGTGTGGAACTGACTGTGTAGGACGTATGGTACATCTCATATCGGTGAGTTATGTTACAGCGACATCTGTCGACTGAGTGTGCCACTGACTGTGTAGGACGTATGGTACTTCTAATATCGGTGAGTTGTGTTACAGCGACATCTGTCGACTGAGTGTGGAACTGACTGTAGGACGTATGATACATCTCATATCGGTGAGTTGTGTTACAGCGACATCGGTCGACTGAGTGTGGAACTGACTGTAGGACGTATGGTACATCTCATATCGTTGAGTTGTGTTACAGCGACATCTGTCGACTGAGTGTGTAACTGACTGTGTTGTTATTGTCGCGTGCAGCTGACGATGTCCGGTGTGACGACCTGCCTGCGCTTCCCTGGGCAGCTAAACGCAGACCTGCGCAAGGTGGCAGTGAACATGGTTCCCTTCCCGCGGCTGCACTTCTTTATGCCAGGGTTCGCTCCCCTCACCGCCAGGAACTGCTTCGACTACCGTGCGCAGAACGTCTCCGAGCTCATCACACAGGTGAGTGCGTCACCGACTCAAGGTCAAATTAATTACTGGCTTTAAAACTGCGTGTTTTATACTAGGAAAGACAATAACAAACGGTTACTGCTTCTGGGGAATAGCTAGACATTCTATCTATGTTTAGATCATCGCCATGACCAACTGGATAGCATACTTGCGAGTTAGTAGATAGCATCCTTGCATCAAATGTCAGCGGTTCCGAAACCGTTTCCTCACCGAGTTAAATGAACGATAAGCTCGATTGTCTGTCATTCACATATGTAAGATTGGATTTTTTGAAGTTCAAGTACTTTCATTGACAAAACCCAAGCCTAAACCTAGAAAAAAATATTTGTAGTTTTGTGGGTAGTTAATATGTTTTCGTTACTGGCTCTCCGCTTTTTTCTGCCAGGTTTAAAATATCGTTCAGCTCTTTGCAACATGCGATTTAGCACTTTATTACTTTAGTTTTTAAGTTCTCTTTTAAACTTCTGTCAAAGCCTACATTTGTTGTGTATTATATAGTAAGGTTTATGATTTACAAATGATAACCCGGGGTACCTTCACCTATATAGTCATACAAAACTGTTCATACTGACGCCGTAATACTCGTCTACTTTCGCTCTGTATACGTTTAGCAGCGTTGCGAGCCGCATTCGATAACAAGCCGGCACGGCGGACGGACGTGCCGTGCAGTGCTCCGTATTGGCTACGACCGCCGATGCCCACTAACAGTTCAGTCACATGATACGTTCCTCCCGTGTGTAGATGTTCAACCCGGGCAACATGATGACCGCGTGCGACCCGCGGCACGGTCGCTACCTCACAGTCACCACCATCTTCCGCGGACAGATGTCCATGAGGGAGGTGGACAATCAGGTCATGGCTGTGCAGAACAAGAACTCCAGGTAACTAACTACCCATTTTCTATAACTACTAATGGCCTTGAACTGCATACTCTTCTACCGTCCAGTCAGTGTTGCTTTAGAATGCTTTACCTCTGGGTATAAGAAAAGCCCCATCATTGACTAGCTTAAAGGATAGAGTTTTATTTTACATCTGTGTGATCATTAGTTGTCTGCTGTATGTATTATCAACCTTGCTTATTTTTTTTATTTTACTATGATATATTATCTTACTATTTAGTATGCGCATATCTTGATTATAACATTTTGTGTATTAGGTTAATAAAGTATATTATTTATTGTATACCCTGTCCTATTTCATTTAATTTTTCACAATTGTCTCCAACCTAAGGTTGCCTGTTTTTAGCGACAAGGCCGCCACTTGCAGCACTATATTTTGTAAGAATTTTACTCATGTATTAAATTTGTTTGTGTGTCTGCAATAAAGAATTGATCCATCTATCAAACACTGATCTAGACTTTAGTGTCTATTAGTAAGCAACTTGATTGGTCGATCGCCCGCGGGGTTACAGGTCTGCGGGAGGGGGTTCCGATGCACACGTTATTATTTAACCCTAGATACTTGATCGCGAGATAATGACCCCGATTCGGTCAGGCAAAACTTACTAAACTAACCTATTTGACAGATCTAAAATTGTCTCCTCTATTTTCAAAATATGTTTACTTTTATTTTCTTTGTTTGCTGTACTTATAAAAAACTACACACCTATTTTAATATTTTGCATGCCAAACTAGGCAAGGACATGTAATTACTATAAGATACTCTTGTACAAGAATTACCGTGTTTCTAACAAATAAAACTATTTTTGATTTTTGATTCTTTTTGTTTCCACAAGTGAGAAAAGTATGGATATACTGTTAAGTTTAGTCAGTGTGAGTGGCCGAATCGGGGTCAATATTTAATAGATGCACGTTTTGATAAGATATATATGTATATATATCTTATCAAAACGTGCATCTATTAAATATTTATATATATGTAGGAGGTATGCTACTATATTTTTTTAATTTAGTTAGTATATTATAAAACTAAATATGTAAAAAAAATAGCTAATGATGTTAGAACCTTTCGTTACCTAGTACTTCAGCAAACTGTTAACCGTAAAAATTTGCTACTCTAGGAAAAGTCCTCTTGACCGATTGTCTCTCGTTTTCTTACTATTAAATTATAATACGTTATTAATTTGTTTAAAATTATATTTTTATAAAATTATATTATCTATCTTGCGATTGATCGTTGCATTTTTATCCCGTGTGCGTTGTGTGCCTTGCCCCGCGCCCCGCAAAACGCTACTTAAAGGTACGCGTCGCGTTAGTATCGGAGCATTTTAATTAACGTTTGATTTTTGTTGTTTACATTTCTGAAAAATAAGTGTTCGTTGTCCATTGAACAGTTACTTCGTGGAATGGATCCCTAACAACATGAAGGTAGCAGTATGTGACGTACCGCCGCGCGGACTCAAGATGTCCGCCACCTTCATAGCCAACTCGACCGCCATACAGGAGATATTCAAACGTATCTCCGAGCAGTTCACTGCCATGTTCCGCAGGAAGGTACGTGAACTATTATAACGAGACCTTAGCAGAGTTTACACTCTCCTCTAATGTATAGCTCTTCCTGCACTGGACATGTTGTCTACTATAACCAGACCTCAGCTAAGCATACAGTCATTCCTAATATACAAGTCTTCGTACACTGGTTAGTTAGTAAATACTAAATACAGCTGCCCTAATTAGGTCTTCAATATCCTCTATTGGTCTATTCGCCACTTACGTACGTTATTAGTATAGTTGGAAAGTATGGCTAGACCTCAGCTAAGTTCACAGCTTCCTTTGATGCGTAGATCTTCTCATACTAGTTACTTTGGCAAGAAAGAAGAGCTAGTCTTACTAGACCTCAGATAAGTATAAAGTTTCTACTAAGGGAAGATCTTCTTACGCTGTTACAGAAACCATTATAAATTAACCTCTACTGAAGCCACAGTTTCTTTAATTTTTAGGTCGTCTTCAACTGGCGACTGATTCCATTATATCGTGACCTCTACTAAAGCTTCAGTTTGGTGTGATCCGCAGGCCTTCCTCCACTGGTACACTGGCGAGGGCATGGACGAGATGGAGTTCACAGAAGCCGCCAGCAATATGGCCGACTTGATATCAGAATATCAACAGTATCAGGTCACTAACATTAACTTACATTTATTTATTATTATTTTATATATTCATTTATTAAAATTAAGTAACATTTTTTTAAATATTGTCCAGGAAGCAACGGCCGACGACGAAGTATTTGACGAAGAAGAGGAACTACAAGAAGTGCCTGAAGAGGAGGAAAGAGAGGATATGGCTCAACTGGCGCGCTAGAAAGAGACGCGGCAGAAGAAGTTAAACAAACGGCGTTATTTATAATTTTTCTATTTATTTTCTAACAATCAGAATACCAATGTCTATCATAAATGACAGAAAAAATATTAAAATAATGAAAATGACGGCAAATGACAGTAATTTTGTAACTTTGGTTCTTATTTTGGGCAAAAATGATGTCAACATTCTGGAAACTTTTACTTGCATGGGTTTTTTTAAATGTGAGTTTTTTAAAATAATATATCCCATAATGAAAGTTGTTCGTAATGATGAGTATAGTTGCCTCCTTTGGGTTTAGTACGCCCTCTAACCGATAACCCTGTATATGTTTTTATATTACCAAACTGTAGACAAGTAAGTTGTTCAAGTTATTTTTGTAATTTGTCTGTGTACTTACATTTCATCACAGGATTTAGTAATTATTTATAGAAATACGGTCAGGCGCAAACATTACACGGTAGAGGTTCCACGGACTCGTACAAAAAGGCATTGCTTCTACTACACGCTTGCCGAAACCGATTCACGAGTAAATCGGTTTCTTCTAGGCAAGCGTGCTCCATCTTAGGCCGCATCGTCGCGCTACACGTCACGCGAGATCTGGTCAAACGGAAGCCTATCTTCTTTAAAAATAAAAATCGTTTAATTATCTACAGATAATACATTTCAACACATTTTCAAAGGGCAGCGTACCTAATGTGCTAGTGTTATTACCACACAATGCTATGAATCATATAAAGTCGTATTAATCTTAAATTTCTTCAAATATTGACTATTAGTACATTTACTGGTGGTTAAGTCTGTTATTTGAATTGTCTCAGAATTACAATTGCATTGTGTCAAAATGCCCGTTTCGACATAGAATAGATTAGATTTTGTATGAAAAATTATGATTTGTTAAATACTAACGGCCATTTTGGTACAATGCAATTGAAATTCTGAAACAATTCAAATAGCTGACTTGACCACCTGTCTTATAAATAAAGGCGTTTTATCTTTTATCACCACCCAATAAAATCTTATTAATCTTATTTTAAACATTTACCAAAAAAGTTGTTGTCTGAAAGTATTCAGAATGTCATAAAAAATATGACCTGAACCTAAAGCGGACCTTGTTGCCGAAAGTATTCGGAATGTCATAAAAAATACCTGAACCTACTGCGGACCTTGGTGCCGAAAGTATTCGGAATGGCATAAAAAATTACCAGAACCTAATGCGGACCTTGTTGCCGAAAGTATTCGGAGTTTCATAATTTGGTGGACGTCAAGTCATTTTGGGAACCAAAAAATATTTTTGGTAACCGTCTAAATATACCCTATTTATTTATGCAAATAAAAAAGTGTGTGTTTTAGTATGAAAACATTGTTGAATGCTTTGAGCTTTGTTATTAAGAATTAAGTATTAATGTTTTTATAAGAAATAAAGTATTTTTGAGAAGAAACGGTGTCGAGTTTTTTTTTCCAATTAATTTTTTTTTGTTATGTTAATTAAATTTATTCTCATTCAGAGCACGATTTATGCGTAACATGAATGTTACACTCGCAAGTGTATTAATTTGAAAAATTTAGTAAAATACGGTTGTTCAGTAAATAATTAATAAACTCGGAGCAATAACAAAATTCGATTATAGACACAAGACAAGAATATTAAAATTTATGTTTCATAAACTATTAATATTTTTAAAGAAATATACATAACCTAACAAAAACTATATAAAGTTATAAACTATATGTACAAAAGCAATATCCAAAAAATAAAACTAACTTAAATCTAAACCACTGCCAGTTGGTAGAGTACCCAAAATGCTAGCCCCATTGCCTCGTTGAATGGCAATACTTATGCGCTGACCCAGGTAGAGGCCAGCATTTTGGTCTCGAGTAGCGTCAACTAGACGCTTTGTTAGGGCTTTATATAATAATTTTGCTCCCGGTCCCCAAGGCCCGAGAGTTTCAACCCCAAAAGGCTCAAACATATAACCGCTATCTAAATTACTATATTTGCGTCTTTTGAGGCCTTCAGCTGACTCTGCCGCTGCACCAGCCTTGTTACTAGTAAGGGGAAGATGAGACGGTGCAAGAGTGTCGACGCATGTCCCACACTAAAGGCCGCCCCATCTTCCAGGTGATAAGTGTCATGCCTTCGGGTCTCTTACCATCGCTACGCATAAGACCACTCGGTTCTAGAATAGCTGCACAGTTAGCAGTGGTAAGAGCCCGGCGAAGGATATCGTTAAGGCTAGCGTGACGGGGTATCCTGCCTGCACTTTTTGAGCAAGATAGGCCATGATGGCCGAGCTGGTCGACATTTGCGCCACACTGGCAGCGATGTGGAGCACAACACGTTGCACCCAAGCGAAGGGAGATTGCGATTCTGAATGAAGTGTTGTCAAGGAGGGTCCCAGTATTAGGCGAAGGGAGTGCCTGTAACCACAAACCTGATTCCCACTCAGAAACCGCTAAGAGACGGGCGCGATCTGATGAGCTGGAGCACGTATTAAGGAGAAGTTTCCGCGCTTGCTCACAGATCGGCCGGTCCCACTGCTTCTGTGAAGATGGATTTTGGGGGTAATCAGTGTTTGGGCAAAGTACTGTTCACGCGATCCTAGCCTCATTCATATAAGCAACATTAATGACATCCGATGTCTTTGTCAGATTTTTTCTATTAAAGTCTTATTGCTATGAACCGAGGACAGAAAAGCGGGAAGAGCTACGCCAGATATGGATCGGATACCAAGACCCCCCATTCTAATCGGAAGAGAAGCCTGTTTCCACTCTCGATCTGATAAATTTACATTTAAAATTAGAGCCAAAGTGTCTTTAACAATTTTGTCGAGATGTTCAATAAGATCAGGGAATTTCCAAAGATGCGAACATCGAACAATGTATGTAAATTTAGGAACATAAAGACAGTATCGCAAAATGGTAAAAGCCATGTGAGTGTTAATTTTAGATAAACGGTCCGAATATTGCAAAAAATTTTGAATTTTTTCGTCCAGTATAGGCGAACCTAGTAAATGTAACGTGCTTTTGTTAACTATTTGGACGTTATGGGCTAATAAATCAAATTTTTGTACTATTAAGTGTTCCGTGGGATGATTATCAGGAATATACAGTTCACATTTTGAAAAATTTAACTCTAAACCAACATTGTGTAATTCCGATATCAGAAATTCTAAATCTGAAAATAATGTGTTAGCATCGCCACCCAACGTCCCATCATCCAAATACCATATATTGAGTTTAGATTGAAGACGTTGGATGATGGGTTGAATGGCGAGGCTGAACACAGCGGGACCAAGAGGATCTCCATGTTGGCAACCAACGGCGCTGGAAATTTCGTTACCATGATAAATTAATTTTGTAGGAGATCCGTAACACTGCCAAAGAAAATCATATAAAAAAAATTGATAAAAATCCTGACAGATAAATCATTCTAAAATGCAATTTATGTTTAGTTAAAATCGTTTGGAAACTACTTTTGGATGTGAGTATAAGATAAAATAGAAGACCTATATGAAAAAAAATTAAAAACCTCTAACATCGCCTATAAATCTTGCTTAGTACATCCCTACGGCCTTATCGCTTTAAGCGATAAGGCCGCCATTTAAAAGCCTGTATATGTGGATAAGGTTTTCTTTAATCATATTTTATGTATTGTTGCTGGTTTTTAAATAAAGAGTTATCTTATCTTATCCCTACAATAATGAATACACCCTCCAAAGATTAAATTTCTTTCACCGTTAGAAAGAATAAGAAATATTTATTGGCCTTTAAATAACATTCGTTACAGGTAACGTCTTCTTACATTTTTTGAATTATTAATTACTTTAAAAAGAACCTTAACTTATAAATACTTTTATAGTTCTAAGAACAAATACTTATTATATTATACATTTACATTGTCATTTATTTCTTTACCTATTACTAACATTTTGTAATTGTTGTTCATCACACAAGAACGATGATTCCACAAAACTATAAGGGCTTGTTTAATTTTCGGCCAGGACGGTGTACGTCTACCAAAAAATGCCCTAAGATATGGTGATTACTACGTGTTAATGAAAAATGCGTCAGTCGCTTGCTTGATTGTGTACAAAAATATCTAAATTGTGTGTATTGTAGTGGAATTATAGCTTTTCTGGTAGATTTATGTATGGTTATATTTTTGGTTATTTCCAATGGTCACATTGGTCTATAAATTGTACCGCCCGTCACAAGTGTCAAAATTAACTCAATAAAAACGCGTAAATAACGTGGACATATTTTGATTCGAAATTAATTTTGTACACTGCGATAAGTTACGTTATTTTGAATTTGGTTGATTAATAGTCCTTAACGTATTTATGGTATCATGTACACTGTCCTGGCCGGAGCTCCATACATTTTTGTAACACATGTTTTATATTTTTACAAAGGAATTTCAGCAGAGGCAGTGGTATTGACTCTTCTAATAATATGTTTATATTGCGAATGCAGGAATTTAAAATAGCGATATTTATTAATAAAAACAAGTCAAGTACTGTACGTCAGTGTTAAGACATCGTTTGTGTGTGTTAATACCTAACAGCGCCATCTAGTTCATTACTTGGAAAACAGTGAGACTGATCTTCTGTGAAAATACCGAATTCGTACTATGTATAGTCTCGAAATCTTTAGTATATGTAGTTTTAAAAAAATAAGAATTCAGAAAGTTAAGATTTGATAACATGAAGAATTTTCTACAATGAAGAATTCGTTATAAAAATAATCTAAATTTCACCAAACATGTACCTATGTATTTCTGCAAGATAAACATACTTGGTAAACAGAATGTATTTCTTGCAGGAATACATAGAAAAAATAAATCTAAATTTATCAAGTATGTATTTCTGCAAGAAATACAGACATGGTAAAATTTTGAATTATGTATTTATGCTAAAATACATGGGAACATTTATAATTATTTTTTTCTAATTCTAAATCACTTGCATTACTTGCAGAAATACGTACCTACTTGGTAAGATTTAGATTCAGGAAACTAATCGCTGACATGGGAAGACTTTTCTAAGCTAATCGTCTTAAATCTTAAACTTGCTGAATCAGGTTGCTGGAGTCTATGGCAATGGAATTTCATGAACTGAGATTAAAACAAATTAAAGCAAGAAGTGCAGCGAAAAAAAAATTAAATTATGTACTGTGCGACAACATGTATGACAATTTTAAATTTTCTAGCGACTGAATTTTACTGTATGTTTTTTCTTATTACCCGATTTCTCCGAGACTCACGGCACAGCGGTGCGGCATTGTAAGCCGTGCTTCGTCAAACGTCGTTTCAGTTCGACAGACTTCGGCGCGGTGTTTGTGTGCGTGCGACTACACTTCTGCGTATGCAATAGCTTTACCGACCACTGTCCGACTGACACACGGATTATTTTATTATCTGTTTTGCTCCACGGTTTACGCTAAATTTTATTGAAATATTCCATTTCTATAAAGGTTGACTGGAAGAGATCGCTTTTTAGCGAGAAGGCCGCCACTTGTAGCACTATATTTGTATTTAATTATTTGTGTGCCTGCAATAAAGAATTTATCTATCTATATAAAATGTTACGAGACTGTGAAAGAAGGCTTATGTGTTTCGAGTGTATGTAATTATGTATGTATATTTATTTAGCACGCCCTAGAGTCTAAACGGCTTGTCGTATATTTATGTGAGTGGTGTCAATAGATTCGTTTAGTCGTGAGAGTGACACTGAGTACATCTAAATTTAAAAAAGGAAATTAAGTATGATACACAGGTTTATCGTAAATAGACCGAACACCACGTAAACTCTACCAAAAAACAAACCAAGAACGCTCGAGTACTGCTCACCGGGACATGATTAGGCTTTACGTTTAGGCCCTCACGGCGGGGGAGTGGGGGAAAGGAGAGGGAGGGTTACAATGGCGGCAAAAGTAGCATAGCCTTGGGAATTTTGCCCTCATTTTGCCATTTTTTGCTCCCGAGCGCAGAGAAGAAAAAGGAGAGATTCCCGGGACCTGAGTCCTTGCGCCCAGCCCCACGATGAAATGCTTACCATAGGTACCCTAACTCCCTGAGAAAGGGATGAACAACAGACTGTAAGATACAGGTTTAACGATTTAGCAGTCGGGTTTTTTAGAACTCTCTCTTAATTACTTCTAAGTTAAGTCCCCACTGAACTAACAAAATTAAATATCTACAGATAAATGACAAAAAAAACAAGTTTTTTTTCAATATTTTTTTTCATATAATTAATCCTTAAAAAAACATTAATAATTCTTAACAATAAAGCTCAAAGCATTCAACATTATTTTCATTCGGAAACACACTTTTTTATTTGCATTAAAAAAAATTAAAAATAGTAATGGCGAGAGAATAATTAAACATTCTTTGGGTATGAAATTTTTGGTTTGATTTTAATTTTTTTATGTATAACAAAAGCCAAAGGTCGTAGCTCATTAGAGCCACCCGGCACCCGACACGCACCGTCTCGCCTCGTGAGGTTAGTATTCTTTATATGCACTTGATCGCCTTGGCTTCATGCTTGCCTTGCGTTGACTACGCATTGCCAACGTGCACTGAGTACTGAGTGGACCGCGCGCTGCCCGTGAATGATTCTCGCGAGGGCGATGCGCCGCATGCGCCGTGA
Source organism: Ligdia adustata (assembly GCA_947049295.1). Taxonomy (NCBI): domain Eukaryota; kingdom Metazoa; phylum Arthropoda; class Insecta; order Lepidoptera; family Geometridae; genus Ligdia; species Ligdia adustata. Next base: position 5,410,825 of record OX346242.1, on the reverse strand, counting down.
CCGCTAGGGGTCCACTGGTTGGCCGCGCGACGTATATCGTTGATAACACGGCGTCCGCCCGTGGACCACCTGTCGACCACGAGTGGACGCCGTGCGACGAGACGGTGCGAGGTGGCTCTAATGAGCTTACACCTTTATACTTAATATTTGATAAATTAACTGTTAATTTTACAATAATTTTGTCAACTTTGGACATGATATGTTAAATTTGATTGAATAGTATGTATTAATAACCAACAGATACATACACATTTTTAGTTACTTTGATGTTGGTACCAAACTAGTCAACTGATATCGGTACAATTAAAATTGAATCAACTAAATAAACAAAATATTCGTATTGAAGATTATTATTTCAATATTTATAAGATTTGTTTATTTTTTCAAAAATATTAAATTAGTAAATCAATATTACATTTATATAGAACTGTTTACTTTAAAACAGGCTGTAAAGCAGCGATGGCGCGATTATTGCAAATAATAATTTATCAAAAATTGTTTCAACTAATAATATTCTTTAATTTATATTTTTACATAATTATGATAATTATTTTATTTAGATAATTGTTTTTTTTGTATATTTTTATAAATTTTTCCCCAATATTGTCCTACCGCACATTCGATTTAATACTGCCTCACTATGATGAATCGACTAACATCGATTTAAATGAATAATCGATTAACTCGATTAATTTCAGTTATAATCGCCCATCACTACATTAAAGTCTATTCCGTCGTAAATTAGTACGTATTAATTTCACTGTTTGAGTTTTAAATAACTCTTTAATTATTAAAGGAAATGTACAATTTCCGGCCAAGACGGTGTACATATATCAAAACATGTGGAATAATTTTGATACTAGTATATTTAATTTTTTACTCTAGGTATTCGACGACCAGCATACGTTAGCGACACTGGCTTGTAGCTCTAAATGGAGTATGCCTAGTTCAGAATACACTGACTTTCAAGGCAAACCGACGGAACAAACAGTTAAGTGCTTGAAAAAAAATTTATACGCAATTATTAGTCCCTTATATGGAATTAGATTCGTCATTTTACGAATAAATAACTCCTAACATATTTATGGTATCATATTTACTGTCATGACCGGAGCTCCATACATTTTTCAAACATCTCCTTATTTGATTACTTGTGATGAAATGCAAAATTCACTCGCCAAATTACAATAGTAAAATACAAAAATCAAGATTACTTAAACTTAACTTAATCGGAAGGCTTAGCTAAAAATATAAAAATAGGTCTTTTAAATGCCTATAAGCTACGCGATACTTCTAAAAGGAACTTTTGCTCTAAACCCAAAAGTAGTTTATTCTAGAAGCAAAAAGAACAATTTAAAAATTAGAAAAATAATTAAAAGTGGCCTCTTCACTCTTTAAAAATGTCATATTATGCGAGAAGAATTTGAAAACTGGCACTATACAATGAGTAGGGTTGGCCTATAACAAAAGAAAAACTTCACGTTGCGTATTGACGTTTTTGTATTGTTTGCGCAAATAATGTCTTCATACGGGCGCGCCATTTAGCATTTTTGCAAATCATATTTGTTTTTCTGATATTATGTTGGGTCATATTACAGTTGTTAAGTATTTATGTTCTAATAATTCTATGGTACAACTATTATAACGCAAACTGCCGCATTATTCAAAATTATTTTTAATGGGTATTTTTGTGAGCATTGTAAATAAGTTAGATACACGATTTTTTACCTGACGTCTTATCATAGAACTTTTGAATCTAAAAATGTACCATCAGAAAAAAATATCAACCCAAAACGAGCCAAATTGTGTCCCATTTGCCATTTTTCAAAACTTGCTTTAAAACTTTGGTTTTAATAGCGGTAAAATAATGTTTGGCAAACTCGAAGTTTTCGCAAAAAATATTAACAAGTGAGCATGCTTCTATGTGAAATAGAAAACATATCGAAAATTCGTCAAACATTTCGAATACCGCTACAAAAATATGTAACGCAAAGTTGGAAGTTACAATAAAATGAGGTTTTTCTTCATTACAAAGAGAAATTACGTTATAATGTAAAATAAATACGTTATTCTTTCACACAAAGAGGTTGGAGTGCAAAATAAAATAAGGTAATTGAACCATTCAAAGAGGTTTGAAGTGTAAAATGAGGTTATTGAACCATCCAAAGAGGTTTAAAGTGTAAAAGAAAAATAGGTTAATAGTATAAGGTTACATAAGCACTGAGTAGCTTTTAAAATTTAAATCACGTTAAAAATTACATTACTACATTCTGTATTGGTAAATTTCAAAGTGTGATGGCCAATAAACAAAGAAAAAACAACATCGACGTCACCAACTGATGACGAACGCGAATCGTACAAACTATTGTGAGCTTTAGGCCGTAGACCTAAAGTGCTTTTCTCTTAAATAAACTGTGACGTTATTTTTTTTTTCAGATACAATTCTAAGTGTAGCTTTTGTTATATGTGCAATAAGGTCAAAAGTGTGGTTTTGATTTTAGTCGATTTTTTCGAACATAATAAAGTAAAAATAAAACGACATTATTAGTATTAAGATTAAATACAGTTTTAGGGGTCTACTACAACATGATGTGATAATTCCCTATGACGTAATTATACATAGTTTTTTTTAATACAGTGTGTGTTTGTGTGTGTTAGTGTATGTGTACTATTTCTAGCTTTTACAGCCGCTAGTTCTGTCTCTATCTAGCGCGCCAATTGAGCCATATCTGCCTCTCTGTCATCCTCTTCAGGCAGTTCCTCGTCTTCGTCAAATACTTCGTCGTCGGCTGTTGCTTCCTGGAATATCAAAAATAAATCTTTAATATTTATTCATTTATTTAAAATGAACAAAACATTGTCTATAAGCCAAAGTGCGTTGTTGAAACTTGAAATCGTCGCCAACCAAAGATAAACCATTGAAACCTTTTTGGCGCCAACAAATTGAAAGACGAAAGTTATATAAAAAAAAATTGGTAAATTTAGACATCAAAAACATTGTTTGGAAAAGATCGCTTTCAGCGATCGACCGCTGTTTGTGGCACTAGATGCAAGTATTTTCTTTTTACAGACTTCCCAAAATAGGGAAATGTAATAAATTAAACGAATTGTTTATATTTGTTACCTGATTTCCCGGAGACGGATGGAACGAAAGTTTTTTTTTTTAAGAGTCCCATCTTAAATTGTTTCATTTAAATTTTACTAATTTAATTTCTAATACTCCTTGTATCTAAAGTATTATATGTCTAAAGTAAAGAGTGACCTGATACTGTTGATATTCTGATATCAAGTCGGCCATATTGCTGGCGGCTTCTGTGAACTCCATCTCGTCCATGCCCTCGCCAGTGTACCAGTGGAGGAAGGCCTGCGGATCACACCAAACTGAAGCTTTAGTAGAGGTCACGATACAATGAAATTGGTCGCCAGTAGAAGACGACCTACAAATTAAAGAAACTGTGGCTTTAGTAGAGGTTAATTTATAATGGTTTCTGTAACAGCGTAAGAAGATCTTCGCCTAGTAGAAACTTTATACTTATCTGAGGTCTAGTAAGACTAGCTCTTCTTTCTTGCCAAAGTAACTAGTATAAGAAGATCTACGCATCAAAGGAAGCTGTGAACTTAGCTGAGGTCTAGCCATACTTTCCAGCTATACTAATAACTGAAGTGACTGAAGACCTAATTAGTGCAGCTGTATTTAGCTGTAGGTATATGATTAGCAATAATCTATTTAAGATAGCCGTACTACCCTGCTAACTAACCAGTGTAGGAAGACTTGTATATGAGAAATGACTGTATGCTTAGCTGAGGTCTGGTTATAGTAGACAACATGTCCAGTGCAGGAAGAGCTATACATTAGAGGAGAGTGTAAACTCTGCTAAGGTCTCGTTATAATAGTCGTCGTACCTTCCTGCGGAACATGGCAGTGAACTGCTCGGAGATACGTTTGAATATCTCCTGTATGGCGGTCGTGTTGGCTATGAAGGTAGCGGACATCTTGAGTCCGCGCGGCGGTACGTCACACACTGCTACCTTCATGTTGTTAGGGATCCATTCCACGAAGTAACTGTTCAATGGACAACAAACACGATTTAGTCATCAAACAACTTATAAATCACTTATTTTTCAGAAATGTAATACAGCAAACAAAAACAAAAGTGAATTCAAATGCTCCACCAACACTAAAGTGACGGAAGTGTATTACCTATAGGTAAAACAACTCAACTGATGTATCGCCCGCGGGGTACAACAGGTCTGCGGTAAATACACCCCACCTCGTATTTATTATTTGACCCAAGATTAAATAATGTTCTGTTGATGCAATTTTTGAAATTATTCTACTCATTCTCTAAAAACAAAACAAATATGTAGCGACCATCTTGGATTTGAAATGTATCACAGTGGCCATTTTGGACTTAGAGTTGGAAAGCTATGAGCATTCCCGACTAGATAAGCTTACAAACAGAAGAAACAAAATCGGTTCATCCATTCGGGGGCTACAATACAACAGACAGAATGACATAACTATATAATAAGACACAAGAGATTGAGGATGTACCCTCAGCAGTACGCCGCAAAAAGCTCAAAAAATCGGCTAAATGTAGTTGGCGCTCATAAATCGCCGATATTTGTTTATTTCAAAGCGCATATCGCATTAGTTTGTATTGCGTTAAGTTCAAATTGAACTTATAAGATTTTTAACTTCATTTTGTCATAAAACATTGGTCTTAAATCCGTTTTGATTTACTCCACACTGCTATGTTCTTCATATTTCATCGATTTTCCATAGATGGCGCTATGATCACATGAGTCATTGCACACGCGGGCTTCAAACTAAATTATATAGTATATTTTTCTGTGCTGCGGGTACAATTTAATTATTTATAAATGGAATATGGTCCATAACATAATACGAGTAATAACTGGCCTGTTGGTGCAGTTGGTAGCAACCCTGCTATCTGCGCCGCTGGTCCCGGGTTCGATTTGTGTGCATTAACATGTCTGTTTAACCTGTGTCTGGGTGTTCATTATATAAGTATGTATATCAGTCATCAGGTTACCATAAAAGCTGAATATTTGTATATTCCAAACGAAATAAGTGAGTAGATTTACCTAGAGTTCTTGTTCTGCACAGCCATGACCTGATTGTCCACCTCCCTCATGGACATCTGTCCGCGGAAGATGGTGGTGACTGTGAGGTAGCGACCGTGCCGCGGGTCGCACGCGGTCATCATGTTGCCCGGGTTGAACATCTACACACGGGAGGAACGTATCATGTGACTGAACTGTTAGTGGGCATCGGCGGTCGTAGCCAATACAGAGCACCGCTCGGCACGTCCGTCCGCCGCGCCGGCTTGTTGTCGAATGCGGCTCGAGAGCGAAAGTACACGAGTATTACGGCGTCACAATGAACAGTTTTGCATGACTATAGAGAAGAAGGTACCCCGGGTTATCATTTGTAAATCATAAACCATACTATATAATACACAAGAAGCCAATATGCTTTGACAGAAGTTTAAAAGAGAACTTAAAACCCAAAGGTATAGTGTGTGCTAAATCGCATGTTGCAAAGAGCTGAACGATATTTTGAGCCGGAAACGGAAACAGTAACGAAAATATATTAACTACCCGCAAAAGTACAAATTTTTTTTTTCAAAGTTCACGCTTGAGTTTTAAGAATGACGGTACTTGAACCTATAATAATCTTAATTAACATAAGTGAATGATAGACATTCGAGCTCATCATTTATCTGACCCAGTCCAGAAACGGTTTCTGAACCGCTGAATGTTGATGCAAGAATCCTATGCGTCTTATAACTAGCAAGTATACTATCCCATTGGTCAAGGCGATGATCTGAACTGAGATAAAAGGTCTTGCTATTCCCCAGAATCAGTAATCGTCCGTTAATGACTTGCCTAGTATAAAAATTTAGTTTTGAGACCAATAATTGTTAGACCTTGAGACAGTGACCTACTCACCTGTGTGATGAGCTCGGAGACGTTCTGCGCGCGGTAGTCGAAGCAGTTCCTGGCGGTGAGGGGAGCGAACCCTGGCATGAAGAAGTGCAGCCGCGGGAAGGGAACCATGTTCACTGCCACCTTGCGCAGGTCTGCGTTCAGCTGCCCGGGGAAGCGCAGGCAGGTCGTCACACCGGACATCGTCAGCTGCACGCGACAATAACAAGGTTACTAGTCAGTTGCACACTCAGTCGACAGATGTCGCTGTAACACAACTCAACGATATGAGATGTACCATACGTCCTACAGTCAGTTCCACACTCAAGTCGACAGATGTCGCTGTAACACAACTCACCGATATGAGATGGTTGAGGTCCCCGTAGCTGGGGCTGGCGAGGCGCAGAGTCTTGAAGCAGATATTGTAAAGCGCCTCGTTGTCGATACAGAACGACATGTCCGTGTTCTCCACTAGCTGGTGCACCGAGAGGGTCGCGTTGTACGGCTCCAGCACCACCTCGCTCACCTGTGGGAGTATTGTTTACTTGCTGAGTATACATGTGTGTGTGTTATGTGTGTGCCACTGTGTGAGTGTGTGTGTTTACCTTGGGCGAGGGCACGACACTGAAGGTGCTCATGATGCGGTCGGGGAACTCCTCACGTATCTTGGACAGCAGCAAGGTGCCCATACCGGAGCCGGTGCCGCCGCCCAGCGAGTGCGTCAGCTGGAACCCTGCATAACACAATAATGTATTACTTCACATTTATACCATACACTCGGGTCTACGATCCCTTTCAGCTGTTGAAACGCCAAACTTGTAAGAGGATGTGATCAAAACATATGACCATAAATGTATACTGGGGTGCATAATTAATATTTAGATAAACAATAAATAATAATATTAACGGATACCAGCCTGGTGTTTATTTTAATGAGCCAGATTATAGCTCCCGGGAAACAGAGAACCGGTTCCGCTGTTGATTCCTACCCAGGGCAGCTGTTAAAATGATGTATATATTTGAATATCTGTGTTTTGCTCTGAGTTTATTGTGTATTGTTAGTATAAAATGTGTCAATTAGAAGTATGTCAGTTTCATATTAGTAAATGTAGAAGCTGGCTTTCAATGAGGAGTTCTATAATCTTAACGTTATAATTCTAATAACATCTGAAAAATTGCGATTCCAAATATACAGATGGCGCTGTCACCAATGTGACCTACCTTGCAGACAGTCGCAGTCTTCAGACTCCTTCCTAATGACGTCCATGACGGAGTCCACCAGCTCGGCGCCCTCTGTGTAGTGCCCCTTAGCCCAGTTGTTACCTGAGACACGTGAGATTTATTATTTAGAGTTTTTAGCTAGACAATAGATTCTTTTTTACTTTTATGATTTTATTAACAAATTTACTAATGTGTTACATCATCAATGCATTGAAGGTTAGGCTCATAACTTTCATACCTATATTAAGGTAATAAAGAAATTTATTCACTGTTTACATCGCGCGAGGCACATCCTATAAATGACTACTAGTGAGCGCCATCTATGATGTAGTGAAGGAAGTAGCAAGACTCACCGGCGCCGCTCTGTCCGAACACGAAGTTGTCCGGCCGGAACAGCTCTCCGTAGGGGCCGGAGCGGACCGAGTCCATGGTTCCCGGCTCCAGGTCCACCAACACCGCTCGAGGGACATAGTTCCCTGTCGGTAAAGCAGAGCATTTTAGCTATTACTTAAATTTAGAGGGAGTTTGACAATCAGTTATTAACACTAAACAGGTGAGCTTAATAAGGAATATTCAATTATTATTTCTACGGACGAGCTATGATTTTACAAGCATATATTTGAAGGCGCTCAGTTATATAATCGCTTACCATGAGATTAAAGAGAAACAGAATCAATGCCCACTTACAAAAAACTACTCAAATCAAAAAAAAAAAATTACAAAAACAATAAAACTATTAATACCTACACTAAGTAATAAAGTGTACGCACATTTGATTAGTTCACAACATATCTACATTTAAAGTTTCAAAATAAAAAAATTTCCTACTCTTAAAAACGCGAATATCACCACATCCAGTTGCGTTAACTTTAAGTGATCTTTGACGCGCGCTCGACTAGTGCGAGTAGGTATGCGGCTCGGTGCACGTCGGCGCGGAGGCTCGGCGCTCGCTCGGTCACTACTCCCCTGCTTTGATTATTTTAACTAACTTTTTGTATAAACATCTCTAATTTAGTTTGAACTAGTCATTTATTAACTTGTGTTTTTTTTAAGTACAATTATTTAGATTTAATTTCGAACTTAAAACTATTTTCATGAAAATAGTTTTATTATTAACACAGGGAAAAACACACTTTCAACTGGAATCCATTTTCTGGGTCAAAAATTTGAAATGTTATAATTCTGAAATTCAGTTAATAACTAACGTCCAATATCTATAACCAACTTATGTGTTACATTTCTCTGTAGATTGAGTACTTTGGGACAGCTTGGTTTGGGATCAGTTTCATACAAACTGTGGTCGCCTTTTGACATCCTTAATTGTCCCCAATTCAAAATCCACTGACTTCTTAGCTAACATTGTTTTTTGTTTTATCTAATTTGACCACAAGCTCGTTTGACAAAGGAAGTCAGCGACACTGTAGCCCTAGATGGAGCATGCCTAGTCTGGAATACACTGGCTCTCAAGGAAGATTGCCAGAACACACCGTTGGCCTTCTCCTCCCATAAACTAATTATCTGCCAAATATCAGCTTCATATGTCAAGTAGATTTCAAGACACGATATGGTACTTCTGTGGAGTGTACTGATTGTACCTTGTGAAGCCTCCGTGTAGTAGACGTTGATGCGCTCGCGCTGCAGCGGGTTGGTCCCCCGGTACACTCCCTGTGGGTCGATACCATGCTCGTCCGATATTACCTCCCAGAACTGTAATTATTAACATTACATACAAAATGAGTTGCTAACAAGTGATAAAATACAATATTTCTTTATTGCACACCAAAAACAAAATAAACAATAAGATACAAACAAGAACAAAACATTGGTAGAATATTGGGCGGTCTTATCGCCTAAAGCAATTTCTTCCAGGCAACCTTGGGATGGATTTGATTAAGTGTGAACAGTCACGTCGGTGGTGCATCAATAGCGAAAATAGAAGAAAAAGGCATGGTACAAATACTGTACCGCAACAAAACAAGAAAAAAAATCTTTTAAAATAAATCAATAGACATAATTAATATATACATGTAATACTCGCAATAATCATTCACAAATAAATATTACCCTTAATTTACAGTGAGATAATGATTTTTCAACAAATTTTTAAATATACATAGAGATTTAGCCTGCCTGATTGACGGGTAACATGTTCCATAGCAGGATAGCTTGCACAGTAAATAATGCTTGAAAAAATAAGTTGGTAGAGGTGGAAACTGGGATACTGAAACAGTGAAAACCAACTTCCAATCGGCAATACTTACGTTACTTATAAATAGTGTTCTCTTAGATAAATAAATGTTATATTGATTAATCAAAAGTAACAAGAATGATTTTAATAAAATTTATATTCATCTACCTCAGGAATATAACTTATGGAGCAAAAAAAGATTTTTGCAATCAGTTCACTATTGAAGAAATTATCTATGACTGTGTGTCATGAGTCATACACATAAGACGTCATCTTGTTGCGCCAATAACATATTCAAAATTAGTTTTGTACACTACTTTAAGTTACGGTTTTTTATTTATTTTGGTTGATTGATTAAAGATAAATAATGCCTAACATATATTTTATCGTATCATGTACACTGTCATGGCCAGGCCTCCATACATTATAGAAATATCTCTTTTACTAAAAACTTAAGTTATAATAAAATATTTAAGATGAGTCTACTATACATGTATTTAGGTATATCAAATTAACTTTAAAAACTGATATGTTAAATTTTTAACACGCGATTACCCCCTAGTAGTTTATCATTTATTACATTTACATATATACTTACCTACCTAAAAAACATATTTGTAGCAGTAAAACAAAAGAAATATATAGCTATATATTATGCAATCAATAATAACATTATTAAAATCAAATTCTCAACTACACGTTATACCAAACCGCTTTACAGCTAACAGCTATTAAACAGGCGTTAAATTTGAAGATGTGACTAATAATCTTCAATTTGTAGGTTATGCGCCCATTGAATAATGACACAAAATTTTTCGAAATACGAAAATACCACTTCAATAGTTACGATAGATAACCAGGACATGATTAATATGAACTAGATAATTCCATTTCCAAATAATTCGAAAGTCAAATTATAAAATAGAACGCTTACCTTAGACCCTATTTGGTTTCCGCATTGTCCGGCTTGCACATGCACTATTTCACGCATTTTCGATCTGATTTAAGAACTACACCGGCTACTATTAGAAAAAAGTATATTCGGCAATAAAACCTTCTTTTTCCAAATACAAATTCACACTGAGGTCACCGTTACCAATTTGTATTGTAAGATTATAAAACTGATTATTTTATCAAATCTTATCGAACGTTTCTCCGTAAATGCCGATAGGGAATGCAATATTTGTTGATAAGCGCACGATACTAAGTTTATTATGTTTGATTTGGTGAGTTTTTAATGTCCTGTTCATAATGGGCCGGGCAGACGTTCAATTCCCAGAATTCACTCCAATTTAACCTTTTTTGGTGCAAACGAGATTTGATGTGAAGGCTACTGTCAGAAAATAATTACTAAAGTCAAGTCATGTGAAAGTTAATTCCAAGTTTACAAGTCTATGTTTTGTCTATTGTAAAGTTGACTGCACTTTCGACATTTTTAGATACTTGCAAAATGACACCTACCTGCACTTACGTATTGAAAAATAAGCAATCAGAAATTCAAAATATGTACCTTATTTGCATTAATAGAATCGCTGCTCTTTGCAAGTGAACAAAAAATCAGCCTGAAACGGCATATAGTACTATTATAAATTGTGTAATCATTAAACTGCTTTGTTTTCTGATTTAAGATAACAAACTTCCACTTTTCAAACTTAGAAGTTGTAGCATATATGAATCAGAGATGTTTTTTGCATAGTTATATGAATGTATAAGGTCCGTATTAAGGAGCTTTCACATAACAGACCAATAATATAGAATTTGTTTGCTCCGTTTTAATATTTATTGCTGAAGTTAAATCTCGTAAAGTAGATAAAAACCTACACGCACAAAATTATCTAAGTGCACAAAATAACTGAATAATTTGAATTATCGTACAAATCTATAATTTATAAAGAAGAAAAGAGAGTTCAATCTTTTGCTGAACTCTCTCTGTCGGAGTTTAACCGCGGTTTTTGAATTGTGGATTAAAAATAATAATAACGTCAATTCTGCCACTCGCCGCTCCAAACCTACATAACTAGACGATTAAAAATTATGGATATGTTTCGTTAATGTGCACAAGTGTGGGTATATATATATAGAAGGAATAAAGTAGTTTTCGTGGTCGCGGATGACTTTTCTTGACCACAACGAGTTACGACTTGATGTTTGTCTTTATCTCATATTTTATTTTATAATAATTTATAACTTAAACAACTTGGTACAAGACACAGGGTATGACGGCCAATAAATAAAGAAGAAAAAAACCACTCACTCTGTTAACCTAAGCCGTCAACCGGGAGTTTTCCCGCGTTCGCTGAAAAAATGGCACCTACTACAATATTTACTGCAAAACTAGTGATAGAGTAAGGTTTATTATGTGACTTAAGGTTGATCATAATTGACTTGTTGCTTGGTATTTGACTTAACTTTTGATTAATTACTTGAAATAGTTTAACTTGACGATGGCATATATACAAATCATATGGTGCCTTATATAAAAAAATCTGTCATCCACTCTGTTCAGTCTGTCAAGTCAAAAAAAGTAAACAAACAGATTAGTGTAATTAGATTTAGGTACCAAAAGAACATACAAAATGCTTAGTAAATTGTACTAATACTCAAATCGACGCGATGTCTTAACTAAACCACTATGCGAATTACACAACAAAAAATATGAAAAATTGAGATTTTTAAAGTTTTAAACACCACTGTAAAAACATGAGATTTTTTAAATCTATACTCACATTTGTCCTTTATTTATCAGCGTTCGCTGGAGATTATATAGTGTTCAAGTCAAAATACTCAGATTCTATAGTATTTCGTGCGTTAACTGACAGTTTGGTTCATGGTTTTATAGGTCTTCTTTCTGCGGCATTGTTTTTTAGCCACAAACTAAATATTTCCACTCAGGCGTGCATTGTGAACAGTTTATTCTGCGCTGCAGTGTCTTCAGCCATTGACATCGACCACGTTTTTGTGGCTAAATCATTTCATATCAAGGTAACTATTACTGATACTCTGGAAATCAAAGATAAACACATTTTTTTAAATTTATTTGTTGGTAATCAACTGCTTTAAAAACTGTAAAATAATTGTAAAAATATCTGTAGAGTATAGCAAAATTATGTTATTTACTTGAACTTCTGAATCGCCTTGATCGCCAGGGTGTTTTTTATAGCTAAATAACATGGCACAGAAGGCGGTCTTGTCGCAAAAAAGCAGTCTTCCAGACAACCTTCATATGAATGGAATATATCAATAAAATAAGCATAGACGGTGGTGCAAAACAGATAATAAAAATAATTGTGAATACAACATACAAGAATACATATAATAATATTATATATAATATGACAACTAACTACTTATTACCTGTGTACAGATACAATTATTTCTCTTAGGTATAACCTCGAAACTACAACCTTCTTTCATTAGTCAAAGGAGTTTCTTTTACACAAATCTCTCTCTCAGATTCTGTTTGCCTGTTAAGTGGTCACTAAGTTTGACTAACTTGCTTTGTTGTCATAGATATAGGGTGTATACATATGGGGTGCATAGGGTTGCCATGCTACATCATTGCATGGGGTGCATCCACCCTTAGTACTGTGTCAGTGTATGGCTCATTACTCCCACTACACTGGGGTGCATAACTTTGATGAATACAACCATTGATAGACCAGCAAGTTGGGTTGATGACATAAAATCTGTTGCGGGTCTAATCTGGACAAGATTGGCACAGGACTGAGGCAGATGGTGAAAAATGAGAGAGGCCTATACCCAATAGTTAGACAAGGAAGGCTGCGAATGATGATGGTAATGATTTTTGAGAGCCAGTGTATTCTAGACTAGGCATACTTCATGTAGGGCTACAGTATCGCTGACTTCTGTAGTTGTGCGAACTTGTGATCAAACGCCTAGCTGTGTTAGATAAAGAAAATAATGATGTTTAATTCTCAGTATTTTCTTTTTCAGGACCTAACAAATCTACCTCGTCGAGGCATTTTCCATTGCACTACATTTTGGATCACTATAACTGCTATAATGCTAATTTATTCACAAATAGCAAGAAAGCTAAACCTGCTAATTGTAACATTTATGCTAATTTTAGCATTTACATCGCATCACATTAGAGATGGGAACCGAAGAGGTCTGTGGGTTTATCCATATGGACATACGTCAGCAATAAATAAATATTTATATGCAATATTGTTAAGTTTATTACCTAATGTTTTTGCTTACGTTTTTTTATATTTAAGGAGAGATTATAAAGATTCAGTTGTCGAATATATGAGCGTTATATAGAGGTTGTTTTAGGGCTCCTTAGTGTTACAGTTTTTATTCTTACCCAAAAAATGTCACCAAATAGCATTTATTTATTTGATAAAAATTCAATTTTTAACTTACGGCCTTTGTAAAAAAACATTAAAGAAGTCCATTGTTTTGTGCGTATTAAATCTCGTTGGGTTTGTGATCTAATTTTATTTAAATAACGGCCATTTTTGCACAATCCAATTGTAATTCTGAGACAATTCAAATAACAGACTTGACCACTTTTTTATTGTTATTTTTTTGTAGACTACTCCTTATTTTTGTGTGAGTTTTACTGGTGAAGGAAAACATTGTGAGGAAACTATAGCATGGTGGTAGGACGTTTTCTAACTCTCGCCTGGCTAGCAACCACCCTCAAGTTGAAAAATCTGTCGCAAAGCACCTAACGGTGTGTTCCGACAGCCTTCCTTGCGAGCCAGTTGTTTTTCCAGACGGGGAATGCTCCATCTATGATATATATCAAGCTTGTGGTCCAATGCGTAGCTGTGTTTGATAAAAAAGAGTTACGGGTCTTTCCAAAAACGTGTATCTAAGGATAAAGATTTATACGAGTGTCATAACCACTCGTATAAAAAAGAGTTATGGGTCTTTCCAAAAACGTGTATCTAAGGATAAAGATTTATACGAGTGTCATAACCACTCGTATAAAAAAGAGTTACGGGTCTTTCCAAAAACGTGTATCTAAGGATAAAGATTTCTAACCACTCGTATAAATCTTTATCCTTAGATACACGTTTTTGGAAAGACCCGTAACTCTTTTTTATCAAACACAGCTACGCATTGGACCACAAGCTTGATATATAGCATACCTAGATGGAGCGAGATCGGAAGATATGTTCGAAGACCACAATATAGTAAATATTAGTTCTCTCGAAACACACTAGATGGCGCTGAGAATTAACTTATAAAGTCAATATAATTATATACTGGGACGTGTTGCTACGGAACCACATTTGTGAGTTTCGACACCCACTTGACCTATTTATTTATGATAAATATAATATATACTTTATTTTTATGCAATATATACTGTTATTAAGTTTAAGAAAATGTTTTTACTTACTTTTTTGTATACTCAAAGAGAGATTATAAAGATCATGTTGAGAAATATATTATATGAGCGTAATATAAAGGTTGTCTTTTTATTTTATCGTTAGGAGTGGCTCACTTTAGTTATTTTTACTACTTAAATAGGTTGGCGTTTATCGCATTTCGCCTAATGTAAAATGACGATTCGGCATAAGATGAGGCACGCTAGTCTAGAAGTAACTGATTCGCTCGCGACCCAAAGAAGTTAGTAACGAGATTCATTGTCTGGTAGTTTGTGCTGTAAAAGTTGTCGCAGTGTTTCTTATGAGTGTTAAGAACATGTACCGTGAGCAGAGTGTCAGCTTTCTAACCTTTGTTCGCATAATATTAGATTCTCAAGATATTAAATTATCACAATACTTACTTTGGTACCTACAGTTAAAGTCTTTTACTCATGAAGTACAATCAAGTAAAAAATGATTAAATAAGTAGGTATAGAGAGACTGCATTGCATTAATGATAGTTTTCGACAGAATTGGTATTTTTTTTTACAAATCCGCTAAGCCGTTTGAGCGTGAAGGAGAAACAAACAAACATACACACACAAACTTTCGCCTTAATAATATTAGTGTGATTCACATAACAGACTTGGGCTTCAGTCGATTTCTTCCCTCCAATATTAGATTGGTGATCTCTATTTGACTACAATGATTTTGTGAGCTTCTAAAAAGCAACGTCTTGACCGTTTTTACCCGACCGCGAAAGAAGGAGCTTTATGTTTTTCGAGTGTATACTGTATGTGTATTTCTTTGTCACGTCCTAGAGCCTAAACGGCTTGTCGTATTTTTGTGTGAGTGGTGTCAATAGATTCGTCTCAGTCGTGAGAGCGACACTGAAAATCAAAATTAAAAAAAAAGAAATTAAGTATGATACACAGGTTTAACGATTTAGCAGTCGGGTTTTTTCGAACTCTCTTCTAAACACTTGTTATTACATAAATATAATAGAAGTCGGCCGGTAATCAGCGCTGCATCAAACATCCCCAATTTTGAGAGAAGTATAACCCGGTCAGAATATCTATGCACCTCGCTGGAATGCGGCGCTTCTCCCGCTTCCCCTATCACCTCTCCGCGCACTCCCCCGTGCGACAGTACGGTTAGCACACCGAACCCAGACCGCCGATATGACGTCACGAGCTCAGGTGCACAGATATTGTGACCGGGTTGTAGGTAGGCCCTCTCTCAATCAAAAAACTTTAAAACTAAGATGAAGCCTGAAAGAGATCGCTTTTTAGTGATAAAGCCGCCACGTTTAGCACTATAATTTTTTCTCTTGTATTAAATTTTTCTTTTGTGTTAGCAATAAAGAATTATTCTTTCTATCTATCTACTATTTATATACTAAATTTCGTTAATATTGGTTGGTTACTCGTACTTGCGACCTGCAGACGAAAGAAAACTACTGCGGGAGTAATATGCCGTATTGTCAACCGACTTCAAGAATGAGAGCGTTTTCAATTTGTGTTGTCTTTGGTTTAAAAATATACAATTATTACTGCTGTATAAGTGAATATACCTACTGGCCTAAAGAAACGCGTTGAGACTTTATTTTATAGATCATTCAAGTGATAAAAATTAAAAAGAACTTCATAGGAGTGTCGTTATCGGCCTGTTTCATTATTTTTTTCCTTCAAAAACTGAAAAATATTTCAAAAATATCACATCGTGCTTCTGTAGAATAATTAATCATTTAAACGTATTTCTTTTTTTGGAAAATATACGTTATACTATGTGTAACAGAAGACGCGCCTTTAAAATAATACATTAAAATCAAGTAAACAACTTCAATACAAGTGCCTGTAGATTTTACTATAGCATTTATCTTCACGATTAGCTGGTGATCTCAGCTACTACCAAAATAATTAAGTGCAAAAAGATGTGATTCCGGCCAGGATCGAACTGGCGGCCTTCTGCGTGTAAAGCAGATGTGATAACCACTACACCACGGAACCATGTAACATGAATGCCGAAATTATGTATTTTATTTTACTTCACTATAACCAGACGCAAGAAAGCAGCAACGCTTTTCGAACTATTGTTTACTAGCTTTTACCCGCGGTTTATTTTATACGTAAACTTTTGCCATTACATTATTAGACCAGAGGCAACGCTGAAATGACGCCACGCGCGCACTTTGCCACTCTTCGCATCGCCGTGTGGAGACGCGTTCATAGAGAGTATATAAAAATACGTGGCACGACGATAATATAGCCACGATCCTCTCGCTCGTGGAGACAGCACCTTAGTTCTGTCAACGGAATTTAAAAAAAAAATCTTATTAGTTCTGTCCAATAGTATGTTGCTCCATCTAGGGCTACAGTATCGCTGACTTCCGTGCTCTTGCGAAGTAGAGGTCAAATGTGTAGGATAAAAAAAAATAGTGCACAATTCCGCTGAACAGGTGGTAATAAACGAACTTTTTTTTATAATGTTTTAAAGCGGGTAACACTGTTGTTTCCTCACGATGATACCGGCACCGTCGCTACAAAATTGCGAAGTATAATTTTTTACTAATATTTTTATTTTATTTTTTTACAATTTTATTTTAATATTTTATTTTATTATTTTATTTTTAATCTACCTCAATGTGTATCAAATGAAAGTGCCTGACTAGCAGAATAATATTATATTATGATTATTTCAAATCCAAGATGGCTGTCACAACAAATGTAAATGTTTTCCAAAATTTGCAAATTTAATTTATCGTTTTTTTTTATTTCTATGGTGGTATGGTTATATCCGAATTTACCCCTAGGGGTGTAGATAGGGGTACGCAGCGGGGATGGGAATTAACATAAGCAAATAAAAAGAATATCTTTTGTCAATACCGTTATTATTATTATTATTAAATTCTCTAAACATTTTATGTATTTTTTTTTTGCTATAATATTTCATTTTACGTGATAAGATAAACTTCTATCATAAAACATGCGTATTGCTTATAATTAATTATATCAAAATTTACACATAATATACACGAATCGATTCTATGACATATAGAGATGTCATAGAATCGATTATATATATATATATATATATATATATATATATATCTATATATCGATTTTATGACATATACATATATATATGTCATAAAATCTATTCGTATCGATATCGATCTTCGATTCGTATCGATATCTTAAATACATACATATAAGATCACCGAAATTGTGAACCTAACATAATCTACCCATTTTACAGAAATTATATTGGCAGAAAAATGCCGCATTCGCATTTACGTTTTCGAAACATTTTTTTTAAAACATTACAAACGTATTTTGAAAAAATAATGTTAATATAACCCGACCTCCGTTACGGCAGACGATCATAAAACTTTTCAGTTATATAACGGAAAAAGTTATTTAACTTCAGATTACAATTTGATAATCAAAGGCGATTTCGATAATATTAAAATGAGACCACATCATATTATAGTATAAGACTTTTTCTTTTTTGGGGCATACACTTCCAAAAAAAAAGATTTTTTTTTAAATTAATCTCCTAGAAATCAGGAAAGAAACAAAAAAAAGATACCGGTAAATTGACTACCTCCTTTTACGAGGACTTTTTTTTTTAGTAGTCGGCAGAAAAAAGCGCAATGAAATAAAAACGTGCAATCGCCACTGCGACAGTGTTTTGCGAGCACGACGCGATTTGACAAACTAACTTCTAATTTTTTTTCTTTATAATTATTTATGTTCATATTATATTATATATATTACATATTTGTTATGAGTAGCAAACCCGAAGGGGGTCACTATCCTTCACATTATGAACAACTTTAATTAAGGGACCAACCCAGACATGAAGATAATAAATCAGCTGTTCAAGAAAAAAAGTTTATCGCTAGTTAACTAAATGCACGTGCTAATTTTTTCACGAATTCAGTGTTGGTCCCATAGTCAAAATTGTTCATTATGATGAGTATAGTGACCCGCTTTCGGCTTAGTAGGTACACTCCTTTATTATCATATGACACAAAAAAAAAGTTTTTTTCATTTATAATATCTAATATTAACATGCCAAATCACCATAATATATTTATATAGGGTTATGGGCTAGGGCTGTACTAAGCCAAAAGGGGGTCATTATACACATCCTAAGAAACGACTTTCACTATGGGACCAACGCTGAATTCGAGAAAAAAAATCAGCAGTTCCATACATTAATATCGACAACCGATCAACTTTTTGTATGGAACAGAAGATATTTTTTTCTCGAATTCAGAGTCGGTCCCATAGTGTTGTTAAGTTGTTCATGAGGGTGTGTATAGCGACCCCCTTTCGGCTTAATACACCCCTACCGATATCCTTGTATAAAGAGTTGGGACAACACACACGAACAAAACATTAACTACTAGGCACTTACGGGTGACATATTTTTAGGACCTGTTCAAATGCACCCGCGTAGGGGAACTACGCGGGTGAAACCGCGGGGCACATTGGATTGTCGAGATAATAGGGGAACTACTTTTTGAAGTCGGTTAAAAAGTATCCTATATCCTTTACCGGGGTCCAATCTACCTGTGTACCAAATTTCATCCAGATCGGTTCAGTGGTTTTGGCGTGAAAGCGAAACAGACAGACAGACAGAGTTACTTTCGCATTTATAATATTAGTTAGGATTAGTTCAAGTTTCTATCCAGCTATATTCACAATGAGTCTCCGTTCGGATTAATAAACTTTGCAACACTAATCACGCAAAACTCATTGGAAGATCCTAAATTAATCGTTACTATAGTAATCACTATTTAATATTTCAGCTTACGTAACGAGCTGCGCGCAATTCGTGTTGAAATGTTTTCGAATCCGAGCGGAAACTCATTGTGAATATGGGTACACATGTAGTAAATAGTAGATTAAAAAATCATTTTTATTGTATAGGAGGCCCTCATTAATATTTATTTTATAATGTTTTCAGTATGTGTTGTTATAGCGACAACAGAAATTCATCATCTGTGAACATTACAACTGTCTGGCTAGCACGATACATGACATACTACGCGTTTTACCCTTCTCTGGGAACATAAAAATAAGTAACATAAAAAATTAATTATGACTTGGTTTGTTTTTATTCTATCAATAATGAAAGAACTCTTTTATTAGACATATTTCGTTTTATGTTTTGTCTCGTTCTCTCCGTTACATTTGTAAAAGGAGGCAAAAATCGAAAACGCAATCAACTGCGTCTATTTGAACAGGCCTTTAAGGGTGTGTCGAACTAAAATAATTTCTTTAATTCCATAGTTCGTAATGCTATGACGATTTTGATGCAATCCAAATTCATCGCACACAGGCAGTTACAGATTACAATTTTGGCAGTGACATAATTATATTTCTACAAATATTACTATTGTACACTTTACACAGGTATATTATCGGTTAAGGGTGTACTAAGCCGAAAGGGGGTCACTATACTCATCCTAAGGAACAACTTTCAGTATGAGGCCAACTCTGAATAAGAGAAAAATAATTGCTGTTGCTACATTTTGTCGGCAATCGATAAACTTTTTGTATGAAACAGCTGATTTATTTTTGTCGAATTCAGAGTTGGTCCCATAGTGAAAGTTGTTCCTCAAGATGAGTACAGTGACCCCCTTTCGGCTTAGTACACCCCTAACCGATAACTTGTATAATAAAATATTTATTTTACTGTATACGCGACATCGGGGTGTATTGGGCCAAAAGGGGGTAAGTTAACACATGGGATCATCGCGACATGCAAGTTAAAAAAAACAGCTATTGACAAATAACTACACACTACCATGGGATCAACCCGAAATTCCAAGAAAACTACTCCATACGTCTTGTTTACGACTAATAAAAAACTTTTTATAAGAAATAGGTTTTTATTTTTAAATTAGAATCTCATAAAACCTCTTATTATATTGTAAGGTATAAATCATAATGACCCCCTTTCGGTCTAGCACACCCCTAAAACTGTATCGTTCAAAAGCTACGTATGCATATAATTTAAATTTAATTTTAGGTAAATTACTATAAGATTATGTTATGTATAAAACAATTTTACAAGTTTTACGTTTTTTTTTTATTTCTAACTAGCTGACCCGGCGAACTTCGTACCGCCTAACATTTATATATGTTTAATATAAGTACCGTTCTCGAGTTGTAGCGAGACAAACCAACAGCGATTCATTTTTATATATAAGACATAGTAATATAAGACTTTTAATAATATTTTGTTATACAGTGTGACCGATTAAGCAATACAGCTATATCTATATTTGACTCTTGCCCAACTTGTACACTTAATAAGCAACCAACTGTTGATCTTGTACGTTTTACTTAAAGTAGTTCAACTATTGACCGTGTTTCCTGCAATAGTTCAACTCTTAAAAAATATAAAATGCGCAGTTGGGCTACTGCTACACAAAACTTGAAGTAGCTCAACGGTTGACCTAATTGGTTGTAAATTAGTAATTGTTGAGAACGAGCCACATATTTCAGCAATATTCATCGCGGTTACAATCCTGGGGCAAAAGCGACCAGGGAGGGGCTCAAGTATGCTATTTGAAATGTTTCTGAATTATAATTGCATTGCGTCATAATGGTCGTTTTGATGGCCAAATGATACAATGCAATTGTAAATTCTGAAACAAATCGAACAAGACTGACCACATTAATACTAATACGAATTAAAAATCATTAATTATTTGTGACCAGAATACCTTTTTTTTCATATGCACATTTAATTTTTTCAAATATACAGGGTGATTGATAATCAACTAGCACTGCTCACGATCATAAGCAACCACTTTCGTTTTAAGACTTTAAAAAAATAAAAAAACATTTTCATACAAAAGGATCTTTCACTCACGGTTACATGTATGGCACATCTAATTTTTTTCTTGCCATATTTAAAAATATGCCTGTTGATAAAATTTAAGTTGCCAGCGTTGAATTTCCAACCAAGTTACTCAAGTATTTTCGTTACACTATGTATATTACGTAGATAAATTAAAAAAAAATAACTTTACCACATATAAAGAAAACCGCTATTTATCAAATACTAAGGTTATAACCACAAAAAAATTACAAAACATATATTTATAACTATTATATGGAAATTTTAAACATTTTAACACCCTTCTAAAACATACTAAACAAAATACTTGACATCTAATGTCAAAACTGTCTGCCAAACACAAGCTATCTCAAAACAAGTGATAGGCGCGGTTATGTATAAAGAATCGCAAAAATCTGCTCAACAGGCATGTCCAAATATTTTGTGGTGAGACTGTTTATAAATGACTTCATTTTCGGCTAAGACGGTGTACGTCTACCAAAACAATGCCTATAGATGTGGTTAATATTGTGTATTAATGAAACCTGCATCAGTCGCCTCCTTCATTGTGTACAAAAATATCTAAAGTATGTGATTCGTAGTAGAATTATGGCATCCTTGGGAGATTTTTACATACTAGTTTGAATCCAATGGTCACATTGGTCTATCCTTTGCACCGCCCGTAACAAATGTCAAAATTGACACAACAAAAAAACGAAAAACGCCTCTTTGAGTAAATAAGGTGGAAATAAACAAATTCAAAATTAATTTTGTACACAGCGATAACTCACATTATTTTAAGTTTCGTTAATTGATTAAAGATTAATAATCTCTAAAGCATTTATGGTATCATATGCACCCTCCCGGCCTTAGCTCATCTCTTTTATACATAATTTTAAAGTTAGTCAGCTTCTGATGCGGTCACCCTGTACATCGTAATAAAATCAAACAGAATTTCATTCGGTTAAACTTTAATTAAAATTATTCTTTACACATATATATATATATATATATATATATATATACATTTAAAAATTAAATTTCTATTTATTTTAATCGGACATACTAAAATATTGTAAAATCTTAATTAAATAAAAAATAAAATAACAGTAACGTTTATACTATTTAATTTATAAACTTAAGAACATGATAATTAATAATAAATCCCATTTTTTTTTGAACTTAAGACAAAAAGTTTAGTATTTTCTACCAAAATGGTAATTATTATATCTACAACTGCAACCCTGACACCATATTGGTAGTTTTAAATTTATAATTTCACATTTAAAGACGTTACAAATCTTAAAGTGAACAAAAACTAATTTTTATTTTATACACGTTTATTTACCAATTAGGAGTGTAATAAGCCGAAAGGGAGTCTTAGTACATATTCTATACATATTATTATAAATCTTAATAATATTATTAACGCGAAAGTTTGTAACAATGTATGTGTGTATGTTTGTTACTCTTTCACGCCGATACTACTTAACACATATGCAAACATCGTGAGAAAACCATAGCACGGTGGTAGGACGTTCTCTATCGCTCGCCTGGCTAGCTACCACCCTCAAGTTGTAAAATCTGTCGCCAAGCAACTAACGATGTTTTACGGCAGCCTTACTCGAGAGCCAGTGTATTCCAGACTAGGCATGCTCCATCAAGGGCTTCAGTATCGCTGACTTCCGTGCTCGTGCGAACTTGTGGTCAAATGGCTAGCTGTGTAGGATAAAGAAAAAAGCTAGTTTATATCCTGTATGACCGCGGGTAACACCGCAGGGCGCAGCTAGTAAACATATTAAACTATGAAACCAAACCAAAATTCGACAGAAATAATAATTACACTTTACAAAGCAAAAAAAAGGGAATCGAGAAAATCTATTAAAAAAAAATCAAACTCCGGATTGATCCCACTGTGAAAGTTCTCCCCGTGACGTATACAGTGACCCCCTTTCGTCTAAATACACCCCTAACCTTAACATCTGAATTAAAAATTATATTTTATATTCAAATCGTTCAAATGCCGTTTCAGTATGTACATAAAGCAAAAGGCAATTTGACACATAAAGAATAAACCAAAAAAAAAAAACACAAAACTCAAATCAAATTTCAGTCAGTATTCTAGTAATTTCTATATATTTATTTATTTATTTCCAATTTTTAAATTAAATTCTAATATATTTTAATTTTTTTTAGTTAATACAACGTGTAACAGAAAGGTGTGGCAATAGTTAACGGTGTTAGTCTACACGTCAAAGTGAACACAGTAGAATTTTTTTTTTCAAAAAAAAAAAAAGATATATCTTCGTACAATTTGACCGATCACGTGACCAATTTTTGTATTGAAAATCCAATTTTTTTTTTAAAATAATTTTGCAAGATTTTCTTCTACTGTGTGTTCACTGTGACGTGTAGACTAACACCGTTAACTATTGTCACACTTTTCTGTTACACGTTGTATAAACTAAAAAGAAAATATTATAGAAACTAAATTGTGTACAATTCTTAGCTTTAGTAATTAAATTTAATATTTATAATTAAAAGTAAATTAGTTAAGAGTACACAAAGCCGAAAAGGGGTCGTAAAACTCAACATAAAGAATAACTTTCACTATGAGATTTTATTTATAAATCTAACGCGTGTCTGATTCATATTGTTTAAGAAGACGGGCTTTCACTTGTACTTGATTGTTGTAAAGGTCCAGCTATAGTTTCGTTCACATTTGGTGAACTTCATCGGGGATGAATTGAGCCGTTCGTGTAACAACGATGACACTATGACTTCACTATGGGAACAAACAGGAATTTAAAAAAAAACCTGTTCCATACATTTCCACGCAGACCGATATATTTTTCATTTTTTTATGTATTTTGTCTTAATATAGGACGTTTGAATACTTAATACAATTGCAGATCGTCAGTCATCATCACGAGTATATCGACCCCCTTTCAGCTTAGTACACCCCTAACCGATACAAATTTATACATAAAAACAAACCAAAACAAAAACATATATAATCTATATATATATATATATATAAATATATATATATATATATAGATTTTTTTTAAATTAACATTTTATTTACTAATCTATATAGGATAAGGTATGTTGGACTTTCTTAATTTCAAACTATATTAAATTGTAAGGAATAAAACTATGTATTCTAATGTCATTAATATTAATTTACAAACAGACATTATCTACCTTCTATCTATACATATATATATATATATATAGAACAGTAAATTCTGACTGACTGATATTAGCTAGGAATCAACGTAGAGCCTAAATCTCTGAACCTAGAGACATGACATTTAAATACATGACATTAGGCATTTGACCACAAGTTCGCACGGCCACGGAAGTCAGCGATACTGTAGACCTAGATGTAGTATATTTAGTCTGGAATACACTGACTCTCAAGGAAGGCTGACGGAACACACCGTTAGGTGTTTGACTTGTCATGTCTGTAGGTTAAACTTTTTAGGCTTTTCGATTTTGACCAGTCAGACAGTCAGACTTACTCTTTTATAAACTTTATATATATATTTAAAAAAAAACTAACATTAATTTTACTTCAAACTAATCATAGCTGAATATTCACAATTTACTCAAATAAAGACATCGTTATTGATGACATTGTCTATTTTTTATTTATTTTTTTATATTTATTTTATTTATTTCTACAATTAAAAAAAATGCATAGATTATATTACTGGGGAATATCACATACTAATAATCAATATTATTAATTCGAATATCGTTTAAACCGTCTTTTCTTAATGCAAAACGAGAAAAAAAAAATTTTTTTTGGTGTAAAATGAAACTGAAATTTATTAGGCCATCTATATAATTGACAATACGTAGTTGTGCATTAGAAAAAAAAAAACTTAAAAACTAAATTATTAACTAACTTAGCCTTTACGTACGCAACAGGAACTAAAGTCTACGAAAAATTTACTAAGCCCCATTCAAATCACTTTCAACAAGCCGGTAAAAAAATTAACAATTTCATTCTACCCCCAAATATTAACATTACAAAATAAAAGAAAAAACACTTTATTTTGCTTTAATAACTATTATTAATATAATTATATTATTTACATGCAAGAACTTATCTACGGAAAAGTCTGCGTATAACATAAACGAATAGTAGAATTTCCATATAACTTTTTATGGATCTCAAGTATTTTTTTACTTAGGTTGGCGCCCACAAAATTATATCATTGCCACATGGCGTAAAATCTTTTAAACGCTATGCACACAGAGCAACTAAGTAACAGCAAATATAAACTCAGTTGCTGCATATATAAACTCAGTTGCTGCAAATGTCAATTCAGTTGCTGCAAATATCAACTCAATTGTTGCATATATCAACTCAGTTGCTGGCAATATAAACTCAGTTGCTGCAAATATAAATTCAGTTGCTGCAAATATCAGTTCAAATGCTGCAAATATTAACTCAGTTGCTGCAAATATAGACTCAGTTGTTGCCAATATAAACTCAGTTGCAGCAAATATCAACTCAGTTGCAGCAAATATCAACTCAGTTGCTGAAAATACAAACTCAGTTGCTGCTGGATGCGGATTAGTTGCACTGTAAGATTCCACTAAATCCGCATTACAACTAAAATACCCGAAAGCTTTCGAGTGTATGTATGTATATTTGTTTGTCACGTCCTAGAGACTAAACGGCTTGTCGTATTTATGTGAGTGGTGTCAATAGATTCGTCTAAATCGTGAGAGTGACACTGGGTACATAAAAAAATAAGGATGATACACAAGTTTATAAAATTAGCAGACAGGTTTTATTGAAAACGCTTCTAAAAAAATATCGCTCTTAAAGAAACCCTACTAACCTCATTTATAAATTTTTGTACACAACTGTCAATTTCGATGATTCCCAACTCGGCATTTAATTTTTAAACTTAACGTCTTATTAATGAACGTGCCTCAATTTTGATGGCGCCTTTTTTAATGTTTTATTTAAAAAAGGGTGTTTGAAGCAAAAAAAAAAAAACAATTGAAAAAAAAGCACCCAAAATGATAAAACGATTTCGATTTTGTTTAATTTTAGTTCTAAAGGTGAATTAGTCGGGAGTTTCTAGCTACGTTTGGATAAAAATCGATCCAATATGGCAGATTACATATTTTTCACAAGTCTCTCTCAGTATGTGACAATCAAATGAAAAAGACTCGACTAGTAGAATACAATACGCCGTGATAAATTTCAAATCCAAGATGGCCGCAACCACAAAATGACTACGTCCGAGTTTTTTTAGAGAAAGCGTCTGGCGTCAAAACGAGACAAAAGATTAAAAATATTCAGGTACATTAA
Organism: Ligdia adustata; assembly: GCA_947049295.1. NCBI lineage: Eukaryota > Metazoa > Arthropoda > Insecta > Lepidoptera > Geometridae > Ligdia > Ligdia adustata. Next base: position 5,383,920 of record OX346242.1, on the reverse strand, counting down.
TTAATAATGCCAATTTTTTTTACAATAGCTAGAAAAATTGTCGTTTTTTACAATAATTTTGTACGTATTTTTTTTCTACACACAGATCCGTCTATTGTCTTTACACGCTCACAATTTGATTATAATTTGTAAATTAAAACCGACATTAAAAATAATAATTTAACTACAATGGAAAATTTACAACGGGATCATATCCAAAAGAAAAAAATATTAAAAAATACTTGAGAGGTGCTTGCTTGCTAGCTTTCTATGAGAGAGAGAGAGAGAGAGAGAGAGAGAGAGAGAGAGAGAGAAACACGCGCACGCCGCACAACTAGCAAATGTGTCGTTACAACTTTTGGTCGTAATTTTTCCGTTTAGCCTCCTTTCGCAACGAGCGATAAGGAAATTCGTTACAAAGTTCGCGTCTCTTTCCATCTAGTCCAGCTGGAGAGAGACACAAACGATTTAAAATGGTTAAGTAATGAACAATGACATTAAATATAAATATTTAAACATCCAAATTTTTATAAAAAGCAAGGAAATCTGTGAAAAGTAGTTTCCGGAGACATCGAAAAAGCTATATGGCAGTTAGATACATTAAAGACTTTGGGAGACCCTGTACTTTAGGGAGACCCGTGGCCAAAGTTATTAGAGTAACTGTTAGAGCATATCAGGGCCATAATTCAATCTATTCGACAAATAGACCAACCAAAGAGGTTTCATTGCATGTCTATGGTTGTTTTATTTTTTTAAGGTTGGTTCTAGTTACGCGTCACTTTTGACAGTAACAGAAATGAAATCATAAACCTTAACAAACATTACTTAGCTGAGTTTTTCCTATTTACACATTATTTGACTTTTTGACACTTTTTTCAACCTATCTCTGCTGGTTTTCTTTTACTTATTGACACATGACCAAATTGAAAATCTTAACTTCAACAAAAAATAAAATAACACTTTTTTCAAAATTTTCTTTTTGTGTAATTTTTTGCATATCTGTTCTTCCTACCTCCGCTAGTTTTTTCATTTAGTTATTATAGACATATGACCAATTTAAAAATTTTACTTAAAAAAACACATTACTTAGCTGAATTCTTCCTTTGCACATTATTGACTTTTGTTGACACTTTTTTTTCAATTTTCTCCGATTTAGTTTTCTCTTTGCTCATTGGCTCCGTTGGTCTTGGTGTTGCTTTTTCCGTTGTCGTTGCGTTCGTTGTTGTTGCGTTTGTTATTGTTGGTTTTGTTTTTGGTTTGCTGGCTCTCGCGGCCGCGGCGTAGTTTATAGGTTTCAATGTGGTCGTTGGTGATTCTTCGACGGTTGGTGTTGTAGGCTGAAATACAAATAGATGGAATTAAAAAAATAATTCTAGAACTCGCTGGCGTCGAAATCTCGACGCATTTTAACTGGACTGGCGGAAGGTGGCCCAGGATCGTGAAGTATGAAAGTATATGGGAGTGACCTTTGCCCAGCAGTGGGATAGTGCAGGTTAAAAAAAAAAAAACAACTTAATTAACAATGAATACTGTAAGTTACGCCCCACTGCTAGGCACGGGTCTTCCCTATGATAAGGGTGTAGTTCATAGTAACACTACGCTGGCAAAAAATACAAATTAGGGAATTTTTATTTTCCCTACCACTAAGTGACAGATCTGTTCCATACAAAAAGTTGATCGGTCGTAGACAAAATGTATAAAGCAGATGTTTTATTTCTCACGAATTCAGAGTGGACCAACTCTGAATTCGAGACACAGTGAAAGTTGTTCCTAAGGATGAGTACAGTGACCCCCTTTCGGCTTAGTACACCCCTAGCCGATAACCGTGTATGTAAATATATGTATGTATATTATTATATTTTTTCCTTTTTTATAGTCTGGAGTGCAATGCCAACATTTTCTTCAAAGCTAGCTAGTAGTAAGAGGTTAATTACCTTGGTGGTTTCAGTGACTGGTGGTGTCACCTCTTCGATTTTCTCTTCCACTTTCGACTCGCTCTTGACCGGTTTCACTTCTTTCTTCTTGGGCTGCACTTTAGTTTCTGATTTCACCACCACCGGTGGGCTCTTCGTCTTTTTGGGCTCGGATTTTATCACTTTCTTGGGCTCCTGCAAAATCAAAATTATTTTTATGTCTTTAAACCTAAACCAAATGACCCAGTTTGATTTTATAATCAATATAATGAAGGGTTATCGGTTAGGGGTATACTTATCCGAAAGCGGGTCATTATAACTCATCATTACGAACAACTTTTACTATGGGAAAAAACTCTGAATTCGACAAAAAAACAATACATTGGGCAACATAGTGAAAGTTGTTCCTAAGGATGAGTATAGTGACCCCCTTTAAGCTTGGTATACCCCTAACCTACAACCCTATAGACATACAGTCAGTGCAATTAACTGAAAATAGTTAAAAGAATTGACTTCCAAAAACACATTTCCTAGTGTATTTAGTCAAGTGTACGGAACACTCCGCACTAGAACTGACATTCTCTTTGTTATTGTCGAGAAATCGTTTGCGCGATGTAAGCTACAACAGCGACATCTAGTTTCACATTAATTTTGCTAATATTATAAAAGTGAAAGTTATTTTTTCACACAAAAACTACTGAACCGTTTTGTATGAAATTTAGTACGGAGATAGCTTAGACCGTGGATTAACACATCGGCTACTTTTTATCCTGTATTAACGCGGGTGACACCGCAGGGTACAGCTAGTAATATACTAACAACTTGCCGTGCTCCGCGGTTTCACCCGCGTAGTTCCTCATTTTACTATCGAGATAATATAATGGGGGAACTACTTTTTTTGAAGTCAGTTAAAAAGTATCCTATGTCCTTTCCCGGGGTCCAATCTACCTGTGCACCAAATTCCATCCAGATAGGTTCAGTGGTTTTAGCGTGAAAGCGACACACACAGACAGACAGAGTTACTGTCACATTTATAATATTAGTTGGGATTATATTACGTACCTGTTTTTTATTTTCCCTCTCTTTCTTGGCTTGTTTAGAATTCGGGTGCACATCCGCCGCGGACACTTCCGGTGGATCTTTCGGCGGACTTACCGCTTCTGAAAAAGATACAAATATAAATAATAATTACAATTATGTACATACAAATATAAAAAAAAAACAGATTTTACAGAATACCATTACGGCGGGCGACAAATTAAACCTCTGGACATATTTTAATTAAATTTAAACCTCTGGACATATATTAATTAAATTTAAACCTCTGGACAGATTTTTAATTAAATTTAAACCTCTGGACAGATTTTAATTAAATTTAAACCTCTGGACATATTTTAATTAAATTTAAACCTCTGGACAGATTTTAATTAAATTTGAACCTCTGGACATATTTTAATTAAATTTAAACATCTGGACAGATATTAATTAAATTTAAACCTCTGGACAGATTTTAATTAAATTTAAACCTCTGAACATATTTTAATTAAATTTAAACCTCTGGACAGATTTTAATAAAATTTAAACATCTGGACAGATTTTAATTAAATTTAAACCTCTGGACAGATTTTAATTAAATTTAAACGGGTTTTTTGTTTTTGTTGGTCCCACATAAATTATAAAGAGGAAACATTTGCATTTTTGTACGTAACAAATAAAATTTAAAAGTAACTGGATCGATTTATGGCTATAAAAAAAAATTAGAGAGCAGCCATTAGCTGCTCGGGCTCAGCTTAGGAGGGATTTTTTCCCAAAAAAGGCGGGAAGTTTGCTATTTATTAGTCAATTAAAAAACGGGGCACAAACAGCCAGAAAGCAACATTAAATACGTTATTGTTCCGGCGTTCGCTGAAAAATGGCATCTCTGTCTGTGTAATTATTACAAAACTAGTGAATTCTGCAAGTTTTAATGTGTAATATTGGTGGATTATTAACCATTAATGTCTTGTTTAAGTGCACTAGTGTGTGCAAGCGATATAAAGACGGAATAACGTAGTTTTAGTGTTCGCGGCAAATCTCTTGCATTTAACTTGATAACGAGGACTTATTATTATTTGATATTTGACTTGATTCATTAATAACTTGAAAATTGATAAACTTGACGCAAGCACATTTTAATCGTATGGTGCCATATATCAAAGGAAAAATAAAACATTAAACACGATTCCTAAATATATAAAAAACGGTCTCGTGGTTGTTGTTTTTTTTACAAAGTTGCAAAAAAAATTCGTTTCGTTCGAAGAACTACTAGTTTTAGTTTACCTTCTGTTTTAACCTCTTCGCTAGCGTCAGGTTTGCTGTCCTCCTCTAACGCGCCGTTCGCGTCTATCGCCGTCCTGCTCTCTCCTTTAGTAATGGCCGCACCGGCTTGGGGCGTTTGCGATTCCTTCTTCTCTACTGTAACTAGAAAAATAAAATACTTAAAAAAAAAGTGATTACCATCTTTCATTACGGCAGGGGATTTTTGGACACTGTCCACAAATCATCTTACGCTACACCGCAGGGAGTCTATGGACAAAATTTCAACAAATCCCCTGCTCAGGGATCATCTGAGGGGATTTTTCTAATAAACCGCTGATGACGTGGTAAAAATATACGCAGTTAATTATATATTTACTAGCTGACCCGGCGAACTTCGTACCGCCTAACAGTCGAGTTTTTTTTTAAATACATTTTGCTATTTGGGACGCTGGGTATGGTGGCTCACTAACTAGCTTGACATTAATATTAATACGATACTAACGTCACTCGATTGTTTCACCTTCCCGGAACCTCTCCACTAACACTTACACTTTATGGTGTGGTGTTAAAGTACAAATTGACTTTTAAGTATTATTACGAATCGATTGTATGGGAGTATAGGAAAGTGTTGTTTTGAGACATTTTCTTAAAATCTTTTCTCTACGTAAAAACCATCCTCGTACTTCAAGCAATATTCCAATAAAAATAAACAGCAAAATCTGTTCATTTGCTCGCGAAATTTGAGCTTAGCAACACATTCAGCAATTCATTTTTATATTACAGCCTACTAGCGGGTAAGTACGTGCTTCGCTATGTATAAAGTGAAATAATAAAAATGTGATAATTGTAGAACAGCTCGACCGACTCTGTGCAAACTTCACATAAACCATCTACTGAATAGTACGAACAAAGCCTCAACATTTGGTTTGAATACCATAATAATAAAGTGCCATTGATTTTTATATATATAGTTTACCTGGTGCGTTCTGGCTCATTTTGATAGGCACGAACTCCGCCGCCAGCGGGTTCAGTGTGGAACGTGACACGGCCTCTTGTAGTGACACCGCAGTGACTCCGTTGCTTGTCCTGACACCAATTTAAAAAAAAATAGAGGTTATTATAGCACAGCAAAGGGAAAAAATTTGGCAAAATTAAAAAAAAAAATTATGATTCCTTCATACAACTTGGCCGATCGTGTGATCAACTTTTTTATGGAGACCCTAATATTTTTTTTTTGATATTTAGATTTTTTTTTTGTTTTGTAAAGTTTTAACTTTGATGGGTAGACTTACACACTTGAGTACCTTAGTATTAGCACTAGGTTCTTCTTGTGGAATTCTCTATCTATATCCCGAGTCTTATTCAAATTGTGTGTACTTCGACATTCTCTTCCAAATATTTGGTCTTGAACATAAAAAACTATTACTTAGTAACCAATATCGAGGTAATCTCGATCTTCGAGGATCTCCGTGCCCAGGCCGTAAATGCAGCAGTAAAGAATTTAGTGTGCCTAAAGATAAGATAAGACAACTCTTTATTTAAAAACCAGCAACAATACATAAAATATGATTAAAGAAAACCTTATACAATGGCGGCCTCATCGCTTAAAGCGATCTCTTCCAGGCAACCATGCACGTAAATGATAATAACTTATATTAAGGAGGCCTTAAAATATGACACTATCAACTAAACAGCTATTTATAATAAATTCAATCAATACTAATATAACTACACAGATACATATATAAATACATATACTATACTGTACATGGAAATAAATAGACAAATTTAAAGAAATAATAATCATAAGAAACAAAAATTTTGTGCTATAGCGATAGATAATGTATTATGACTCTGCTTAAAAACGTTCAACGAAGGAGCACGCTTACTCGTAATGTCAACGGGAACACTGTTCCACAACAAAATAGCTTTAACAGTGAATGACGGCTTGTAGAAAGTTGTGGAATGTGATGGAATAGATAACTTGAGATTTAAGCATACTAGATGGCGTTGTTCTGCCTTAAATCGCGCAAACGCTTTTTCAACGCCATCAAATGTAATATCAGTGCTGGCAAATGATACCAAACATGATAAAATAAAGAATTAGTTTTTGTAAAGTCAGTTCATATAACTAATAAAAGTTAAATGCACTGATTTGTGTGTCTACAAGGTTATATAAGTCAGGGTGTACTAAGCCTAAACGGGGGGTAACTATACTCATCTATACGAAAAACTTTCACTATGGGACCAACTCTGCAATCGAGAAAAAAAAACAGACATTTCAAACAAGTCGTTAGAATCGACATTACCTATTACAAACAAGTGGTTAGAATCGACATTACCTATTACAAACAAGTGGTTAGAATCGACATTACCTATTACAAACAAGTGGTTAGAATCGACATTACCTATTACAAACAAGTGGTTAGAATCGACATTACCTATTACAAACAAGTGGTTAGAATCGACATTACCTATTACAAACAAGTGGTTAGAATCGACATTACCTATTACAAACAAGTGGTTAGAATCGACATTACCTATTACAAACAAGTGGTTAGAATCGACATTACCTATTACAAACAAGTGGTTAGAATCGACATTACCTATTACAAACAAGTGGTTAGAATCGACATTACCTATTACAAACAAGTGGTTAGAATCGACATTACCTATTACAAACAAGTGGTTAGAATCGACATTACCTATTACAAACAAGTGGTTAGAATCGACATTACCTATTACAAACAAGTGGTTAGAATCGACATTACCTATTAACCTACCTATTATCGTAAATTCGTAATTCGTGTGATATCAAAATAAAGATTTTTTAACGTGATTACGATGTATTATGAAAAAAAAATTTTTTGAGATTACTTTTTGATGCCGAAAATACTATCTTTTTAAATTTTGATGTACCGCGTGAGAGAGTAAAAAACGTACACCCCACATATTCTTACACACTTTCGCGTTTCTAATATTAACAGCATTTAAAACAAGATGGCGCTGTTCTGGCTTAAATCACGCAAAGGTTTTTTCAACAAGAACAAAATATGTAATCTCATTTCTCTTACTAAATAAATATAAACACATTATCAATGAAAATAATTTAATACAAGTCATTTCATATAACTAGTTAATTGTATCTATAAGGCTGCAGGTTAAGGGAATACTAAGCCTAAAGGGGGTCACTATACTCATCATTGCTAACAACAGTCACTATGGGACCAACACAGAATTCAAGAGAAAAAAATCAGCTGTTTCATACATAAAGCTGATCGGTCGTCGTATAAATGTATGAAGCAACAGTTATTTTTCGAAAAATAAGATATTCATTATTAGCATGGGTTGGTGGACATTTTTTTTATGTTTTTTTTTTCACACCATGTGTTGATTTTAGTAAAAATTTCAATTAGTACCAAATAGCTTTCTGACGGCAAGAGAATTTTTGAAATTGATTCAGTAGTTTGCTAAATTTATTCACTACATACAAAAATTTCCTCCTTATAATGTTAGTTAAGATTATTTGATTTTATTAATCATAATTTATAAGCCTAGAAATTTAAGTAATGTAATTAAATTGACAAATGTTTGCATAACTTAATAAAAAGCAAGGACCAAGGCGTCCGTAGAGTCTAAATATTTCAATAAAAAATAAACAAGTTATTATTAACTCACGTGGGTGCGTCCTGTCTGCTCCCTCTGTTGGCCCTCCTCTCTCTCTGTTCATCTTCCAGCATTGCTTCAATGCATTGCTCCATCAAGGCCTCTTCTTCCAATTGTTGTAAAACCTGTGAATTTTGAAAAATAATATTTATTTTTTAACATCAAAATAATTATTTTAATATGTATGTATGTATATTTGTTTGTCACGCCCTAGAGCCTAAACAACTTGTCGTATTTTTATGTGAGTGGTGTCAATAGATTCGTCTTAGTCGTGAGAGTGACACCAAATGTGTGTCATCCCTAATAATAATTAAGGATGTCACACAGATTTAAAGATTTAGCAGTCGGGTTTTTTTCGAACTCGCTTCTAACCATTTGTTTATATATAAGAACTTAAAATTATTTTGTTTCAACATGGTGCCACACGATCAATACATTTGCCAATGCCAAATATAAATATTTTTTATCGAACTATTCATTTTCAAAATGCCGTCGTACGATCAATACATTATCAAGTGTGAAATATAAAAATTATTTTTAATAGACATTTATTTTCAATTTAGCGTTATACGATCAATCATTTGCCAGTACCAATTGTAAAATATATTTTTTAACGCTCTTATTTTTTTTTAAATGGTGTCATACAATCTGTGCCTTTGCCAGTGTCAATAATAAAAATGAACAAGAAACCTGCTTATCGAATTCCTCTTCGTTTTCCATCCACATGTAGTCGGCAAAGTCGTCCGGTTGCGGCACGTGGGGACCGAACGGAGCGCCGTAGTAAGCACCCGCCATTACGTAGCCCGCTGTAACATACATACGAATATACATAACAATTATTATTAGTTTTGAACCTAAGCTCCAGGGTGGAAGTGTTAAAGGTCATAACGCCCCTCCAGCGCCGTCATGTGGCGGCTTTTAGTGGGGGGACCCGTTTAGTGGGTGGCAAGTTAGCAGCCGCTGCAATATTTTGATAAGAGGCAGAATTGTACCTCTTCCCATAGCCCAGTTCTAAGTACATCAAAAATTCATCCCAATAGCCCAGATATTTATAATCACATCTTCCGTTCATACCTTTTATACAACGTGTAACAAAATTATGCAAAATTCGAGAAAAAATGATTGCGTCCTCCACACAACTTGATCAATGTGTCCAATTCTTAGATGATATTTGATCATCACAGTAGATATTTGATCATCACATAGGAACATTTTAATTTTACGGGATAAAAAGTAGAATGTGAAAGTAGCTATCTGGGTACAATTTCGTTTAAACAGGTTCAACACAAACTTTCGAGTTTACAATATTTATATAAGGCAAGTAGGATAAAATAGACACACCTGGCACATGTGCCCTGGGTATGTGCAGTGGGTACACTGGCGCGCGGTGCATGCCCGCGTCTCCACTGCCAACCACTCCTCCGCCCACACCGTTGTCTATGATTACTCCGTTCGGCTGAAAATATAAATATATGGTTTTTGGGATCCATTTGGACAGTCTTTTAACTTGCTAAAGAAATTTCGCGTGAAATATCCCTAATCCCAGTATCCCATGCTATTCATTAATATCATATTTTTGTAATAATATCATATAAAATTTGTAATTTTTATTCTGATTCTAGTTTTGTTATATTATTTGGTAGTTTGCTAAATATTTCAATTGCCATTGATTTGGTCTGAACTGTACATTTTTAGTCTAGATTTTGGTATTTCGAGTTTGTTTAAATTCATTTATTTATTAAATAACAGGCGAGCATCTTAAAGGTGATGTGCCTGTATCATATTGTGTTGAATTCATTAATTGTCTAATGCATTGCACAAAATTGTCCTTAAAGGTTTGCAAGAGATAGTTGATTGTCGTATAGCCATGTATCCAGTTTATTTTCTAAAAGAATTTATGTATGTTGCAGTGATCACATTTTCAGGCAACCTGCTCCAGTTGTGAACAACTTTTTTGCTGAGGATGTGGTAAGCTGTATTCGTGTTGACATGAGTGGGGTCGAGTTTCATTTTATGTCTTCTAACTTATCTAGTTAAGAGGACTCTTCACATAGCAATTTATGCATTTATTTAAAAATTGCTTTTTGTGATTCTTTTAAAATATTTTTTAATCAACTGAAGTTACTTCGCGTTGAGTATCCAAAAGTCGGTCAACCGACTGATAGATAGATAGATCAATTATTAATTGTAGACCAACAAAACATTCAATACATGAGGACAATGCTATATGTGGCGGCCTTATGGCTGAAAAGCGATCTCTTACAGGCACCATTAGGTAGGAGACAATCTTGAATTGTGATGAGATGATGCAATGAGACAATAAAATTAAAGCGATAAGGTCGCCAAGGTCAAAGCTGGTATACGTTATAAGCTTTTCTTTAGCCCTAGTTTACTTTTACTTATCTTATTAAATAGGACGGGGTAATTACATTAAAAACAAAACATCAAGATCATTACATACACCAACCTGCCACTGGTTCTCTTCATTGCCGTAATAAGCTCCAACGTTGGCGGACGTCTCCGGTATTTTCATTATTAACAACCAATTATAAACTGGCAACACTCAGTGTCCATAAACAATTTGAAAGAAAAAAAAGTACACTTCAACGATAAACTGGCACTTAATGATAATTTTCTTTACAAAGTTTTCGAGTTCCGAGTTCAAAAAAATATTTTTAGGTTAATTGAAAAGAGTTTTAAGTGATTTATAGGTTTGTTTGGTTTCTAGGCACTGATGTCATAAGTTTTACAAACAAATCTGTGTGTTTAGTTGTGTCTATCTTCATCTCTGTTCCGCTCTGCAGCTGAAATGAGAAGGAAATATGCCTGATTATTATTTATTTATTGAATAATAGGCGAGCAGCTTCAAGCTGATGTGTCTATATCAGATTGTGTTGAATTCATTAATTGTACAATGCATTGCACAAAATTGTCCTCAAAGGTTTGCAAGAGATAGTTGACTGTCGTATAACCATTTATCCAGTTGATTTCTAAAAGAATTTATGTATGTTGCAGTGATCACATTATCAGGTAACCTGTTCAGTCGTGAACAACTCTGTTGTTGAGGAAGCTGTATAATGTTCATGTTGCCTGATTATTATAATTACTTTAGCCCAACATATCTCGTTGGCCGTTAACAGGGGGAATGCAGCTAGCCTGATTGGTACGTTAGGCCATGGGGACTCCTTCTTGTTAATGTGACCTTATAGGGGTCAAAAATTTTATGAATTATTATTGCATTTTATAATAAAATGTGTTTGGAGTAATACATAAAAACAAGTGGTTAAAAGTGACTTCAAAAACCTGACTGCAAGAATTTTGGAGGCATGTATCTTAACAATGTGAAATCGCAGGATGCAGCTAGTATAGCCTATGACTATTGGCTGGTGATGACGAAACTATGGTCACAATTAACATAAAAATATGACAAGCCGTTTATGCTCTAGGGCTCTAAGTACATACTCGAAAAAAACATAATTTCTATTCACAGTTGGGTAAAAAGTGAATAGTCAAAACAGTTTAAGAAAGAAATTTTTATAAATGCGAAAGTGTATTTGTTAGTTTTTTTTGTACTTCTTTTTAGCTACTGACTTAATTTTTTGCACAGAGATAGTATGAGGTCCCGAGAGTGCCACAGGGTACTTTCATCCTCTCAAGAAAACAACAAAGGCGAAGCAACGGGCAAAATCTAGTAAACCATATTTATACTTTTTACTAGACATATACAATCTTGGCAATTAATAAAAAAAAAGTTTGACTGTATAATAAAATCATGAAAATCCATTTGCTAAATGAGCTGAGTTGTTTTGATTTAAATTCTTAAGCATAACATGAAACTAATTGGTTTTATGGCCGCTTAATATTAAGCAAGCATTGTTATATCAATTAAAAAGTAACTATGTAAGTAACCTTGACAACAACTTTAGTTTTTCAACATGAACAATAGGTCAACAAGAATGGCTGATAGAAAAATTTCTTATCAACAAACAATATAAAGTCTGTATTGTATAGGCAGGAACATAAACTGTGTACATACTGAACAAGATATCATACAAATTGAGTGGAAATCACTTGTCAATAAGAAAGGTGCCCTGGTTAGCAATAAAATACGCAACTTTCTATTTCATGTCAGATATAAACACCAAGTTACCACGTAGATACCAATGTTTACGTTTTTACGCGGCAAATATTGATAATATAGTTTTTTTTTTCAGATTGGATTAGGAACTAGGAATAGTGCATACAGCCAAGCCAAAAATAGAATCAACCTAGAAACCAAAATAATAAATTGACCGACTTAAACGACACAACGACTTGAGTCTGAAAACGATTCGTCACAACTGAGAGTACAAAGTCGACGTTAAATTGCAGTCTGTGCGAGCGTAAATTGAGAAAAATTGAAACTTTAACACGTGTATTACCCATGCTACGTCGTAAATGTAATTGAAATTGCTACTCACTTGATATCCGCACTTCCTAGTGCTTTTTAGGACATTTGACTACTGTCTAGAGAATCCTCGGCTGTCGTGGATTGATTTAATGCACAGTTAACTGGCGTTAAAACACTATAACCTACAATTTTATCAATTTCACAAACACGATTATCAGCCACTTCAGCCAGCAATCGTGGCGCAAATGGCGACCGATGCGAACTTCGTGCGAAAAGGAACGCAAATTAGACAACTTCGTGCCACTAGATGCCGGTTTCGTGAATTAATTAATGAAATTATCTGAAATTAATAAAAATAAACGGATTAATTACCTTTTTACGAGACAATCATACTCTTGTTAATTTAGCTCAGCCAAATAAAATGCCAAATTGACAACTAAATTCTTTTTATGAAACTAGTTGGCTCGACCGGCTCCATTAAAAACTCTTTAGTTGCGATTTATTAAAATCTTTCAAAGGTTTTATTTAATTCAAATAACGGGTGCAGTACACGGCATATAGTACCTTTACCATAGAACAATACCAATCTGTCGGCAAATCGAAAAGAAAAAAAAGTCTGAAGTATGTACCTACCTAGGCAAGAAGACACTCTATTAACTCCTGTATAAATAACAATAATTGATATTTTGTTATATGAATTGGTAAATTTCTACAGCGTGAAATGAAACGCATTTAATACTTACTTTTGTACGTTTTGGTTTACGCAGAAACCCAAGATCGCAGACCCAAAAAATATTTTTAATCCTGGAATAATTATACTAACTGTAAAAAATATACCAAGGATATTGTTCTTATTCAGTAACTGAATAAGTAACTCATTCGATTTTTGCAGTATTTCGGAGCCTGACCGGACTGCCTATTTCCCCGGTGACTGAAACCAAATACGATACATTCGAGCTGCGGGTAAAAGCATTAGTTAAAAGCCAACAATGGCAAAAATATAGCTAGCTAGTAAAGCTATTTTAAAGAAAAATATAACTGTTCGAATTTAAATCTGGAAAAGGATCATTCGAGTAGTGTATATATATTCTTCGGAGTTGGTATATCTTTTATCATTTTTAAATGAATGAGCCGCCCAACTTGCAAGATCGGGGGGGGGGGGGGGGGGGGGGGGCTTACAGAACATAATTGATAATAATACATAATAATAATGCGTTTATTCCATAGATTTACACATAATAATTACATAATAAATTAGGCAAATTTATTTATATATAGAATAGAGATAGCGTTCTTTGACTTCGGTGATGCCAACTCATTTACAAGTAGCGGAAATTTATCGACGAATAATTACAAAGCGTTTGTTCCATCCTTAAACATCACGCGTATGGGGCTGGTTCGAGGTGACCCTCGGAATAGTCACCTCACGAGATCATAGAGAATATATATTTGTTCCTATTGGTGGCGCAAAAATATAAAAAATTCGGAGACTTAATTTTAAAACTGATAGAAGGGTCTCCAGTTTGGAAACCTACTCAGAACGTTGTAGTTACCTTTGACGGTCAGGTATACCTATCCTACAATACAATGCTATAATTGCTGTCGTTAAGGCCACATTAAATTTCAATGCAGGTCTAAACCCAAATGTTTTAAGTGTGGTCTTGAACATACGGGTGATAGCTGCAATGTTAACGAAGAAGACGTTATATATTGTCTCTGCTCGGCGTCACATTTTGCGATTAACAAGTTATGTCCTGAGTTTGCGCGACAAAACGCATCAAATTAACAATGGCCGAAAATAGCATAAATTACGGTGAGGCAGCTAAATTGATTCCCACAACATCGAAATCTTATGCAGACGTTGTTAGTTCCGTTCCTAAAACTAATCAAATTAAACCACATACTTCTACGTCTTCTAATGTTGAGCGTCCACATCAAACGTCATACAAAAAGACAATTGTCAATAACCGTCGTCCAGTCGCGAAACCAGTTACGATCGTGTGGCTCATCAAAAAGTTATTCGTGAATTTCACATCCCGCCACCAAAAGACGGCTGTGCTTTAAATAGAAATTCAACTACTCCTTTAACAATGTCAACTAGAGATATAATCAATATCCTGATCAATACCTTAACTCAATCAAATATAAAAATACCGCCGATCGTTGCGTTGATATGTTTAATAAATCTTATTCCATGAATAATAGCGGTCTTTCACAAGATTGTACAGTGAAACTGCAGGAGTGCAGTTATAAAAAAATCTCATATCATACATTTAATAAACAGGTTTCATACTATAGTATAGTATAGTAGCACTTTCGGAGACTTGGCTAAGCCCAGGCTCCGTATTGAAAATCCACGGATTTTCTTGTTAAATGCATGATAGATTTGATAAGCATGGTGGATCTGCCTTGTTTATCAGAGATACTATCTCTTTTACTCCTCTATCTCTTCCTTCCTATGATTACTTTACTGTGGTAGCAGCACAAGTAAGAAATACTTGTGTTGTTTCTATTTACATTCACTCTCCTCGCTTAATAGTTTTTCAACATCTCCATAATCTTTTATCACTTCCGCCACTTGTGGCACTACACGTAAATTAATATTTTTGTATTGTTATATTTTGTGTGTCTACAATAAACTACATTATTAACATAGCATAAGTAATTCTTAGTTGTAAGTAGTACTAACAAATGGACTATGTTATTGTCTGAAATAAATACTTTGAATTGAATTGAATTGAAGCGTTGATCTATCTATCTATCACTTCTACCTTAACCTTTTCTGATCCTAGGTGATTTTAACTGCCACCACATTGCTTGGGGATCGTCTATTACCTCATTTTACGGGGGAAAACTTGCGGAAGTCATTGATACGCATAACCTTTGTGTGATTCAAACTGACTAAACCTCATGAGATAACCAGTGCTGTTGATTTAGCTATATGTTCTCCCTCCTTGGCCTCTGTGGCTTCTTGGGAGTCACAATAAACAACTTTTGAAAGTGACCATTTTCCCATACTAATAACTTTACCATTTCACTATCATCGTAAGCCTCAGCGTGAACCTCGTTAAGGGTATAATCTTAATGACAATAAATTGTGGTGTAAATTCAAGATTTCTGTTGATAAAAGATTAACTAATATGCCAAACTTTACAAATCATGGAGTCACTCTAATCACTAACACGTTTACCAATGGTCTGATAGAGTTTGCTAATGAAACTTCTCCTCTTAAAATAACCTCTACTGGTTTAATTCCTTCTCCTCCCTGGTGGGATAAAAAATGCACTGAAGCAGTTAGAAAAAGAAAAGAAGCTGAAAAAGTCTACAATAGATGTATGACAGTTGCAAACATTGATATTCTTACTAGCATTATGAATGACACTAGAAAATTATTAAAAGAGAAAACTGACAGGATTACCACACTGTAAGTACATCGAAGCCAGTGGGAGAAAATTTTTAATTTACTTAGGTGTCTCTATGGTGTTTGATGGGGAGTGACAGTTGCAAACATTGATATTCTTACTAGCATTATGAATGACACTAGAAAATTATTAAAAGAGAAAACTGACAGGATTACCACATTGTAAGTACATCGAAGCCAGTGGGAGAAATTTTTTAATTTACTTAGGTGTCTCTATGGTGTTTGATGGGGAGCGCATCCTATCTCTCAAAAGCTTATCTATAATGCCCTAGTTCGAAGTGTTCTCGATTACGGGACCTTCTTATTAGGGCCTTGTAGTGTAGCTGGTCTTAGGAGATTGGATGTCGTTCAGTCAAAGGCCTTAAGGATAATCACGGGAGCAATGAAATCCAGTCCCATAAATGCGTTATAAGTCGAATGTTGTGAACCTCCTTTATATTTTAGACGTCAATTTTTATCAGACCCTATGTTCTATCGTGTTCTACAATTTTCAAATAGTCCTTTGATTTCTAAACTTAAATTACTTGCTGATCTTACTAAGTCCTCAGCTTATTGGAAACACAAGATCCTTCCTTGTTTAGTTTTTTTACACAGTTTTTTAAGATATCAATCACTTAAAGCTCCGACGCATCGATCTCAATGCCTCAGTTTATATAAATATGGATATGAAACTTCCGTATTCCTGCCAATGGTCTACCTTAATTTAGATATTGATAAACATAATGCTAATACATATTTTTAAATGCTGTGTCCAAAATTGGCCTAGATGGCATCATATTCATACCGATGCTTCTAAACATTTGCCATGTGATTTTGTAGGGGTGGGTGTGTATCACAAACAATACAACGTAGTTCAAAAAATAAAATGCCCCTCGGAAATGTCCGTATTTACAGGTGAATGTCTTGGTATCATCAAAGCTATAGAATACGTGCTCCTTTGTAAATCTCTTATTATTAGCGATTCAATGAGTACCTTACAGGCTCTTTCCTCTTAAAAATTTCCTTTTAAAAGTTATTCTTTTCCACTAATCGCAGAAACCCGACACAAATTAAACCAATGCGCTCATTTAAACTTAACCGTGCAATTTATCTGGGTTCCTAGCCACTGTGGCATTGTTGGTAATGAAAAAGCTGATAAACTTGCCAATGAGGCTGTGGTGTGTGGTGATGTCTATTCTTTTGAAAATTATACTCAAGATTTGGCCTTACTTCCTAGAGTATATCTCCAGGATTCTTGGAAGGCAGCTAGGCGTCTAGCAGCCAATCAAAAGGTAAACACTACGCTAGCATCCAACCAATTCAAGACACTAACATCAACTTTAATAAGAATGCGTTTATTGGTCATACCACTTGTCCTGCACATCTTGCTCGGTTTAACATCATTGATAGTCCAGAATGTGAGTGCGGATACTACTATGGGGATCTGGATCATATTTTTTTTAGTTGTTCTAGTCATGACCGTGCTTCCTTTAACAAAACTCTGATATCTCTACTTGTCCCTTTACCTACGAATATAAAAATACTTTTTCTATTTATACTGTATATAACTGCCAACGACTTATGTACTTGAAGATGGCAAATACACAAGCCGTGCAAAGCCAAAGCCCTCGAAGAGGGACGAAGCAAAAAAAAAAGTATGTAAATCTGTTTTTTTTTAATAACATAGAATTTGAGATTTTTGGGGATTAAGAGTAGGGTATAATATAGTAAAATTGGGTTTTCTCCATAACTACATAATAAGAGAACGCTACGACTCCTCCCATAATTTTCAACCAAAGAATCTGTGTAAACAATAATATATACACCAGTTGTTAATAGGTATGTCTTATTAACCCTTCGGCTCGATTGACGCCTGTCAAACTCTACACCCGTAAGCTCGCACGCATAATGGCGGCTTGCGCGCTGTCATAGCAGACGTTTAGAAAAATTACGATTATTCAGAAACTATCAAATTTTATTAATTGATGTAAAAAACAGTCGATTATATGATAACGCTATTACATTTTTCTTTCAAACTCAACATCATATAACATCTTAAACAGTCTTAATTTCTAGGAAGAAATGGAGATATGGTAAAAAAAGGTATCTTGGTGGAAATTTTATTTTTTTATCAAAATTGCAGGTAACTTTTACAAGCGATTGGATGTTTTATGTATTATTTAATATATTGTTATACTCCTACAAAAATAGGTTTTTGTTTATCAAACGATAAAACTGGTATAATATCGTTACAATATGTCAGCTCTGCTGCGGCTGCCGCCGTATTGAATGTAGATTTATATACTCAATTGGTCAATAATCTTTGGCCGAAATTTACAAATGATTAATTATTTCAAAAAAATATCTATTTATTTTGTGATAACATGCATTGTTTTGCAAAAATATACAACATTCATGATGTAATAGGTATTTACCGGAATTTCTATCAACTTCGTATTCGATATCCTATTTGCCATTTATTCATGATGGGAAGGATATTTGGATAAAATAAAACAAGGAAATTATAGCTAAATATGTATATTTATTTCAATTTTATTATTTTATGGCTGGTTCCTAACAAAAAATAAAAGATAATTGTAACCAAAACCACAGTAAATTTCTATGAAAAAACCAAAGCCCAATAGTGATGTACCATGCTATCGATAAATTTCGCAAGTGTAATGAAAAAATAGTACCGCATACCAATGTCGATATAATATTGTTATTATTATGCGTAGAAAAGTGCGACAGCAAAATATCGATAAAATGGAATTTTAAGTGAAGTTTTTAGGTGAAAATATTACGGAAACAGAACAGAACAGAAACCACACCACAGACACAACTGATGACAAAATGTAATCAACTGAACCAATTTGAATGGGAACAAGTGTCATTTAGTCTAAATAAAATAAACTTATAGAATAAAAGGTACTTTTTAAAGTTGATTAAAGTGATCTTAAAATATCTTGAATAAAATTATATAAAAAATCTTAAAATTTAACTAACATTCAAACTTTCCAGCTCCGTCGTCAAATCGTTGCCCTCATTATCGACTTCTTCAATGACGTCGTCATCCGAGTCTAAATATTCTTCATTGAGAAGGTCGAGAAATTGCTGGGGGGCCTCGTTATCGGGATTCCACATCTAAACCACGAAAAATAAAAAAATTAGAATAAGACCCTAACGAATTGAAAACATCTTCCTTTCTTTGAAGTGGGTTAACAAGACAAAAATAATAAAAAACTTTTTTCTTTCAAAATTTATCGACATTTTTATCGATATAGGCCATATTGATCGATAACCAGCTCTAAGACCAAACAAATCAAAATGGCGGACAGAAAACCGATATTTTGAACATTGACAAAAATAAATGGTATTTTTAGCTTTTTTAGAACTTCTTGAACAGAAATATAGTCAATAATACAATTATGTGATTGTTATTTCCAATTTTTCCTGTACATAAATCATGCACTAATACATTTTGACTTCAAAATCACCCGTCAAAATACTCAAAGCACGAAACAATTTCGACGCGTCTTTATTTTTAGACGAAAAACTAACTAAATATTGTATTCAGTGCTTCATTATTGTAGTGTAAAGGTCACCACATATGCCATGATCAGAATTATGATAGCTTTTACTCACCTTTTACGAGAAAACAATTTTTAAACACGCACAAACACTTGGCTTCACTTCCACAAAACTGCCGACTTTCAAAATGGCTATGCTAAGAAACAATAACAAAAGACCATTGTTATTATACACCAAAATAAAGAGGGTGTATTCTACTCTTTTGTTTCTATACAAACTATTCGCCTACAGATTAAAAAAGATACGTTTCGAAGACCTTTTTGAATTGGTAGGGTGTCCGTATACATTAATACGCGTTCCGAGTCTACCGTTACCAACTGTCACGCGTATACATTCATACGGATTCCGAGTCGAGGGGTTAATGGGTTTTTTTTCCAAATTTGTGTGTTAAAAATGTCTTCTATGTTTGTCGAATTACAAACACCGCTGAGTGAATATTCGTTAGTATGCCGTGGCTGCCTCGCTGAAAGCGGGGAAATGAAAAACATACGAGAATGGGGCCTGACTGAAGATTTCTGTCAGCTGACTGATATTGTGGTCTGTTCCTTTATTATTGTCTTTCTTTAATTTGTTTAACTGATAGGTGTTAAAAAGAATGCTCTTGGCTAGTTGTCTTTCGTCTAAATTACAACAAAAACATTGAAGTACCTTTAAACTATATAATATATGTTGATCCTACTGCCTACTTATGTTACAAACATGTAAGTTTGTAAGAATGTAAATGGACTTAGTTTAAATTAGTGGTAGCCTAGTCTATAAACCTGTTGCCTCACAAGCGAAAGAGCATGGGTTCAAGTCCAGATTCAGGCATATAAGTATATATATCAGTCATCAGGTTACCATAGCCGGGCTTTGCCTAGTTTGGGACATGAAGACCTTCATCTAAAACATACTCAACAACAGAGTTGTTTACAACTGCAAGAGGTTGCCTGATAATGTGATCGCTGCAACATACATGAATTCATTTAAATATCAACTGTAGAAATTGCTATACGACAGAGTCCAGAGTGCTAATCATTACACTTGGGACGTCAGTGCAGGACTTATCGCCCCCACACTGAATAAGAATAAGAAGAATAAGGCTATACGACTATCGTCTATCTCTTGCAAAACTTTAAGGAAGATTCGTGCAATGCATTGTACAATTAATGAATATAACACAATATGATATAGGCACATAAGCTTGAAGCTGCTCGTCTATTATTCAATAAATAAAATATATTTACAGTTGCCCGGAGTGGACGGTGTATCGGAGCTCCTCTGCACAGCATGCGAAGATGCATTAATGACATGCAAGAGATTCCGGAACCAGTGCCAACAAGCTGATATCGTACTCAGGAATATTGCCACGGTGATCACACTTTATATTGATATACAAAAATCAATGCCATTTTTCGTTGTAATTTTATAAGTCTAGAACGGGCTCACGTATCCAAACCAAATGTTAAGGCTTTGTTGGGATTATTTAGTAGATGGTTTATGTGAAGTTTGAACAAAATCGGTTGAGTGGTTCTTCATTTATCACATTTTTATTATTTCACTTTATGGGTAGAGAAGCACGTACCAGGCCGCTCAAACATTCAAACGGCTTGACAGATTTGAATAAAATTTGGCACGAATATAGCTTATACCATGGATTAACACATATGCTACTTTATATCTTGCAAAAATGAAATGTTTCTATAGGATGATGAATTGATCTACCGTGGGGTGAAGCTAGTTTAGTATAATAATAAACTATTCAATTCAGTTTCAGAGTGCCTTTTGGCATAGGCCTCCTCCAACTATTTCTAATGTTGTCTATCCAGGGCCACCCTTCTCTAGTTGGTTCCAACAGTTAGCTTCAGGTCATCTTCACATCTCTTGAACTCACTGAGTATCATAGGCTATATTTCTTTGTAAAAACAATTAGAGATTCGCCGGTAATTAATACAGAGTGCAGCTAGATAGCATTTGTTCTTATAGCAGCAACAGAAATACGTCATCTTTGAACATTTTAACTATCACGGTTCATGAGATACATGTCTGATGACAGAAGGACAGACAGCTAAGTCTCTGAACCTATCACGTTCCTGTTTTTACCTCTTGGGTATGAAACCCTAAAAACTAATATTTGCCAGCTGAGTTAAAGTCAATTTATTACTTGTGTTATCTATAGCAAAGTAGACTTGGAATTCCAAAAATTCACTCGTAGCTCCATACTTTTAATTCCACTAATAACCTTAATTTTTGTAATAACTTAAATTCTTCTTCTTAAAATTCCAGAGAAAAACCGAAGAGAACAACATCGTAGAACAATCAAGAAATACAATAACGTTTACGTTTGACAACAACACACTGCTCTTCACAATCCTCGCTCCGGACACCGAAGCAAAAATAACCCTCCCCTGCCCGTACAACTGCAAAGAACAATACATTAAAAAAAAAGACTTACACATACATTTGGTTAAAAAACATAACCTACACAAAGATTATACCATAGACGTCAAATATTACTGCTCCGTAGAAAACTGCTCTTACAACGTAAACTCTAAAGTAAAATTCTTTGCAAAAAGAAAACAATTAAATCAACATTACAATAAGGTGCATAAAAGAAAAATATTTCACTGCAACACATGCCATTCAGAATTTTCCATCGTCACAGATTTCAATAGACATTTCAAAACTTGCAACGTTGCTTTCAGATGTGAAATTTGTAACATAACCTATAGTAATAATGAACGTCTCTTAGTACATCTAATGAGACACCATCCGGACTTACATAAGCAATATAAGAACGCTAGGAAAGCTGAGAGAAAAAGATTACAAACGGAACCTGAGTCGAAGAGAATCAAAACTGATATGGAAAAGTATGACTACATATTTGACAGTCCAAAACGTTCATTCGCTACACAGACTTTGGAAGACACAATCAAAAACGATGTAACGTTAACTTCATGGTCTAATAACTTCACTAAGACCGATGAAATCTCAACGCAAACCGTCTTCGAAGACTTACTCTCTCTAAAATCTCAGAGCGAAGACGATTCAATACTATTTTCTGAGACCGTTTCCTTATCTGATATACAAACTCAAACTTTTCCTATAGAATTTGGCTCTAATCGTTCTAATAAAGAAACGTTGACCGATCCTAATATTAGTATCAAAGAAACTCAGACCTGTGTTTGTAGATATGATTCACCGAAGTCTACATTCAGGTTATTTGACAGTGAGTCGTCTAATGGGAACTTAACCTCTACGGAAACTCAAACAAATGAGTTCAGGTTAAATGTTTCCGATGTATTGCTAACTAACTTCAACTGTGCCGAGACGCAGACTTGCTTTGAAGATGATAAGTCTAGTATGTGACATTGGAGATTTGTTTAAGTTGATTTTTGCCAGACTGCTGACAGGTTAACAGATAGTGAAGTTTTAGTAATTGGTTACTAAGATACTAAGCCTTAGTAATGATTGTGTTAAGGGCCCTCTTATGAACTATTGCGAAAATACGTAGGTCAGCTTTCAAATTGTACACTTTGCTATAGTTTCTTTTATTCAAAATTACTGTTTGAAAGTAGTTTGTTTTCTTAGCTTTAATAATAATAAAGCGTATTTTAAACTTTTCACATAGTTATGTAAAAATAACGCTTTTTCCCGCTACATGGTTAAGCAGAAATTCGTGCAGACCTTATTTTAGAGCTCTACTACTAACTTACTGATTCCGTTTTAAAAATAGTTCTTAAAAAATATTGCTAACAAACTTTAACTGTGCCTAGACTCAGACCTGCTATGAAGATTATGAGGATAGTATGTGAGGTTGGAGATTTGTTTAAGTAAGTTTTGCGAATGAGGGAGGGTTATGTTTTTCGAGTTTATGTGTTTGTTGTTTTGTGTTATATTTATTTGTCACGCCCTAGAACCTAAACAGCTTGTTGTATTTTTATGTGAGTGGTGTCAATAGATTCATCCTAGTCGTGAGAGTGACACTGAGTACAACAAAATTAAAAAAAAAAGTAATTAGGAATTATACACAGGTTTAATGATTAAGAACTTGAGAACTGGCACAATACACAGAGTGTGGTGGCCAATTAAGAAAGAATAATAAAAAAAGGTTTATTGATTTATCAGTTGGGTTTTGATTCGAACTCGCTTATAACCACTAGTTTACTGACCTCAAACAAGTTGAACATTTAAAAATTCTATGACGCGAAATAAAAACATGTAATTCGCTATTCTATAGTGGCGGGAGGCCATCTTGGATTTGAAATTAATCATAGAGTATTATAGTATTCTACTAGTTAAGCCCTTTCAA
Source organism: Ligdia adustata (assembly GCA_947049295.1). NCBI lineage: Eukaryota > Metazoa > Arthropoda > Insecta > Lepidoptera > Geometridae > Ligdia > Ligdia adustata. Next base: position 5,360,392 of record OX346242.1, on the reverse strand, counting down.
TTAATAACCAATTTGAGGGAGTTGTGAAAAAATATATCCGCGATTTTGTGGCGTCGGCCATCTTGGTCTAGTTTTTTAAACACTAATCAACTTTATATTTTAGTTTTTTTTTTTTTTATCTGTTTTTAGCTTTTATTGTAAACTAGGATAAGGTAAAATAAAAATAAATAATTGATGTTTTGTATGTATTTTATTTTTAGTTTATTTCTGCAAGGCTCTACTATACTAGTAGTTCTGCGAACTGTTGACCTCGTGACCACAGTAATTTTAGAGCATTAAAAATATATTTTTTATTGAATAAAATTAATATTAGTTTAGAACTTTTTTTAGCGACTTTCAATAAGTAGGTCGTACTCAATCCGAAAGTATTATTTTTAATGTGTGGTAAATGTAATTTCGGAGACTTCATAGGTAACCGATATAAAAAATATCTATATTTTTCTGATTATAAAATATCGTCACCTACAACTTACTCAAAGAATTGTTAAATAAAGTATAGAATATATTCTTTTTTTATTTGAAACCGAAAACAAACTTGATTACACAATTTATAATCAGAATAAAGTAACAAATTACTGCTTTCTGTCACATACCGGTCCCAACTCAACATAATGCTGGTTGTAACAACCAGCGTTGATCTTCCGTTGGAACCGGGTGGTGACGTCACGCACGTCACATTCGGCAGATAGGTACATTATTTTAGTGGCCATTGGATGAATCCGCTTAATTGATAATACGATAATAAGAACTATTATTAGATTGTGTAATATTCTTTTTATTGTATTGTGTCTCGACCAACTTCTTAAGAGGCTCTCGCTAGATGGTTGGATCAAGGGTCGGATACAGAGAGCGGTGATCCTCGATACAGCACGTATTGTTAGAAGGTTCCTCTCTCTGTAGTCCCTACCACCGGTAGCTTGGCTCCTACCCCGCTGCTGGCGACACCCTAAGTCTTTTATAATATTTATGTTTTATATTTATATTGTAGAAAACTTAGATTTAAGAAATAAAATGAATGAAATTATTATTAATACGGGGGCGGAGTGATAAGTCTGGTAAAAATTTAACAAGGAGTGATATTTATTTAAAAAATATTATTTATTTTTCAACGTAGTTTCCTTCTTACTCAATGCACTTCATCTAGTGTGTCTCAACTTTTCGATCCCCTCCATATAATAAGACTTAGGCAACCCTTCGAAGTAGGCGTTGGTTTCATGCATTATTGCTTCATTGGAGCTAAATCTTTTTCCACCAAGCCATTTCTTTAAATTCGGAAACAGAAAATAATCGCAAGGGGCTAAATCTGGCGAATATGGTGGATGAGCAAGCAACTCATAGCGTAACTCATGAAATTTGGCCATGGCAATCGCGCAGGTGTGCACTCTTGCGTTGTCTTGGTGTTCTTCTTTGCCTTCCAAATGCGGTCGTTTTTCAGCTAAAATTCTGTGAAATTGTTCTAATAAATTGGCATAATAAGCGCCATTAATCGTTTCACCCTTCTCTAAGTAGTCAATATGGATAACTCCACGGGTATGCCAGAAAACTGTAGCCATAACTTTATTGGCCGATAAAATTGCTTTGGCCTTCTTCGGAGCTGGTTCACCCGCAGCAATCCACTGTTTCGATTGTTGTTTGGTTTCGGGTGTATGGTGGTGGATCCATGTTTCGTCTACTGTTACAAAACGTCGCAAGAATTCCGTCTTATTCCGTCGAAACAACGCCAAACCTGCTTCCGAAGTGGTCACACGCACGCGTTTTTGATCAATATTCAGTAAACGCGGCACCCATCTCGCGGAGAGCTTCCTCAAATCTAAATGTTGGTGTAAGATATTGCGCACACGTTCGTCTGAGATGCTTACTACCTCAACCATCTCGCGCACTTTTACTCTTCGGTCGTTTAACACTATGTCATGGATTTTAGCGATCATTTCTGGAGTAGCGACCTCAACCGGGCGTCCTGGACGTTCGGCATCACTTGTGCTTGTACGACCACATTTAAAATCAGTAAACCACTTATGAATAATTTTAATTTTTTATGGCTGTTAAAAAAAAATAACCGGCGGTACTGGCTGAAATTTTTAATTTAGTCCTTCAAAAGAGTGTTTAACATGGAGGTTTCATGCAAATAAAATATTTTTTTTACAGATTTATCACTCCGCCCTCGCAATAAATTAATAATCATAATTAATGAATAATAATAATATTAACTATTAGATTGTGTAACGATTGAGTGCATTCATCCAATCCCCACTAAAATATCGTAAAAGAAGACAACTCCTTTATTCAAAAACCACTAAACAATACATAAAACATGATTAAAGAAAACTTTATACACATATACCAGCTTTTAAATGGCGGTCTTATAGCTTAAAGCGATCCTTCCAGGCAACCATGCACGTAAATGATAATAACTTATAATAAAGAGGCCTTAAAATATTACACTATCAACTAAACAGCTATTTATAATAAATACAATCAATACTAATATAAGTACACAGATACATATATAAATACATATACTATACTATGCATGGAAATAAATAGACAAATTAAAAGAAATAATAATTATAAGAAACAAAAATTTTGTGCTATAGCGATAGATAATGTATTATGACTCTCTGCTTAAAAACGTTCAACGAAGGAGCACGCTTACTCGTAATGACAACGGGCACAACAAAATAGCTATTAACAGTTAATGACTACTTATAGAAAGTTATGGAATGTGATGGAATAGATAACTTGAGATTTCCAGATGATTTTAAGTTACAATATGACAATATTTGAAACACTACTGAAGGTACCGCGGAGAAGAATGTACCTATCTAAATACCTAGTAGATATTATATTGCTATGACGCATTAAGTATGATCATGTATGTTTGTATGGATTATGTTAAAATATAAAGTACTTACCTAGTCTTCTTTTTCCTATACGATTTTCCTGTTTCACGCGTGAATCCCCTTATCTCATGGATGTATAAAAGTATTTATATACAAAGTTGATACGCTGCCCACTTCCCACCGAGCACATTGAATACAGACATGAATTATTTAATTCGATAAATACAATTTTAATCCTACTTTTATTATAAATTCAAAAGTTTGTAAGAATGTGTACTTTTTCAAGTAAAAACTACAGAACCGATTTGGATGAAATTTGGTACAGAGATAGCTTTTTTGCACATATAATTAATTATAGTTTGAAGTCTGGAGAGTGCCAAATAGCATATATTATATGCAATTTTTTCCCCTGTGAAATACAGGCTTATCGTTTGGGGGATGTACTTAGCCGAAAGGGGGTCACTATACTCATAATTACAAACAACTTTCATTATGGGACCAACTCTGAATTTAAGAAAAAAAGGAACAGCCGTTCCATACATAAAATTTATCGGTCATCGGCAAAATGTATGAAACAGCTGATTTTTTTCTTACGAATTCAGAGATGGTCCCATGGTAAAAGTTATACCTTAGAATGAGTATAGTGACCCCTTTTGGCTTAGTACACCCATAACCGACAACCCTGTATAACGCAGACAAAGCCAAGGGCAAAACCTTGTCAAATGTATTTCCGCAAATTAACGCCCGACTCTATTGAATATACTACAGGTTTTAATTGCACAACATCGTGCCCAGAACCTCTCAAATCATACATTCTTTCCACTCAGAGTCACGTAGCCGGCGTGTCATAAGCTCTGGTAAGAAGTATAAACAATATACCGGTTTTATAAAACAAGATCTAGTTGAAGTCTTCACTTCATTGGATAAGACGTGTTGTAGTTGTGCTAAGCATTTTTTGATAGCTGATAATATTTGTGTTTTTTTTTGTGTCTTTCTTACTTTTTGACTGTGGTAAGTTATGTTTTTAGTTACAGACGTTAATTACAGAGGTGTTATAAGTTAGTACTTTGTAGCTTTAAATGTACCGATTCAGATATCTTGTTATGTTTTTATATAGTAGTGTTTTGAAGGGGAGCTTTTTTAGTTATCAAACTAAAAGCTCCCCTTCCAAACACTACTAACGGAAATTGATTTAAGTCTCGTTGATAATTAGTATATGGTAAGTAAGTGTGTGGAGTTTTTATTCTTATAAAGATTTATTTTTACCGAATAGGAGATCGGTTAAAAAAATCTTTCCAAATGCTAAGTTAAGTGGATTTCTTATGTTTGTTAGGTAGGGACCAAATTTTTTTAGGATATAATTGGAAAGTTCTTTATTTGTTTGAAAGTATCGAGGGTGTATCGAGGGGTAGGTACCTAGTTATCTAAAAACTTATTTGTTGATTTTATAACTTACTTAGTGTTAGCATAGTCGGCGAACCACTCACCTCTCAAGCGACAAATCGCAGTTTTAATCCCAGATTCAAGCATGAACTTCGAAGATTTTCACTCATGTTTATTTATTAGACATACTTAATTACCACTTGCTTTAACGGCAAAGGAAAACATCACGAGGAAACCTACTTAAGAAACCTACTATAGCTTTTAAGTAATGTGAAAACAGTATTATAAAAAGTAATTTGCCAGGCAATGGTCTCCACCTCCTTCAAGGGGAGACCCATACCCAGCTTTGGAACCGTATTAGTTGAAGTTACCTACAAATAATTTTGTTTTTTTTCCTCCTATAGATAAAGCCCACATAATGCATTGTGTTTAGGGAAAACAATTTTAACATGCATATAATTAAGTAGATGCAAATTCAAAAAACCCGGCTGCAATAGTCAAGTAATTTACATTTGATCCACATTAATAATAATTTTAATTTTCACAATTTCTTCAAAGTTGTGAATAAAAATATGTAATCCGCTACTTTAGGGGGAGAACATTTTGGACTGACTTTCAATATAGCTAAAACATTTCAAACTAATCTACCACTTCAAAAATAAACAAAATAGCACTACTCTGTAAAGTTATACGTGGTTAGAAGCGAGTTCGAAAAACCCCGACTGCTAAATCGTTAAGCCTGTGTATCATACTTAATTTCTATTTTTTTTATTGTTTAGGTACCCTTTGTCACAAAATACGACAAGCCGTTTAGGCTCTAGGGCGTGCCAATGAAATATGCATACATGCTTACATACATACACTCGAAAAACATAACCGTCCTTTTTTCGCAGTCAGGTAAAAAACCTGCTTATCAAATTAAAGTCTGTTGTTATTTTTGACCGTTCGCAGCTGTTTTGATGTGCGAAGTTTCATTGGATTTGTTACAGGCTTATACTGGACTCGTTAAAACAGGACCCGAAAATAAATGCCAATAACTATGTTCGGGCCGTCTTCATTCATCCGTTCATTCGTCCATTTATTCATTCAATAGCTTCATTCATTCTTACACTTCTTTCTGTCATCTAATCGAAAATGGAGTCTTTTTTACTGATTCAATAATTATATTTATAAAAACTACAAAAAACCTTCTTTTACTTGATTGTACTAGACAAACTATATTTAACCATCTACCCAACTACATAAAAATAGAACTAGATGATAAAGCTTTCTATTGCAACCTTAAAAATCTACTGATCAAGAAACGATATTACAGCATAGTGGAATACCTTAATGATGGCAATTAAGTAACAAATGGACGTTACAATATTAATTTTCAAAACTAAAACATTATCAAACATGTACAAAAAACATTAGTTTGTTTGTAAAAAACATCTTTAGCATATAAGTTATTAAATCTCGTAGATATAAGATAAAATGTTAGTTATTAGTTTTAATGTTTGCTACGCCCTATCCGGGTATTTCATAGCTTAACTTAGTTTTAAGAATGTTATGTACATATTGCAATAAATAAATACAAAAAAAATACTGCATCTCTCAGTTTTACTTGTTGACATACAGTCGTCTAAATATTTTGCAATCGTTTTTTTAATTCGCTTTTAAATTGACTGGATGTCAACGTGGTGGGCAATGGTCTCCACCTCCTACACAGGGAAACACATACCCAGCTGTAGAACGCTATCAGTCAGAAAATACCTACAGATCATGTTTTCAAACTTTTTCTTTCCTTCCACAGATAAAGCGCTCTCGTGAAGGAAAATGAATAAGGAAAAATATTATTAAAAAAGATTTTAAGATTCATTATAAATCGTACAAGATTTACTATTTACAATCTTTTATGAAAAACGTATACGTTACCTACCTAAAAATGCGACGGACATTTTTCTTCATTGCTGTCTTGACTGTCGTCAATTGTCAGAAAAATGGTGAGAACTAACTTTTGAATAGCCTTGTATATGCTTTTAAATTATGTTTTAGAAATATAGAAGAAGGATGATTTCTCGGAGACTGCTGGTCAGATTTGGATAATTCCTTTTTTTATCCGACTGCAAAGGAAGGATTATGTTTTATGTATGCTTATTTCTTTGTTACGCCCTAGAGCCTAAACGGCTTGTTGTAGTTTATTTTCGTCTTACCACTCACATAAAAATACGTCAAGCCGTTTAGGCTCTAACTCGTGCCAAAAAAATGTAGCTACATACCTACACTAGCTGTTACCCGCAACTTCGTCCGAAATGAATTTTTTTTTTATATTTCGTAAAAAAAAATGTTTTGATAAAAAGTTTCTTTATTACTCCTAATATCTCCAATAATATGTGTACAAAGTTTCATGATGATCGATTAAGTATTCTTTGCGTGAAAGCGTAACAAACAAGTAAAGCCTGCTGGGCCCGCTGGTCTCTGGTTGTAGGTTGGAGCATTTGTATTATCTGTAGATGTTCAATGATCTAAAGGTAATCTTTCGCTATATTTGTTGTCGTAGTTAGTCATTTTGTTTTTGGTAATAAATTCACTTACCCATTTACGAATGAAAAAAACAAGCTTACATTCATATATTTTATAATATTGTAAACTTTTTCTTTTAGCCGTAATAAGGCTATAACACGTCATGTCAAGCATCCGTCAGTTGAGCTGTCAATTGCGAAACATGGCGGAGGAGATAATTAATATTATGTAAAAACATATTGACATATAAACTTTTTTTCACTGAATTATCACATATTTTAATAGTCTGTAGCACTCTCCGAGTCTTTAATTATCTGTGTGCAAAATATCAAATCGATCTGATGCTCAGTTATTGAGGAGAATACGAACAAACAAACACTTTCGCATTTATAATAAGTGTGGAGATAGTAGGGATACACTCGAAAAACATAATCCTCCTTCTTTTGCAGTCGGTAAAAATATAGCTAAATTAAAAAAAAACATTCGCCCTTAAACTCTAATTTTTTTTTCAGAAGGTGATGTTTGTACTGATGAATATACCAACACGAATGGAAGATGCAGTCCTTTAGATAAATGTCAATCAGCTAAAAACAATTTCCAGTAAGTAATACTTATATATTTTATCAGCAACTAGCTGACGCGGCGAACTTCGTACCGCCTAACAGTCGATTCTTTAAGAGTAATGTTACCATCGTATAAATATTGACAAACATTGACATTACGGCACTCAATTGTTTCACCTTCCCGGAACCTCTCCACTAACATTTACACTTTATGGTATGGTGTTAAAGTACAAATTTACTTTTGAGTATTATTGTATGGGAGTATAGGAAAGTGCTTTTTAGACCTTTCCGGGATTTTTTAATTTTCAGTTCAGTTGCAGCTGCTCTCGAGTATTGCGCTTAGCAACACATTGTACAATACAATATTTCTTTATTACACACCAAAAGATATACAATAAGATACAAACAAGAACAAAACATCGGTACCTAGTACATTGGGTGGCGTTATCGCCCAAAGCAATTTCTTTAAGGCAACCTTGGGATGGGTCGGACTAAGTGAGAACAGTCACGTCAGTGGTGCATCAATAGCAAAAATAGAAAAAAGGCATGTTACAAATACTGTACCGCAAAAAAACAAGAAAAATAGTTATTTGTTATACAAGATGCTTTTTTACCGCGTGCTTACTTTTGATGACCGAGCAAGCGAAGGATTCGAAACTTGAATCACGAGCGCAGCGAGTATTTCTAAAATTAGAATCCTGAGCGTTAGCGAGGGAATTAAAAGAGCACAAGGTGAAAAATCTTTGCACTCGAATGCAACACGTAACTTTTCATCCCACCTCAGCGAAGAAATGACTAGGTACATACTAAAAATATAAAAATCGAATCCCTCATTTTAGTTTCTTCACTTATTGTTAACATAAGGTTTTAACAATATGACGTGAAAAGGTGATGGCGCGCGCAAAACAAATTAAAAAAAAGGTACAGCAAAAAGGTTCCGAGTCTGAGTTTTAACAAAATAAAAAAATTTGTATGATAACGTCGGCACCATAGAGGTAGAAGTAAAGTAAATGAGGTTTTTAATTCACAAACTTAGTGCACACGATAAAAACGGCTTTTGCACTCAGATATCGAATAGCAAAAATACTCTTTCCGAGATGGTGGGATGAAAAATATATTTTAAAATTAATCAATACACATAATTAATACATACATGTTCGTAATAATCATTCATAAATATTGTAATTTTCAGACAGAACGGCATTCGTCCTACATTCTGCGCGTACAGTGCGTTCGGCAACTCGCTTGTTTGTTGTCGGGATGGTACTTCTATACTACAGGGTGCTACTACCAAGACACAGGAGTGAGTTTACTACGAGTACATAAGTAACATTACACTATATAATATTTATATAGAAGAAAGTCGTGTTAGTTACACTATTTATAACTCAAGAAGGGCTAAAGAGATTTAGCTGAAAATTGTTGAGGAGGTAGCATAGAACCAGGAGAAGGACATGGGATACTTTTTAACCGACTTCAAAAAAAGTTGTTCGATATTAGTTTTATTTGTTTTAGTTTTAGTAGAACTAAACGGGTGAAACCGCGGGGCACATCTAGTCTATATATATATATATATATATATACATTGTGTAACAGAAAGGTGTTACAATACTTTTAACGGTGTTAGTCTACACGTGAAAGTGAACCCACGGTAGAACAACATTAAGCAAAAAAAAAAAAAAAAAAAAAAAAAAAAAAAAAAAAAAAAAAAAAAAAAAAAAAAGATAATCAATGACTAATGACAATGCAATTATTTAAATAGTATTGCCATATTAAAGCGTGGTTTTAGTTTTATTCTAAAGTAATAAATTTAATTTATTTAATTTCCAGTCGACCGGTGTGGGGTTCAAGCAATGATAATAGACGAGTATGTGAACGAAGTAAGTACTGTAGATACCCTATTGTAACAACCCATAGCGTCCCACCGCTGGGCACGGCTCTCCCCCATGACGGGGGTGTAGGCCATAGTCCAGCACGCTGGGCGAATTGCGGGTTGGGGACTTAAATTATCTTTGAAAGTTATTAACCTTCTCCGACAATCTGGTTTCCTTGCGATCTTTTGTTTTCCTTTACCGTTTAAGCATGTGGTAATAAATTCTAATATGCACGTGAGTGAAAAACAGAGGTGCATGCCTGAAGCTGGGATTGAACCCGCGCCCTCTCGCTTGTGAGGCAGCGGGTTTACCGACTGTGTTACCACTGACTTATAACAATTTATCCTACACTTATAGCGATATTGTAGAAATCGTATTAAAAACCTATTTTAACCGATTTTAAAAATAAGAAGGAGGTTATGATTCCGTTGGAGATTTTTTTATTTTATCCAATATTTATTACGAAAAAATATAACATTAAAAATTTTTAAATTCTCTACTTTTGTTGCGGCGGCCATCTTGGATTTCAAATTATGATAATCTGATGAAGAGACTTGATATAGTAGGTATTATATCAAGCCTCTTCATTCGTTACCCATATTGACCCCAATTCGGACAGTCACACTGACTAAACTAAAAGTTCCTAAAATTATATCCATCCTTTTCTCACTTGTGGAAACAAAAAAGAGAGGAGACTATTTTAGAACTGTCAAATTAGGTTAGTTTAGTAAGTTTGGCCTGACAGAATCGGAGTCATTGAGGGAATTGTGAAAATATATGTAATAAATTTGTTTAAGAAGACGGGTTTTCACTTGTACCCTATTGTTGTATAGGTCCATTTGTAGTTTCGTTCACATTCGGTGAACTTCATCAGGGACGAAATTAGTCGTTTGGCTGTGCGAGACGGGTCAGCGTTGAAGACACGAACGACTCATTTCATCCCTGATGAACGAAACTGTAGTTGGACCGTTCCAACAATCAGGTAGGTATCAAACTTATAAAACATGATAAAATGTTAAATAAAACTATACAATGTTATAAACAATGTGTACAAAAGCAATTACCAAAAATTAAAACTAACTTAAATCAACTAACTTGACATGCGTTAGTTTTCTTAATGTCCACCCGAATTCGTCCAGTCACACTGACTAAATTAAAAGTTCCTAAAATTATATCCATCCTTTTTTCACTTTTGGAAACAATAAGAGAGGAGATAATTTAAGAACTGTCAACTTAAATTAGTTTAGTAAGTTTGGCCTGACGAATCAGGGTCAAAAGCCGTCTTCTTAAACTTGACTGGCGGGTTGGCGCAGTTGGTAGCAACCCTGCATTCTGCACCGCTGGTCCCGGGTTCGATCCCCGGTCAGGTTAAACATTTGTGTGCATGAACTTGTCTGTTTGACCTGTGTCTGGGTGTTTATTATATATATATATACATATATAAGTATATATATCAGTGATCAGGTTACCATAGCACAGGCTTTGTCTAGTTTGGGACCTGAAGACCTTTGTGTGGATGTTGTCCCATACTATGGTTCAACAAAATGGTTCATAGATTCTGAAGTCCTCATCTTCTTCCAGAGTGTGAAGAGTACAGTAGAGGCGTGGTGGAGAAGGTAGACTATATCCCTCTTCTACCGGAACCTGAGACTCTATCGATATCTGCAGCTAAATGTGACTACACGGGAGTGGAGCTGATCGTTGGGGGAGAGACCGCCATACAGGGGGAGTTCCCACATATGGTACGTTTTTACTACTTCTTAAAAAGAGATATTTCAATAATGTATGGAGCCCCGGCCAGTACAGTGTATATGATACCACAGATACTTTAGGAATAATTATTCCTTTTTGTATTTTGTATATCTCTTTCCTAGTAGGTACACCGCAGAGCGCAGCCAGTGCTGGTATAAACTTTAGTGACCTATTAACTTTTTTCTTTCCAGGCAGCGATAGGCTGGTCTAACTTTGACGGCGGCTATTCGTTCTTCTGCGGTGGGTCGCTGATTTCTCCCAGATTTGTCCTAACC